>JARFIW010001288.1:1200000-1800000 GCA_036346225.1 Platerodrilus igneus
TTTTGTTACGCGTCATAATGTATTCCCATTAAGACGGTTTATTGCCTGCATAACCGCTTCCCGTAGTTCATCTACATTATTGTACTGGAAATTACTTCCATATACATTATCTTTTAAAGTGTCCCATAAATAAAAATCCAGGGGTGTTAAGTCTGCTGATCTAGGCGGCCATTTTACAGGTGTGTGGGTCGTGATTACCCTGCCATCAAAACGGTTACTTAAGTAGGTGATAACATCTCTAGCGTTGTGTGGAGGTGCGCCATCTTGTTGATACCAAATTTGATTATTTTGTGCCAAAGGTAGGTCGTCTAATAAATCTTCTAAAGATGTTTGAAGCATTTCCAAATAACGTTGAGAGGTTAAGGTTCCATCGAATATTATAGGACCAAGTAAACAGTTTCCCAATATACCACAAAAAACATTACATCCAAATCGAATTTGATTGCGGCGTGGAACTGTTATGCGTGGGTTTTCCTGTGCCCAATAGTGTTCATTATGACGATTAAATATTCCACAGTTAGAAAAATAAGACTCATCGGTTCACAAAACGCGATTGATAAGATCATCATTCTCCCTAACTTGATTGATAAACCATCTGCAAAATGTTGATCTGCGGAGATAGTCGTTTGGTTGTAAGTTTTGAGCAATGTGAAATCTGTAAGGGTGATATTTATGCTGTTTTAAAATTCTTAATGCTTGAGACTTGGATACGTTTACTTGGGTTTCTATTTCCCGTGTTGAAATGTTTGGATTAGCTTCCACACAGGCCAGTGTCAACACCTCATCTGCAATGTCTCCATTTATGTTTCGAGTAGGTTTTTTTAAACATCCATACTGCTGCATATTTGTGTCCAATCTTTAAAAGATTTTAATGTTTGGCTGTCTTTTTTCGGGAAAGTTTGTTAAATATGTTTCGGCAGCAAGGCGACTGTTCTTATTACATTTTATGTATGTACAAAACATATGATATTGTTCGCTTGTTGAAAAATTTGCCATTTGAATATTTTATAGAAAAAGTATATCACAACTTTTAACTGGGAAAGAGAATACACAAATGCCAATTATTAGTACAACAGATACACTAATTCAACATGACAGTTTGTTATAATTTCATTTGTTTAAGAGAAATCTGATGATGCCTACTTGATAAAAAAACTAAAATTATCATTTTTAGTAAATTTTTTCATTTAAACATATATTGTGATACATCGTTAAAAAGAGAAAAAAATATGCTATCTAACCATCTAAAAATCCAATATGGCGTCCATTTAAAATATGAAAGTTGATGCTAATATCTCGATAACCGCCATCTTGAATTTAATTTTAATATCACTTTTAAGTGCACACAATTGAACTAAGTAACTTTTATAATAAATATTTTTTCGTATCTTTTATTATAACAAAAATATTCGACTTCGAAGAAATTGGCAGTTTTCAGTTTTTTTTAAATAATTTCTAAACCGTTTGGAATTTTGAATGTATCTATGCGGAATTTAAATAAGCTATCCAAATGACACAACTTTGCCCATTTAAGCAAATCTCTATCATTAATAATAAGAAAGATACCCATGCTATCCTACTCAATTTGGGACACCCTGTATAATCTAAACCAAAGAAGTGGGGATTTCAAAGTATGGGTTCGTGCATCAGCAGATGGATATGTATCAAAGTTCGAAATGTGTCAAGCCTCTAAAAAGGAGCCACAATATAATCTTGGAGCGATTGGCGATACTGTTGTTAGACTCTGCTCTGATATTCAGGGTATGAATCACAAAATATTTATGGATAACCTTTTTACTTCAATAGCTATAATTAAATATTTGAAGGACTTGGGTATTTATGGAGTAGGAACTGTTAGAAGTAACAGAATATCAGAAGCCGCCAATAAATTAGTTGGTGGGAAGTCTTTTCGAAAGAGAGGTCGAGGATCATGTTCCGTAACAACTTCTTCAGATAATATTACAAAATTACGATGGGCAGATAATAATATTGTACACATGATATCGACTTTTGCCGGTAAAGAGCCCCAGGACAAAGTTCGAAAATGGGATAAGAAAACAAAAGAATATATTGAGATATCTAGGCCTCAAGCTGTAGTTCATTATAATCGGTTGATGGGTGGAATTGATTTATCAGATAGGATGATTGCGCATTACCCACATGCGATCAAAAACAAATAATTTTATTAGAGAATTGTTTTTCATTTTTTGAATGTCTCAATTATAAATGCTTGGATCCTGTATAGGCAAAAGAAAGGAATAAATATTCCTTTACTTGAATTCAAAGCTTCAGTTGCTACAACTTTACTAAAACTAAACGAACCCAAGAAACCTGGCAGATCATCACTCAATTCCTCCCCCACTTTTGTATCGAAAACAATTAAGTCATGGACTTGGGTTGTGCCAGAAGTTCGATTAGATGGAATAGTCATTATCATGTTAAAATCAATGTGCCAAACCTTCCAAGATGTCATTCTCGAAATTGTGATCGAAGAACAAGATACAATAGTGGAAAATGTTTTGAAAGCGTTTGTCGCGAGTGTATGGAATCATTCCATGAAAAGTGAACAGAATCGCTTATTGTACACAAGCGCGGCTATATTGATTTTTTAATTTTAATAGCTTATAAATTAAAAAAATTTGAAAATTATGTTTTAGAATTAATTTTTGTTTGGAACTACTGTGATAAAAAATATTTACACTTATAATAAAATAATTTTTTTTCTGTCCCTGAAGAGGCTAACTAAATAATGTAGGCTATTTCATTGAAAGTTTTACTACTGAGCATATTTTAAACATAGTTTAGTGTTTTTAATGCGATTCAATTTATAGCAATAAGCACATTACACGTGACACGGAATATTTGCCACCGCTATTCAACACAACAGGCTATGTTTATCAAAACTAAATTAAAAGTGTGTAATTCATGTTTTAAATAATTTTTGGATTGCCCGCACAAAGTAACCAAGATACATATAAAATTCAATTTTCTTTCCGCCTTTGTGAAGTAGTATTTTTTTGCCGATAAATAGGGTTGATCTGTGAATGTTTACCATTCAAATAATATCCGGTCATTTTAGGCACAATATAAAACAAATATGTATTCTTTAAGATAATACGAAAGTACATGGATATTGATATCTCGTAGGTAAGTGTATATAGGACGAACAGTCTTGAAAATTAATTCTTTAAGGTTTTCAAGAGTGATACAAGTATTTGGTAAATTTGTAAATACAATACACTTTATTAATGATAAGATATAAGTAAAGAACTTTAACAAAAGAAGATTGTCAAACACGATAGAAGTAATTCAAAAATGATTAATTGTATCACAAAAAAATTGTGATTTTGCAGTCGATGTTGTAAACAGATGTAACCGAAGAAATTAAATGAATCTCTATTAAATGCTTGTAAATTATCAATAAAATAATATATTTAGTTTTATTTATTTATCATACAGAAAGTTACAAATACTGATTACCTCACAATAAACTAAATGCCGATAACTAATTAACAAATATCGATATTTCTTCGTGTACAAAGTGTATTTCATTAATTTTCCTATGATTCCATGGCCTTCTATCGATTAGTTACTACTGTTGTCTAAATCCCAGCTACTGTCGTTGCTATTGTCGTTTATGTTAATGATCAACGGTGCAACATACTTTTCATCAGACTTAATTTTGCGATCCTCCATTCTTTAATAATTGCTTCTGCGTTTTCTACAGAATTTATCCAAACTTGAGGAGCTAGGGTCGCTAATGCTTCATGCCACATTGTCATACAGCTTTATACAGATCAGCAAAATATAAATTTGCTAACCTTTGTCCATTAAGTTCTCCAGCGATGTTTAAATATAATCGATGTGGACATCTGCATCGGTGCTATCGCTTTCGGTATCAGCATTAAAAGTAATTACAAGAGGTGCAAAATCAACTGTATCTAAACGTACTCTTCTATTGTACCAGTCTCCAATTAACCTTTCACAATGAGCTACAGTATTTGCCCAGATTTTTGGGTAATGGTTGTCAATGCGTCGTGCCACATTTTCAAACAATTCTCTGCCGATTTACCATTCCTACCAATGTGACGATTGTAATAAGTTTTTGATATCCCCAGACAAGTTCAATCAATTGTAGGGAGTCAAGCGTACAACTTTATGGCCATGCTGTTCCGCCAAGTAATCTGCTTTGTATACCTTCTGTGGCTTATGCCTGAAAATTAATAGTCATGTTCATCATCATTAGGTCTTCAGTCCTAGAACTGGTTAGACGCGTACCATCATTGTTCCCTATTCTGAACTAACCTACAGATTTCCCTGAAATATGCACAGTTTACATCTATAACTGTCTGATCTAGGTCTACATCTACCTCTTTTTTCCTATCTCTGCTTGTAATATATCTCATACTATTCCCCAAAAATGCCTTAGAACGTATTCCGCCCTACTATTTCTCTTTTTCCCCAGATATCCTTGTTCCCCTACTATTTCTGTAACTTATTTGTTATTATCTTTGTCTGTCCATGCTATCGTCCTCATACATTTAAAACACAGCATTTCAAAAGGCTTCTACCGTTTTTCTGTCTGCGTTTCAGGCTGCCCGTATTTCATAGGCATACTGTGCTGTGCTCCACACATATGCTTTCAACAATTTTCTTCTTATCCTATGTTTGTTGTCTTTCCTCATAGGCGCTGTTCTTTCTTGTTAGATGCAGTTCGATCACTTTCTATTGTTTTACAGTTATATGCCCTATTTCTCCGACCTTCAATGGTTGTGAAGGGAGGTAAGCAGCCTGTGGCTGCCAAGTTCCCCCAACACTTAACCATTTGGCGATTTAATATATTTTCCAATTTATCCTTTCGCACAGTCAACATTAGTTGCAGGTATTTCGCAACCAACAACTAGTTGTTTATACTAATCATCAGATTTATCTGCGCTTATTTTTTCGTCATTAGGTTTTCCGTCTCAAAACTGGTTGGACACGTACCTGCACTTATTTATATTCTGAGCTAGCCTACATAGTTCCCTGAAATTCTCACACAGCCTGTGTATTCAGCTCGTTTCCTTTGTATTGTTTTCTAATTTTATACCCTATTTTACCGAGATTCAGTGAAGGAGGTTAAGCAACCTGTGGCTACCAAGATCCCCCAACACTTAGACATTTGCCGAAATAATGGTTTTCCAGTAAATCCTTTCACACACTTAACATTATTCGAGAATATTGCCCAACCAATTCTTGTAGTTACTTATAATAATCATCATGTTTAAGCACAGTTATTTTTCGTCATTAGTTTATCAATCTTGAGATTGGTTGGATGCGTACCTCCATTGATTTCTATTCTGGGCTAGCTTACAAATCTCCCTGAAACCTCTACAGCCTACATCTTTTACTATCTGTGTGCAGTAGTGTAATCTAGGTCTGCCTCTTTTTCTCTTTTTTCCTATCTCTGCTTCTAATATATTCCGCACTATTCCCTCATGCCCTAGTATGTGGCCTATCATCCTCCACATATTTCTTTCTTCCCCTACCATTTTTAGTACCTCTTCGTTCTTAACTTTGTCTGTCCATGATATCTTCATCATACGCCTGTAGCACTACATTTCAAAGGGTTCTACCTTTTTCTTGTCCGCTTCTCCTACTGTCCAGGCTTCACAGCCGTACAGTGCTGTGCTCCACACGTATGTTTTAAGCAATCTTTTCCTTGTTTCTATGTTTGTGGTCTTTGAGCACAGTAGTTGCTTTTTCTTGTTAAATGTAGCACGACCTTGTGCTAATCTTTGTTTTATATCTTTTGTGCTTTTTCCATCTTGCGTTATTTGGCTTCCTAGGTAGCAGAAATCCTTAACCTCTTGTAAGTTCGTGTTACATACTTGTATTCTTGTTTTTGATTTATTTTCCCCACCTTTGCAAACTAGAACTTTAGTTTTAGTTTTGTTAATTTTCATACCGTATTTCTCTGTCAGAACCGTTTCCATTTCATTAAGAGAAGCTTCTAACTCTTCCTTGCTAGACGCTAATACCGCTATATCATCTGCAAATCTAAGCATATCAATTTTTTGTCCCTGCATAGTAATTCCAAATGTATTCCTGCATTTGACAGTATTCAATGCCTCTTCTATGTACAAGTTAAAGATCAATATGGGGATAGGGCACATCCCTGTCTCACCCCTTTCCTAATGTTTACTTCTCTACGTTCCTGCTCTAATTCTATTACTGCTGTTTGCTCTTTGTATAAGCTATGTACTATCCGTCTATCCCTATAACTCATTCCAATCTTTCTGAGTATTTCAAACATTTTTTTCCAATTTACATTGTCGAATGCTTTTTCCAGATCTACAAACCCTATATACATGCTTTCCCCTTTTTCTATTGTTTTCTCCATTATCACTCTCAGAGCTAAAATAGCCTCCCGTGTTCCCCTGTTTCGCCTAAACCCAAATTGGTCTTCTCCTAGTATTTCTTCAGCTCGTTTTTCCATTCGTCTTTGCACAATTCTAGTTAATATTTTTGACACGTGTGCTGTCAAACTTATTGTTCAAAATTTTCACATCTATCCACGCCTTTCTTTTTTGGTATAGTTACTATGATGCTACGTTTGAAATCTTTGGGTATCTCGCCTGTCTCATACATATAGCTTACAAGTTGGAAGAGACGTTCTGTTACTGCTTGTCCAGCGGCCTTTAGAGTTTCTGCTTGCACCTTATCTGTACCCGGCGCCTAACCATTTTTCAGACTCTTTAATGCTAATTCAAACTCGTCTCGAAGTATAGGATATCCCAAGTCATCATTTTCAATGTCTGATTCCTGTTCTAATGCAGTTAGTTCCTCTCCTGCATATAAATTCCCTATATATTCTTGCCATCTACTCACTTTCTCTACGTTTTCTATAATGACATTTCCTCCCGCGTCCCTTATATTTTTACTATACGGTTTTATATCCCTAAAATTCATTCTAATTAATTTGTATGCTTCGTCTGTCTTTCCTATTTCCATCTTAGTTTGTACCTCTTTGCACTTTTCATCAATCCATTGTTCTTTAGCTTTCCTGCATTTTCGAATAATTTCCCATTTTATGGCTTTGTATCTTTGTTTTCCTGTTTCGTCTGATTTATTTTTGTATTTTCATCTTTCTTCTATTAAATTCACGATATCCTTTGTTATCCATGGTTTCTTATTTTCTTTTTGTGTATACCCCAGGATATCTCTGGCCGCCATGTCTAGGCTGGATTTAATGTTATTCCATTCTGTTTCTACTTCCTTAGTTTCAGATATTTTCCCGATATCATTCAGCAATTCATTTGACTTTTTTTTCGAATCTTACTTGAATATCTTTATCTTTTAGTTTCTCTAAGTCCAAGTGCCTTTTTCCGTTCCTTTTTTTCAGACTTTTAAATTTAAGTGCGGCCTTCATAATTACGATGTTGTGGTCAGTATCTATATCTGCTTCTGGGTAGCTTCTACAGTCTTTTACTTGATTCCTAAACCGTTGTCTAACAAGAATGTAATCTATTTGATATCTTCCTATATCTCTGGCATCTTCCACGTATATCGTCTTCTAGCATGATATTGAAATAATGTGTTTGTGATGATTAAATTGTTCTTGTCGCAAAATTCTACCAGTCTATTTCCCCTGTCGTTTCTCGTGCCTAAACCAAATAAACCTACTACCGCTCCTTCCCTACCCTCACCTACCACGGCATTAAAATCCCCCGTAATTATTAAATTTTCATGTCCTTTTACGTATCTTAATATGTCTTCGATATCTTTATAGATGGCTTCTACCTCTTCGTCACTGTAGCTAGAGGTGGGCATGTATACTTGTATTATTACTGTGTTTACCGGTTTAGATTCTAATCTAACCATGAGTACTCTTTCGTTCTTTTGTAAGTAATTTTCTACACAGTATCCTATATTTCTCCGCATAACTATCCCCACACCCAAATTTCCTTCCTCTGCTCCTGTATGAATTACCCTGAAGTCTCCACTCCAAAAATCCCCCGCCTCTGGCCACCGAACTTCGCTGATCCCTACTATGTCTAGTGATAACCTATTCATTTCGATTTTTAGGTTTTCTAGCTTACCTACTTGCTTCATACTTCTAACATTTCACGCTCCGACTCGCAGAATGTTCCCTACTCTTATTTTTAACTTTCCGATCGCATCCTCCGAAGTAGTCCCCTCCCGGAGATCCGAATGGGGGACTATTTTAACTCCGGAATCTTTTACCCCAGAGAATGCCATTATGTTTGTAACAATTTAAGTACGCTGTATACTTGGGAGGTAATGTGGTGGTTTCCGTTGCCTTCCACATCGCGGTAGTGTGTCTTAGATTGCCATACCGACCCCTATGGTCTCTGCCAATCTAAGTACCGAAAGAGCCGCTGCCCTCTTTCGGGGACCTGTCTTAGTCTGGTTCCTCACTAACGACCCTACTACTTTGGTTGGACCTGTAGTTTGGCTCTTTAGCTCATTAGAACACGTAAGCCATTTCACCTGTTCTAGTAATTTAGAACTTCGGCAAGGTGCAGGTCCATTCGAAATGGAATAGTCATGTTAATTACACAAATTATAAATTGGGTTGTTATACATACATGGTAGCAAGATTAAGAAGATGTTTTTTAAAAGAAGTACAATCATGTGCAATGCCTTGATTTGTCAGCCAGTTTGATATGTCTCCTTTAGTCCAACTGTAATTCGGTTCTTTAACCAACACTGTACTGTGGTATGAAGCATTATCTAAAACAATTGCAGACGGTTGGTCTAAATTCTTCAGCAATTGATTTTCAAACCAATTAAGAAAATTTGCTTCGTTCATCTCTCCATGATAATTTCCATACTTTGTGGCCGATGACAAGATCAACTTGCAATCTTCAATGAACTCATTTTCATTGCCTGCATGCAACACTATGAATCTTTTTCCATCGACTTGTGTGCTTCTTTCACTTCGCACATCATTATTATGCCAGGAACAACAAACGGTACCGTTTTGGAAAATTCAAGTTTCGTCGAGATGAACGAATTGAAAAATGCCTTCCGTTTTATTCTCATATACTTTACGAGAAATTCAAACTGTTTAAGGGCGATATGAGGCAATTCTATGAGAGCACGACGGGAATTGTCTTTACGATATGTAAATCCCATTCTGCGTAGCAGTGTATTTAAAGATTTATCACATCCTTTGAACAATTCTGCACTCTGAAGTTGTAAACACAAGTTATGTACTGGAATATGTTCATCTGAAACAGATGATTATATCAAAACTGAGCTACCAAGAAATTAATAACTTACGATTGTCATACATTCGATAAATTTCAATGCGAATTGCACACTGTAAATTCATCAACAACAGCTACAGATTTCTTGGGAATTTTCTTTCGCGAATCTAATGATTCAGCATTTTGAATAGCTTTAGTCACCATAGTCACGGTCGACGGATTAATTTTGAAAACAGCTGCAACTCTCTATAAAATCAAATTAATTAATTTTATAACGAATTACATTTCGTATATTACCTCTCGGACGGCTGCTACAGGAATAAAAGGTCCCCCATTTGCTTTCTCTTGTTCATAAAACGCATACAAGTTAGCAACAAGCTGCTTCCCCCTAGCACCCAAGTGCATTCTAGGCATTTTCAAAAACAAGCTCGCGAACGTAGAAATTACGCGAATTTATTCTGATAAGAACAGATTTTAATATGAAAAAAAGGCGCAGTTTATAAAACGATTGGACTTGAGAAGCAAAAAATTTGACCGAAACACATTCCCCTAACCTCTAGAACATGAGTTTAGGTTATGTACTGCCATTTTTGATAGTTTCAAATGTTAGATTTTTGTAGAGAAACGCTGGCATTGTTGCAATTTTTACCAACATTAATAAGATCTGAGTGTTTAAAATAAGAAAGGAAATATGCTTTATACTATGTTGGTATACGTGCGAACATTATTAATAACATAAATCGGAACTTAAATTACAACGACTATATAACATAATCCAACCTTAGTTTCCATTCAATTGACTGATCTTGATGCATACGAATACGGTCGATGGCGTAAATGCATTCTTTCGTGATTTCTACTATACTATAATATAAGATACACTATCTAAACTATTGAAATACATTAAGAAAACCTGTAATATGTGGCAATAATTGTAGAGAAACGTATGTACTGTATACGTATGTACATATGCACTGTATGTCCACTTTATGCCAAATTCCGCATAGTATTGTAGTAGAATAGGATATTATACACTAACATAAAATTAACATACAATAGGAAAACGGATTGTATTGGATACATAATACTGTCAACAACCTAGCTAGAACAATGGATGTGAAAAATAAGGTACAACCTTACATAAAACAGAACACAACCCACACATACAAACACGCTTGCATTTAGAGACGCTGCACAAGCAATCCTCGGTTTTCGTGTGCCGACGGCCAGGAATGTCCACTATGACTGCGAACAGCTCAGTCCCTGATTTCAGGCTGCGACGGTCGAGACTGAGCAAGAAGCATACAAAAAAAACAACAAAACGCATACAAAGACAAACACACAGTACACGTGCATATGCAAACGCACGCGTGAACACACTCCACACGTCACGCACACACATGCGCGCGCACGCGGGCGCGCACACGGAACGGCAAAGTTAAAGCACGTGTTTTTCGCGGTCTCGTGTGTTATCGTTTATTTAGGTGGTAAAATTAACGTAAATAAGTTTTAACAATAGTAGGTGTTGAGTTTATTCACAGTGCGTGATACTGCATTGAGGGTGAAGTGATCTTTCCCACCTGATTTGCAGGAATTAATAAAAACGTCGGTATATATACTCATTAAATTGGTCTAGGAACATGAACTATAGAAATGCTTCACCAGTTTATACCTAGTTATCTTATCAACCACGTGTCCTTTTATTCAATTAATTTCTATATATCTTCATGTTTCATAAAGCCTTGAAGTTTATTTATAAGTAATGTTAGAATATCAGTCGGAAAGCGATGTTTCTGATCACAGGAAGCATCGCTAATGAAAACAGGACAGATGAAATGACCACTACAGAAAGCAACAACCTCGAAGTACAAAATAGAAAGTCAGGAACGTTTTCAGATTATTACAGCCTCGTTATTTCCAAAAAGAAATTAGCAAGCAATTATGTTTCATGCCATCGAGGGAATTCTAGTTCGGGAGTATATAATTGCCGTGGGTAATTTACTAAATCCTAAGAGTATAATGTTTGCATCTAGAACGTCAAACGATAGGATATGTATCTATTTAACAAGCAAAAATGTAGTAGAACATATAGTAATAAAACATACTAGCATAAACGTCGGAAATGTGTTTATTCCCGTAAGGAGATTAATTAGTTCCTCAAAACGGATAGGTCTTTCAAATGTATCAAGTAGAGGAAGGATGTCAGTTCTAGACCCACCACCACCACACTTGCAAAAAATTTCGCATACCTAGTATCAAAATCTGCACAATAGTTTTCCTCAACTAAGCATTTTTTAGCTCCACGCATGGATAATTCAATTAAATTCTAATTTGCCTTTATATTACAGCATACCCTTCCACCATATTAGCAAATATTCGCACATATAGTGCCAGTATTAAATATATATTAACGTGATAAGAAATCACGAGAGGTCATTGAAACCCTAATTCTAAAAATAAATCCCACTAAAATATAATAGAATCCGGAAAAAATCACAAACTGCGCGTGTGTAAATAATCACCATATAAGTACATTGTAAGTAAATAGTAACTAATGAAAATTGGTTATGTAAATTGTAAGATACAGTAAAATGAATTTGAGTTGTTGTAAATAGCATAAAAGAGTACAGATTTACGCATTTAGTTTGAGAAACTAGAATCAACGTCTATTTTAAAGCTCCAATATTAATAAATAATTTTGGGTACTGGAAGCAAATATTTCCTATAAAGCGCAAACCATTTTACATTAAAAACTAACTAAACTTTAAATTGATCATTACGTAGATATTGCAATTTGTTTTAAACATAGAATTCTCTAGAGTATACAAAGATGAGTCATCGGGCTTTAAGAATACGTCAAATTCGTATAAACTCATTAAATAAACATTTTTATTTCAAGAAGCAGCTTGAACACTGAAAATAAAACGTAATATCTCTGGAACAGTTGATAGGAAATAATTTGTCTCCGTATTCACTATTGGAGAGAAGCTATATGCAACAATAATAGCATATGATAAACAAGGACAAAAGCGAGAGTGTCACAGATACCTAGAACAGATGAAGAGGTAATAAAATGACGAAATTTTATACGCTAATTGGGTATTTTGGGAAGCCTTACAGCATAATGTTTGAGATTAATGTAGTAAAATTCCGGAAAAGACAATTTATATATAAAGCAGCGCTTATCGTTTCGAGGGGAATTTATTCATTAAATTTGATCCGATGCAGTCGATGTAGATCAAGAAATGTTATTTTAAAACGCTAGCTCTTGCGTTATACAGAAGTATGAAGTAAAACATACTTGCGAGGTTGCAGTGAATACTGAAGTGATGTTTTTAAAACCAAAATACATACAAAAATGGACCTATCAATTACAAAAAAAAATGCAAAATCCTTCAGAATAAAGTTATTGTAAAGATGTAATAAATAATCCAAGGGAAGATTTAACCAAAAATGTACTTTAATAATTGCTGTTGGAAATCGGGAGTTTTAATTTGGAAAAATTTGTAAGCCAATTTGGAGATCAATTTAAAGTAAGATTTTTAATTACGAAAAGCGTTTTGTAGATTCTGCAAGTATCACTGTTAGATTTATTTTTAACTGATAATAAAGTATTTGGATCTAGTTTAAGATAATTCTAATAATTTTTTTCTTGTGTGAAGGATTTTATTTTACTAGGAGTTTATGTTCAGAGTTCGATATATGTCAAGGATTTCTTCTGGCAACAATAAATCATAACAACGTGGAAATAATTTATAACCAGGTGAAGGATCCTCAAAAGAATAAGTTTAGTTTTGTAAATATAAAATAAAGTAAGCAACAATAATTTTACTTGTAACAAAGACTTCTTAGAATTTATTTTATGTTTAAAAGAAAGGATGTTGTAAATGCTTTTATATGAAAGAAGATATTTCATATTGTATAAATGTTTTGTCATGGTACTGCGTTTTATTTCAATTTGAAAACTACATAAATTTCGTTGAGCTCTTCAGGCAAATTGAAAAACGACGGTAAGTAAACAATTTCAAATTTACAAACCAGAAGTATCTTTTCACAGCACTCTTTTAGCGATGCTCCCAACGCGAATCTATTTTCATATCACCCTTTTAGTGCTTTTCAGTGCGGCATTGTCACAGCACTCTTTCAGTGGCACCACAACATGCGGTCGTGTCACAGCAATATAAATATATACAGGGTGAGTTTTTAGTGTGGCAACGGTCGATAACTCCGTTATTATAAAAGCTACGTAAACCAAATTTGGAGGCATATTAGGCATGCCTAAAGTGCACATTTTAAAAATATTTGGAAGCATACAGGGTGTTTCATAATTCCAGGGTATATTAAACTTATATTTTTTTTAATGGAACACCCTATATATTATTACATTTTTGAAAAGCCCATAAAAGAGCTTTAATTTGATATCAAATTGTATCTGTCTATTCCTTTTAGTTTTGAGATATTCAACTGTTTTAGAAAAATGACCCCGATTAGATACATTGCCACTGCACTAATTCACAACTTTTGTTAATTTTCAAGATGCAGAAAATTTTACCATATACCATAGTATATTTGTAAATATCACTTTTGAAATTTCTTCACAGTATACAGGGTGTGTCAGGTTTCGCAAAATGCAATTTTAAAATTTTTTAAATGGCACCCTACCAATTTTATTGCTACAATGGATAGATCATTATGTGTTCTTTCATTTTGTTAAGCATTCCTATACCTAAATCCATTACTTTCTGAGATATTTTGATTTTCTTCAAATTTTATGAATGTTTTAATTTACATAACTAAAAATAACTTACTACTGGAGAATATTATAAAACAATTAATACATTTTGATTAACAATCAACTACAGTTATCCAATAACAATTTTCACTAAAGATATAACAACCTACAATAATACGCTATCAACAGAATTCTGCCAGATCAACAATATGCATTTTATAGAAAATGTTCAAGCAGGAAATCAGGCAGGCTTTGAAAAAATAACTATTACATGTAAAGTGTCATTCTGGTTTATTAATTGTAGTGTGTTGTCATTTAACAGGATATCTCTCTTGGTATATTCTTGATGCAAGTAGGAAATTTTTTAAACGTGCTCCCAATACCCAAATCATATTTATTTGTTCTTCCACTGTAAAATTCATTTTGAAAACTCCTTCATACATTACATTTAAAACAGAACTGATAATGTGTTAAATGACAACACACTACAATTAATAAACCTAAATGACACTTTTTTCAAAGCCTGCCTGATTTCCTGCTTGAACATTTTCTATAAAATGCATATTGTTGATCTGGCAGAATTCTGTTGATAGCGTATTATTGTAGGTTGTTATATCTTTAGTGAAAATTGTTATTGGATAACTGTAGTTGATTGTTAATCAAAATGTATTAATTGTTTTATAATATTCTCCAGTAGTAAGTTATTTTTAGTTATGTAAATTAAAAACATTTATAAAATTTGAAGAAAATCAAAAATATCTCAGAAAGTAATGGATTTAGGTATAGGGAATGCTTAACAAAAATGAAAGGACACTTAATGGGCTATCTATTGTAGCAATAAAATTGGTAGGGTGCCATTTAAAAAAAATTTTAAAAATTGCATTTTGCGAAACCTGACACACCCTGTATACTGTGAAGAAATTTCAAAAAAGTGATATTTACAAATATACTATGGTATATGGTAAAATTTTCTACATCTTGAAAATTAACAAAAGTTGTGAATTAGTGCAGTGGCAATGTATCTAATCGGGGTCATTTTTTCTAAAAACAGTTGAATATCTCAAAAACTAAAAGGAATAGACAGATACAATTTGATATCAAATTAAAGCTCTTTTTATGGGCTTTTCAAAAATGTAATAATATATAGGGTGTTCCATTAAAAAAAATATAAGTTTAATATACCCTGGAATTATGAAACACCCTGTATGCTTCCAAATATTTTTAAAATGTGCACTTTAGGCATGCCTAATATGCCTCCAAATTTGGTTTACGTAGCTTTTATAATAACGGAGTTATCGACCGTTGCCACACTAAAAACTCACCCTGTATATATATATATATAAATATATATATATATATATATATATATATATATATATTGTCGTGGAAATTATAGGTTAAGAAGGATAGATAGGTCTACATAGTAAATTTTTAATGACTGTGTATATAGGAAATAAGAACAATTCATTTACGCGTCAAATGAATTAGTAGTGACATTGAAAACGGGCTGATAATAAGATATTTTGGTATTTCTAAATTGGAATGTTAAATTTGCGTAACGGGTAGAAGTTTTAGAGTACATGAAAATTCAAGGATACGCATAATTAGTTTTAATATCTTAAATCAAGCGCATCGGATAACAAACAAAGCTTTTGGGTATAGAAAATCAATAATTTAAACGCATATTTTCATTTTACTAAACTAAACGTCTGTTATACAAAACCTAAGAAACTCTAAAACTCGGAACTATAATTTTAAACGGATAGTTTACTTCTAAGAAACAACTGATAGATAATATGTCAAGTTCAAAGAACTGAAATAAACGTTGGCACAAAATTCTGCAGAATTGTTTGTAAGGGATGATGCGACAAACTTCTAAAATAACTAATGCTTTGAAGACAAAGTGAAATGAAATATCCATAATGTAAAACAGACAGAGAACACGTATAATAAAACGTTGGTTAAAATACTCGTCTAAAATACTCGGTAGCTTTGAAGGCCAACCACAATATTTTCTGTAGCTTGAGTGGGATTCTAAACGAGACAGTAAAAATGGGTGAAAAGAGGAAAAGTAGCTAGGGGTTGGACGTTAAAAACGGGAGAATGCAATATAATTGGTCGAAGATTAGATGTTTTGAGAAGATCGTGTCGGTTAGATGTTGTTAAGCGAATTTGTATGTAAAAGCACGGTAAACTTGGAATTTTCGGACGTAGAAGTTTGTTACGTACAAAATTTGTAGAATTTGTATTGAAAAATAAGCTTTTCAATGGAAATAGGGTCCGTGAGGGGTGTACAAAAGCATATAAATACACTGGGAGAGGTATTAAAGCTCTCTTATCTCTTACTTACTTGCTATTACGTGCTCCTACTTTACTTACTCGTACTTGCTGGTACTTTGTACTGATTCTCGTACGTCGCTTATTCGTTGACTTAGAATACAACATCCTAAAATTAAAAGTGTGTAAAACGCTGTTAGTAACGTACATCGATAATGTCTTGAAAGTATGATTTGCACAAGTGGGTGCTGACTTATAGAAGGTGCTGTTACCACACGATACGATCTAATGATAGGATGGTACTTGGGTAAGCGAGTCGAGAAGTTTGAAACAAGTATGCGTGAAGTGTAGGGATTACGGAAGGTTCAGCTTGGTCGAGACAATTATCCGGGTAGAAATACTAAAGGTGGTTGCAGAGATTTGGATAGTGAGTGGAAATGAGTTAGATCCAGGTATAATAACGAAGTGTATGGATACAACGACGAGGGTTTTGGAACACATCTTCAGAGGTAACGATGGAAAAAGCTTACTCCAGGTAAAGAAATTAATTTCTTGTTTTTGCTTGATTATTTGTGCTGGTATTTTGTGCTTGAGTGTTTTGACTTATTGGGGGTGTATTTTATTACTATAAAAACTCGTTTGAAGGGGTATAGGTAAAGGACGATTGGTATTGATTATTTAAAAATGTTTATTAATGACATCAAAATGTTGTTGTAAGGAGTAAACGGGTCTTTAGCTTTATTTTAAACAAAAATGCGATGCCTAAAAGCATTTAGAGTAACTGAGTGATACTGAGCTCAACATAGACCAGAATAAAAATCAATTTAGGGTTACACGACGGGCCCATCTACTAGTCGAAAATACAATTGTTGAAATATATAAAAATCTTGAAATTTTAAAAGATTTAAAGATTGAGATGGAGACATTTTACGAAACTGTATATACAAATGTGTAAATATTTTCTTGCTAATGAAAACTTGTTAATATGTGTAAATAAAAAGGTTGTATGTCTTGTTGCATTATTTGAGTGGTAATTTCATTTCATATGAAGGCCCAACGACATTAGCGCTCGATTGGTCTTTAGAGGAATGCACTGCAATATATATATATATATATATATATATATATAGTCGTGTTATCTTCCTGTAGGGAAAATAAAGCCTTTGTTACTCTCGCCCCACGGTTGGGCAGATCATATGTATGCTCTGTTACTCGCAGCCCCTACGATGAGCGTAATATTTATGCTGTGATAATTCCTGTTATTATGCCCCTACGCTTGGACCATATTTATGCTATGATTTATACTTTTATTACTCAAGCACTTGTAGAGATGTTAATTTATAATTTTCTTTGCCTCGACTAGCTGATTCAATCAAATAAAGCATTTCTACAATACACGGTATAATGATTAAATATTTACAGCCTTTTTAAATATCTTCTCCCTTTTTAAATTATATACATTTGTCAGATTTTTAGAAAATCAAGCCAGCAAAACGAGCTTTTTATTACATTTAGAGACCTTTTGAAACGTTTCAAGATGTCTATTACTTTTTATAAATTTATACAAGAAACTCCAATTTGTCAGCTCTTACACTTTGAATAATTATTGAGATAAAAACAGTTTTTAAAAATAAATCATATCAGATCAAAATATCTAACCTGAAGTGGTTTAGTAGATGCTCTGCTTTACCAAGAATTGAATCCAACCAAATTAGTATTCAAATCTTTATTGGTGAGTTTATTCCAATGAAAGGTTTTTCATTTCCTCAATAGAATATTTACCATTTTCAGAGATTAACAAATTGCTTGAACAGGCAGCATTCTCCAGAGTCTCGTATCCAAAATTGTATTTAAGATCATAATTAACAAGAATCGTAACGAAATCTTTTATTAGGATCGTTATTTCGATTGTAATTTAAGATTGAGATCGTTATTAAGATGGTAATTAAAATGTTAATTACGATGGTAATTAAAAGCTCTGTTTTATTTATTATTAGAAATTGTATAATTTCACTAAATCTGATCTACTTACACGTCTTTAGAAGTACGGCTCGCTTGTACAATCACACACCCTTTAATTTTCACTTTTAATTTAATTTACTGATCACGTAAATATTTAGCACTTTCAAGTATAGTGACTACCCTGTTTCAAAAGTATACTAACTCGATATTCAATTGTCAAGATATTTATAGGATCGGCCCCTTTTGTTTGTGACTCGTTGACTTCACGTGCTAGGCGGGACCAAGTGTATTATCTCTTGTTATTTTGGGAAACTTTACCAATTGTGTAGTTCAGTTGCATCAAGCGATGCTGAGAATGTCACGTAATTTATTATTATACCTCACATTTTATTCAGAAATCCCAGGAATCTTCGTTCAACAAAGCACGTATTATTGTTGTTGGCCTTATTCTAATCTAAATGGAATAAATTTGTTGTTTGTTTATTTCCTAATAAATTGAATTTTTGAACAAATCTGATACTTTTAGATCACGTACGCTTTTAAATAATGCATAATTTCTGCGTGTATTTAAGATGATATATCAGCGCACTTTTCGAATATTTATTTAGCCAATTCATTCAGGTTTTTCACTGATTTAATTTCAATGCGTTTCGTTACATTTTTAAATTCTTATCTTTGCTCGTAGCTACTCTTGGATATGCGTTTTAATCGCTTGTACTGCTATATATAGTGTTCCATCAACTAATAATATTTATAATAAGCTATTTACTCTTCTAAAATCTGTAATTCTGTGCTTTTGTTACTTGGGAGTTTTTTTTGTTTATTCTACAACCCCCTATGAATTAACCTACCCCTAAATTAACCCTATAATTACAGCATTAATCCCCAAATTAAAATAAAAATTTTCGGAAAATGTTAGTTTTTGGCGCCCAACGTGAGACAAAATTCACATTGATCCAAAATTATTTATTTTTATTTTGTTCTACTATGTATACAACTCCTACATTATTTTTACATCCCTATTCTTATTTTGATTATATTATACCTATACACCTATTTATTATAAATTTTATTATTATTGTTCTATTATAATCTATTAGTGTTTTGCTACTTATCTATCCATACTTTTATTAATTACATAAACTTCTTCTATTTACATACCACCTATTGTGCTTTACTAATATTTTACTTCCTATCTACCCATACTTTTATTATTTACATAAACTTTTTCCATTTTAATATTTTTCATATCTACTTATATAATTCTTCTTCAAATCTTCATTTTTCTCTTGTCTCTATTCAATACTTTTCCTATTTATTATTATATTCATATAACGTATCTACATCTCTCCATGTTTCTAATAAACCCCTTCTATTCATCTATCCCCAACTTATCTATACCTTTTTTTTTCATAAGCATCATCATATTTTCCCATATCTAATGAATCATTTTCTTTTATCAACCTATGTTACTCCTGTTTATCCTAAACCTATCCTAATTATTGTTAACCTATCTTATATTCTATTGTTTTTTAATATTTACAACATGTACAATACCTATTCCTTAATTTGTCCTAATTTATGATGATATCCTAATTTATTAATATCTTATTTAATTCTCCTACCCTAATTTATTGTTAAGCTTGTAACGGGCATTTTTTTATAGCGTAACATTTTACGCTCCCTTTCTGTTAGCGTACTTAAAAATACATTGTTTCTTTGGGATCGCTGTTTGTATAAAGGAAATACTGCAGAATAATTCAGATTTGTATGCAATTTAACTCGCGTGTATTAATTTTAAAAGTAGTTTAATTGAAGATAAATTTTCATTCATAAATAAATTGCAAGAAACGAGTTTTAAATAAGATTATTCGTAAATTACTTTCCAACTTATCGAAAATGATAAACAACTGTAATTAGTTATTAGATATGATAGTGCATTCACGTTTTGGATGTTCCTTATGTGGATATACAAGTCTAGATAAGAGACGATAAGCGGTTATAATAACGACGAATTGATATAAACAGACGAGGAGTTGAGTTCTGCTCTGTGTTCCGATATATGAAGTGCGGTTGTAAGGTCTTTTGACGGACGGTTTTAGCGATGCGCATTGCTCTACTAATTGTTTTTTTGTTGCTTTTCTGTTGGAAATAAAAGTAGTAGAACTTGACGTGTGCTTTACGGAACATTGGACGGACGGTTTTATTGCTTACGCGTTGCCTTACTAATTTGTGGTTTTAGTTGTTTGTCTTGTGAAATAATAGTCGTAGAACTTGCTAAACTGACCGATTATTTCTTTAGGATTAATGTGTGTGCGATCTAGTCTAGTGTCCCTTTGTTTTATCAGATTAGTGCATACTTTGGATTATTTAAATACAGTGGATACTGTAGTTTCTGCATTTTTCTAACACCAAAGAATCTAAAATAGATCATTGCTTGCGCGAATTTTGTTATTTGCGAAATACAACAGATTACCGGTTTACAAAGGTATTGGTTGAAGTTTCTCACTGCTTTTTGGAGGTTTATGAAAATAATATACATTTGATCCCAGTTGAAATTAAACTAGTGCTACGAAATATTTCGAAATTATTGTTCCAGGAAATAGAATTAACAAGAAATTTATCAATGCTACATAGTTCCGTCGCGTGATGGTGTCTGCTGCTAACCCCAGTGAAATGCGTAGGTGTGATTAGTGTGACGTGTGATAAGTTCCATCAACACCCTCACAGTCCAGGGTGAAGTGCTTCGTTAGCGTAGGACATCGGGAATCTCACACTTCCGTTACAAGGAAGCGTTGCTGAAGGACTTTTGTAAGTTGAACTATTTCCTACTTGTTATTACTTTAAAGATCTATCCGTTGCTTTACCATATCTTTGTCGTTCTGATACCTTTTACAAAAGACTTGCATGATATTTTAAAACATAAGAAAAAAAAAAGAAAGAAAGAAAGAAAGATCAATACTACTGAATTACTCATACCAATTGTGTCTTATCTATTTATCTTTTGTCAACATTTTGTCTGATTTATGTTTAATTGGTGTGTGAGGAAACGTTTCTGCTACTCCCCAATATTACCTCACTTTGTACTAAACATTTTTCTGTATTGCTTTTACCGTTGTTATATTATATAGATTATCTAAACAGTTTCTTTTTTTTTACATTCTACAAAGTACTGAATAATTTAGACTTTTCATTGCTGCTATGCTTATTCTTTTTTTTTCAGGTTTGCTTAACTATTTTTCTTGCAGGTATTATCACTAACTCCTTACAGCCGCGTACATGGTATGTTGGTCAGCTTTCTACAACCCCCCCTACTCTCCGATTGAGCCCGGTCATTTCTTTGACTTTCTTTGTGTTACGCACGGCTACGAGCCAACGTAACATAAATTTGGCGCCCAACGTGACTGCCACGAAATAACGTAACAAGCTATCCTATGTTCCGTTGTTCTTTCATATTTACAATTTGTCCATGAATATGCCCTCATTACTAATTTGATAGCCCAAAAATTTTATCTTTTCTTGGATAAATTCACACTTCTTCATATTTAGTTTTAGTCCTGCTAAGTTTAGTTCTAACAGGATCCGTTCAAGATGTACAAAATGTTGTTCTATGTCATCACTAAAAATTAAAACATCATCCACATAGTGTATGCAGAATTCTTCATATGGTCCCAATATACCCTGCATAGGTTTTTGCTAATGCAGCCGTACTTGAAGACAAACCAAAAGGAACCACTTTAAATTGATAAATTTGCCTTTCTATCAAAAAATCCGTATATTTCCTGGATTCACGTTCCAGTGGAATAAGCCAAAATGAATTCTTTAAGTCAATTTTTGAAAACATTTTCTTATTACCTATTATTGCTAAAATTGTATCCATAGTTGGTGGACTGCTGCTGTCATCATTCTTTTTAACAACAGCCAATGAATTAACAAAATGCGTGTTTGCCTTCTCAATGATACCCTCACTTAGCATCTGATCTATCTCTACTTTCACTCTATCCCTATACGCTGCTGGAATAGGATATAGCTTTGTGTTAAACGGCTCCAAATTTACGACTTCTAATTTATGCACATACCCCGTTGCTATTCTGGATTCTGATCCTATTAGTTCTAAATTCTTTTTTAACAATGCCTCTACCCTTTCCTTTACTTCTTTTGGACATTTTATATTATCATCAATATCCGCCTTTATATCAACTTCACCCTCAAATTTATTAATATTTATACAGTCTCCTTCGACTTCAATGCTCTCCTCATCATCCCATTTTATATTTTCCCCCTTTACATTTATTGCCTTTCCTTCGGCATTTATTTTTAAACCCAACTTATCTATTATGTCCATACCAAATATTGCATCTACTCTTAACCCCGGCACTATTATAAATTTATTCTCAAACTTTATCTTAGCCATTTTACATTCCAGAATTATTATTTTGCTCACACTTGCAAATCTCTTGCTGTTTGGTGCTATTAAATTAAATTTCCTTATGGGCATCATGCTTCCTATTAATTTTTCCCGTTTAACAACGTCCTCAGACACTAGCGACGCTTCAGCTCCCGTATCAATGAGTCTTTCACCTCGACTATTTCCAATTCTCAATTTAATTATCGGTAATAAGCTTTTATTCATTTCCTTTTCCATTTCACATTTTATATATTCACGCTGGTGTTCGTATCAATTTATTTTTAAGGGCTTACTTGGTTTGTCCTCTTTCAAAAATCCTGATTCCACGTAGATGGTCTTGCCTGACTCGTAACTTCTGCATAGGTACGGTTCATTCTTGTAGGTTGTGCTGCTTGTTCTCGATGTTGTGTTTGTAGCGTATACTGATTTATATTTCTGTCGTGATTCGTCCGCTCTGCTTCTCTTCTTGGAGTATCTCTTGTGTTCCAGTTCCTTCGTAAATTATTATGATAGTAGTTATTGTAATTGTTTCTATAAAATTGTCCCCCATAATTTCCCCTATTATTTGATCTATTGTTTTCTGTGTTTCTTTGCAATCTGCCTAAATTTTCTCGCTGTCTTGGTGCCATCCTACCTTCCAATACACGACTTTGTCCTCACTCATCACAACGTTGTAAATATTTCAAGAAAATCTCACTGTTTACTATATTTTGAATCATTACATAATGTCTTATTTCGTCGCCAAAATGACCCACTAAGTATTTTATGATTTGAGTTTCTTCCATCGGCGGATCTAATTGCTTCGCTAGACTGAATTTTTGTATAGCGTATATTTCTCTGGTCATCCCTAAATTTTGATTATATTTTCCCGTAATTAAATTATCTCGCGCCTTGTATTGTTGATTATCCCCCCAAAATTTTCTCAAAAACCTACTTTCAAACTCCTGAAACGCCCCTATCTCGTTTTCTATTAAATCAAACTATATCTCCGCGCTTCCTTTCAACATTGATCTGACGAAGTTTAAATTGTACCTTTCATCCGTTGATCCCTGTATTAATCTTCTTATATTATTTAAAAATATTTTAGGATTTATCTTGTTGTCTCTATAAAATTTGGAATACTGTTCTACTGAAATTTCCGGTCTATTTATCCTAGTGTGTTGCAATCCCTGATTTCTACCCACATTTTCAAATTCTGATTTTAAATTGCCTAACTCTCTATTTACATCTGTAAGTCCTAATTTACAGTTTCCCTGAATTTCCCGCATGTTTTTACCTAAATCTGTAATTCGGTCATTTGTTTCTTTTTCAGATGTTTCTTGATCTATTTTTACTTTCCAAACCTCGTCTCTAACTTTATCTACGTCATCCATCATTCTAGCGAATTTATTTTCAAAGTGTACTTGTATTTCCGCGATAGTTTGGTTACTTTCCTTTAATCCGTCACTTATAATTGTTATTTCTGCACCTAGCTTTTCTCCAATTTCATTAATATGGTTTTTGATGGCCTTTTCGCTTTCATCCATTTTCCTCGTTAACGCTAATAGAATAGACATAATTTCCGATTGTTGCGACGTCTGCTGTTCCTTGCTTTGACTCCTCGTTAATTGTGGTTCTTGCATTTCTATTTTTAAAATTTTTAAATTATTATTAATATTTCAAATTCCTTCAGATTTTCAAATTCCTAACTCTTTTAAATCAAATTTTTATTTTTCTTTTTAATTTTAATTTAGTTTTGGTGGTGTTCTCGCCCCTAGCTTTGGGTCGCCATATTTATGTCGTGTTATCTTCCTGTAGAAAAAATAAAACCCTTGTTATTCTCGCCCCACGGTTGGGCAGACCATATTTATGCTGTGTTACTCGCAGCCCCTACGATAAGCTTGATATTTATGCTGTGATAATTCCTGTTATTATGCCCCTACGCTTGGACCATATTTATTCTATGATTTATACTTTTATTACTCGAGCACTTGTAGAGATGTTAATTTATAATTTTCTTTGCCTCGACTAGCTGATTCAATCAAATAAAGCATTTCTACAATACACCGTATAATGATTAAATATTTACAGCCTTTTTAAATATCTTCTCCCTTTTTAAATTATATACATCTGTCAGATTTTTAGAGAATCAAGCCAGCAAAACGAGCTTTTTATTACATATAAAGACCTTTTGAAACGTTTCAAGATGTCTATTACTGTTTATAAATTTATACAAGAAACCCCAATTTGTCGGCTCTTACACTTTGAATAATTATTGAGATAAAAACAGTTTTTGAAAATAAATCATATCAGATCAAAATATCTAACCTGAAGTGGTTTAGTAGGTGCTCTGCATTCCCAAGAATTGAATCCAACCAAATTAGTATCCAAATCGTTATTGGTGAGTTTATTCCAATGAAAGGTTTTTCATTTCCGCAATAGAATATTTACCATTTTTAGAGATTAACAAATTGCTTGAACAGGCAGCAATTTCCAAAGTCTCGTATCCAAAATTGTATTTAAGATCGTAATTAACAGGAATCGTAACAAAATCTTTTATTAGGATCGTTATTTTGATTGTAATATAAGATTGAGATCGTTATTAAGATGGTAATTAAAATGTTAATTACGATGGTGATTAAAAGCCCTGTTTTATTTATTATTAGAAATGGTATAATTTCACTAAGTCTGATCTACTTACGTCTTTAGAAGTACGGCTCGCTTGTACAATTTCACAATTTTTAATTTTCACTTTTAATTTAATTTACTGTTCACGTAAATATTTAGCACTTTCAAGTATAGTGACTGCCCAGTTTCTAAAGTATACTAACTCGATATTCAATTCTCAAGATATTTATAGGATCGGCCCCTTTTGTTTGTGATTCGTTGACTTCACGTGCTAGGCGAGACCAAGTGTCTTATCTCTTGTTATTTTGGGAAACTTTACCAATTGTGTAATTCAGTTGCATCAAGCGATGCTGAGAATGTCACGTAATTCATTATTATACCTCACATTTTATTCAGAAATCCCAGGAATCTTCGTTCAACAAAGCACGCATTATTGTGTTTGTCCTTATTCTAATCTGAACGGAATAAATTTGGTGTTTGTTTATTTCCTAATAAATTGGATTTTTGAACAAATCTGATACTTTTAGATCAAGTACGCTTTTAAATAATGCATAATTTCTGCGTGCATTTAGGATGATATATCAACGCACTTTTCGAATATTTATCTAGCCAATTTATGCAGGTTTTTTACTGATTTAATTTCAATGCGTTTCGTTACATTTTTAAATTCTTATCTTTGCTCGTAGCTACTCTTGGATATGCGTTTTAATCGCTTGTACTGCTATATACAGTGTGCTCTCAACTAATAATATTTATAATGAGCTATTTACTCTTCCAAAATCTGTAATTTTGTGCTTTTGTTACTTGGGAGTTTTTTTTTGTTTATTCTACGAGCCCTATGACTTAACCCACCCCTAAATTAACCCTATAATTACAGCAATATATATATATATATATATATATATATATATATATATACGTATTGCAATTAATAAGATAACTTAGACTTTTATGCAAAGCCCAAATGATCATTTCAAATCGAGCTAGTAATTGAAAGAAGGAAAATATAAGGTCTTGGACAGGATTTGAACCTGCATCTCAGTTTTGCCGGAACTGTGCGTTTACCAATTACGCCACCGAGACCGATGACTATAATTGGAAAATTTACAGGTCTAAATCGTGTACAGAACTATATATAAACCTAACTTTCAATTACATTTAGCATTTTTATCGATCATATCTGACATTGTCAAGTTAGGGATCTGTTTCGTCAAATACTGCCGCCAATTAAAGTGTGCCGCCCCTGTTCACTGAACACACTGAACACGGGGTTGGCGTGGACCTGACGTTGTGTGTAGTGTAGTAGCGGTGTCTGTTTGGGTTTTGCTGTTTGAGCTAGCGATTGAAACCTGTAAAAGATAGTTTTAAAGTAATTTGTGCAAATATGTGACACATTATAATAATATTGTGAAAGTCGATTTACGGTTTGCTACGTGCAGCGACGTAGTCAACAAGCAAAATACAACAAAGAAAAAAGAAAGAGAAATTGACCGGGCTCAGTCGGTGAGTGGGCTGGGTATAATACCTACAAAATTAAATAAGGTCTGAAATAAAAAATAGATAATTAACCGCTCTGTACAACCTGTAGAAGAAATCCCCGCCTGCAGTTATACCTAAATAAAAAAAGCAAAGGAAATAAACATTAACATAAGAACTATAATTAGCATAAAAAGAAAAAGAAACATTACAATGGACATTAACCCGGTTTAAGTAAGTGAGAATAAATCATATATATTAGTATTTGCTAGCTAGTGTATTTGTGTGCCAGATTTCACAATTTCGTTAAGTAATCATAAAATTATGATACCTCACATAGGCTCTGATAATACTAACATTTAACCTACAATTACAAATACAATGACAATAACATCTTCCAATGTGCCAGCAAGTTATTATCCCATTCCCGCATTATAGATAGTAGTTAAAGTTAAGCGTAGTATAGTAATCCCATGGCAATAGATTCCAGTATCACAAATCATTTTCGTACATACAATTAATTCGAGACCTGTATGAGCCCCAAACAGCAAAATCTAAGTGGACAGGGTCTCGACACAAGCAGGAAAAGAAAACTCACCCACGTTTCTACGGTGTTGGATCTCTCATTCGCTCCTAGGACAGAAGCGGGCCTGAGATCATGTAACGCGTGCAGCCTTCTATACCCCACGGAGCGGCAATTCAAGGGACTATCGTGTCCCCCACAGGAAGCTAAAATGATTACGAAAAATATTAATTTATTTACACCAACAAGTAGGGGTTTATAAAACCATCAATACCCACCACGCTGTAAGACGCGCGCAAAAGTTTTATAAAGAAAAACGGAACGAAGGATCTAGCAATTGCAACGAATGCTCTTTAACATTTTGAAAAAAAAGTGAACTTAAATTCGTTTAATTAAACAACCAGAGCTCCAAATCATATTGTGGTTATCAAAGCGTGATTAGGAAACTAGGAAACACGCTTTTATCGGATAGTACGCAACCGTAGTTCGACGAGTCTTTAGATTCAAACCATAGAGAAAGCAATTATACGTTATCGGAATGTTTAACAAATTAAGGGATACCTAAAACAAGGTATTACTTATTTGAATTTTATCTAAAATTTGTAGTTTTCAAGTAAATAAATTTGAGTTAAACAATTAATGTAAAGCAGGCTTATGATGAACAGGTAAAATATACAGGATGTTGATGGAGAATTTAAGAATAGCAGCGGAATTAATTTAACTGAAAAACAAATTAAAAGGAAAAAGAGGTAATTAAATTATCCCAAAAATAAACGTAACAAATCCCCCCCAGCAAAATTAACAGGTCGGGGTAGGGACGCAAAAACACGGGAGTGGGCAGTACTAAACAAAACAAAAAAACCCAAACAAGAAAAATCGCATAAAAACTAAAAGAAAATTAGTTACCAAAACAAAAGAAACCAAAAAGAAAGAAAGACACACCCAAAAAAAAGAACTCTCATCCGGCTCGAAAAACCAATAGTGGTAACGATCGTACTACCAGAGAAAACGACACAAGACACTCACTGGAGTGAGCCGAGTACTAGAACAACAGAAAAAAAAGAAATGGAAGACGGGTAATAAGCAAGCAACGAGAACTACGATGGAACGGCATCGACACTGCTGAAAAGTTATCGGAACACGGATATTCCTAGTGAAGAAATAGTTAAGCTTTCTACCTCAAGAGAAGAAATTGGTTTCTCGCGAAAAACCCAAATTAAAAAAAAGAATGAGGAAGAGAATCAACAGTACAAGCCAAAACAGGACCCAAGTGTCAAGCCCTAAGTATGTAACGGAACAACAAAGGAAAACGAGAGGAAGAGAGGAAGAGCGCTGGTAAAAGAAATGATGCACTACAAACTGTGGTAACCAGGAATCGCAACAACCGAAGAACCAAAGAAAATAAATGCTTAGTCCTAAAGTCGACTAAGTCGTGGTTTCCGGAGAAAAGAAAAACGGTCACGAAAGCACTTACCACAGGAGCGGATGGACGAAACACAATCGGTATAGGAACCGACAGCAAAAAAGACCAGCAAAAGGATAGAGAAAGAAAAATGAATCCAAAGTAACAGAGAAGTAAACTAATGCAAACAAAACTCATATTATAGCAGCATCAAAACCGTAGGAAGAAGACAAACCTCGTTTCCAAAACAAAACAAAAAACAGTACAAAAAGAAAATCAAACCGAATCCTAGTGTAGTTATGTATGAGCGTGTGGGTGCGTGTGCGTGCGTGTGTGCGTGTGTGTGGGTGTATTGTTGTAGAAGTATGTGGGTGTGTGTGTGTGTGTGCGTGCGTGAACTGTGTCTGTATGTGGTGTGCGTGTGTGTATGTGTTGGACCGCTGTAGTCGCCTCTTACGACAGGCAGGTCGTACCAAGGGGCTATTCTATTCCCGGACCCATACAGGTTAAAGAAAAAGAAAGAAGAAGACAGAAAACCCAGCCAAACATGAAAGAAAATAAAAGAATCGTAAAGTCCAGAAATCAAGTCCTAAGAAGAGCAAAGTCGGCATAAGAATCTGGGGCATGAGGACTAAATATTTGGCTTAAGGCGTTTACGCCGCCAGAAAGAAAATGAAACTAGATCAAGGACATTATCGTCGACCAACATCTTCAGGT
This sequence comes from Platerodrilus igneus, assembly GCA_036346225.1. Lineage (NCBI taxonomy): Eukaryota > Metazoa > Arthropoda > Insecta > Coleoptera > Lycidae > Platerodrilus > Platerodrilus igneus. Next base: position 1,229,320 of record JARFIW010001288.1, read on the forward strand.
TCTGAATCGGTATAAACGAATTTCTGCCTCTTATATGCAGCTTTCCGCAAAGTAGGGACAGCAGGGGTGTAGTAGTTGTAGCACGCGGTATCGGAGGTAGCAAGGGTAGTTTAGAAAACTCAAAACGCGTCCTAGGAGGAAGTTGTTTGTTTTTATAATTGGTGGTAAGAAAGTCAACGGCAGAAAGGCAACATCATGGGTTGTCAGAATATCAAAGGTGAAAAAAGAAAAAGTATTGACTGTAAGAAAATCAACCTTACGAAAAGAAACACAAGCAGAGCACACTTCAGTTTCGTGAGATAGAAGGACAGAAGTAGATAGAATTTTATCGATGTTAGATCAAGGACTAGCGGTATCACAGTTAGGAAAGAAAACAGCATTGGGTGTAGGAGTATCCATCTTAGGAAAAGGAGCAGAATCCGATAACACTTCAACCATATTACATAAAGGAACATCATCAGGTAGAAGTTAATCTACGTTACAAGAACAAACAGTATGAAGTAGAACTTCGCGAATGTTAGATAAAGGACTCGAATGAAGTTTACCAACATAAAAAAAGAGCAGCACCAAACAGAATTTCATCAACTTTAGAAGAACAAAGGGCATCAAGAAGAACTTCATCCACAATAGATAAGAAAGCAGAATCAGGTTGACCTTCGTCAACATTAGATAACAAGACATCAGATAGGATTTCACCAACCTTAGTTAAAAGAACAGAAGCAAGTAGCATTTTGTCAGCATGAGAAAAATGAGCAAGAGTAGGTAACGTTTCATCGACGTCCGAAAGAAGAGCAGAATCAAGCAAGACTTCATCACTGTTAGACAACGGAGTAGGTACAGACAAAACTTCAGCCACAATAGGAACTGATTCCTTAACAATAGTAGCTAAAGAAACAAGGTCAGGTAAAACATTGACAACAGCAGTAACAGGTATTATAGCTACGGGTTCCCTAACTTTAACAGGACCTTTGCTGACTAAATTAGAAGTTATTGTCACTTCAGCGATATTTGTGCTTGCAGACACGACAGAAATTTTTTGGGTAGAATCATTTAAGAAAGCGGGAACAAACTCTTGAGAAGCTAGCTGCAAGTCACTAATTCGAAGTATGGGTTGCAATGGTGGTGTAGGCACAATCTGGGGTGAGAGTGAATAAGTAGGGCGAGCAGAAGGAGCAGTAGAATAAGATGTAAAACTAGAAATGGAAGAAAATTTGTTCGAAGGTACATTTGCCAAAGAAGGGTATGTTTTGATAGTAGGAGCAGGATACCTGGATGAGCTATAGAAGAGAACGTATAATTAGAAGCACAAGAAGTTTGGCTCCTAGAGCTGAAAACAGAAGTTGAAGTATTATTTGAAGACCGATTAGTAGTAGAATGACAGTTGGGGCAGCTGTGGCGAGTAACTCCCTTATGTTCGCAACCATAGCAATGGAGCGCGAAATTTTTATAAAGAAAAACGGAACGAAGAATCTAGCATTTGAAAAGAAAGTGCACATAAATTCGTTTAATTAAACAACCAGAGCTTCAAGTCATATTGTGGTTATCAAAACGTGATTAGGAAACTTGGAAACACGCTTTTATCGGATAGTACGCGACCGTAGTTCAACAAGTCTTTAGATTCAAACTATAGAAAAAGCAATTATACGTTATCGTAATGTTTAACTTGTATATGGGCTGTGTGGGAGTTTCAGGGAACTGTGTAGGCTAGCTCAGAATATAAATAAGTAGAGGTACGTGTCCAATAAGTTTTGAGACGGAAAACCTAATGACGAAAAAATAAGCGCTGATAAATTTAATGATTATTATAAACAACTACATGTGTTGGTTGTAAAATATCTGCAACTAATATTGACTGTGCGAATTTAATATATAATACGATTTAATAATCGGCAAATGTTCAAGTGCTGGGGGAACTTAGCAGCCACGGACTGCTTCCCCCCTTCACAACCCTACATGTGATTTTCCAATGCTCCACCCGAAAGTACTACATTGGCCAGGAAGCGAGTTTTTTTTTAACCTGGAAAATTTGAAATTTTGTCGAACCCTTGCTGTTCCAAGCAAGATAGGGATCTTTAACGTGCGTGACAACACTCACACACGGAACCACCATTTTACCTCTCATCCCAACGAGGGTGTATTCTTGTGAAACATGCTCGCCTAACATTTTTCAAGCGGACCGTGTCGGGATTCGAACCCGGGACCTTGGGCGTAGTTGTCACACACATACCAACTACGCCACGGAACCGCTCTCCTTCACCACCACTGAATGTCGGAAAAATAGGGTATATAATTGTAAAACAATAGAAGGGGACCGAACTACATCTAACAAGAAAGAACAGCGCCTATGATCAAAGACAACAAACATAGAAACAAGAAGAAAATTGTTGAAAGCGTATGTGTGGAGCACAGCACAGTATGCCTATAAAATACGGGCAGTAGGGAAAGTATACAGAAAAACGGTAGCAGCCTTTTGGAATGTTGTGTTACAGATGTATGAGGATGATAACATGGACAGACAAAGTTAATAACAAATAGGTTATAGAATAGTAAGGAAATAAAGATATCCGTGGAAAAAAAAACAGGAGAAATAGAAGGGCAGAATACGTTATAAGGCATTTTTGGGGAATAGTATGGGATATATTACAAGCAGAGATTGGAAAAAGGGGGTAGATGTAGACCTAGATCAGATAGTGATAGATGCAGACTGTGCAAATATCAGGGAAATGTGTAGGTTAAGTCAGAATAGGAAACATTGAGGGTACGCGTCTAACCAGTTCCAGGTGTTACAGGCGGAAAAGCTACTAAGTATGTATTTTCCAGTAAAATTATAAAGTGGGGGCGGCCTGTAAAACAAAAATTAAAGGGGGGTCACCGGCACTAGCTAGCGGAAGGTCGTGGATCATATAGAGGGTTAAAATTTTGAAAAAAGGGTTAAATTAATTTATAATATACTACAAAAGATTTGGCACTTACCTTTCATAAAATATTGTTGCTAAATGACAATTGCCAAGGGCGCCAGACAAGTCAAGAATGTCCAAATGTTCGTACAAAACCTTGAGAGACTTGTCATCCCAAGGAGGACAATTGTTCCTTTTAATCAATTCCTCACTTTTTACTACTTATAAAAAAAATAAGAAAAACTATTGACTTAATCAACGGCAAACAAAACTATTTATTTCACAGAACAAGAAACGTGAACCCTTTACATTCATTGATTTTAAGTTTAAGTGAATAGGTGAATATGGAATTTATGAAAATTTTGAGTACATAAGTAGCTCCCAAACACTTGTATATGAACGAAAACTTATATTATAAATCTTACACTAAATTAATCCTACGGTTTATGGCCAAAACGTCCTAACAAATAAATTAACTAAAAATTGGTCATGCTACTTAACTATAAAAACTTACTTACTAAAAATTGTCCATTGTTTGAGGGTTTGTCTTCCTACGTAGAACAGTTCTTAAATTGGGGAACAGAATCTCGCTTGTTGCTTCTGTTTGTAATTTTTAAAGAATTGACTGGCACACGAACCCGGCAGAATCTTGACAATATCACTTACTTGTGCGTCACACGCCTACAAGCTTTTTAATATTTATCTTGCATCACTATAAATCCGCGAACATATGAGCATAACCCTCGCGAAACTGGAAGAGTTATCACTCCTTTCCAATTTTTAAATATCGTGATACGAAGTGGAATATTCTATCTGTGATGCTGGAGAACGCTACCCGCGAACTACGTTTCTTTCTACTTCTTAACCACGGACGGCCCCATTGGAAGAACTCTCCTTTGGCTAAAGCCTTCAATTATATAGACTAATTCCTACCCTAATAATTATGTACGGCATTTTCTGTTATCCAATGACTGAACAGAACCTCCCACAAAACAAGATTTCAGAAACCAAATCCAACCCCTTTTTAGATGATGGTCACGGATGCAATTACTTTCCCAAGGGTTTAAATTATATTGTATTTTCTACGAATTTCTTAATTATTGGAAATGTGGACCATACCTATGGAGACAGTAGTCTGCCATTAACAAAGACTGGCTAACCTACTTGAGCCGAAATGGATTTTAAATACAATGGATGTCTCCAGACTACTTAAAATTACTTGTAATATTTGAACAAATCAAATTGGAAATAGTTTTTGCTATTTATAATGTTTTGTTTCTATAACCCGCTGTCAATCAACGAAAGTATTAAGAAGGTTAAGCTTTTCAAACTGAAATTGGTTTCCTTTATTTACGCTAAAAGGTACTATTACATTTTAATTTTTATCAGATTCGTCAGTCTGTAACCGACCTAACTTTAAGAGGTTTATTGTATTTGATTTACAAGGGTAGAGCTTTAAATTATTACGACCTGCCGCTGCAATTTAGTAGCCTGAAGCTATCGGTAACCCTGGTTTTTTATTATAAGGGAGCCTAACTAATGTGAAGTAATTTATTGTGGAATTTTTTGTCTATAAGTTATACAAGTTACTGAATTTTAACTAATTAATTGATTTGTTTATTCGTTAACATTACAGAATAATGTTACAAATTGTAAAAAAGATATACCCGTAAGTGTAATTTTATAGCATATTAAAACGATTTGAAAAACTAACCTAGCTTTAAGTTTCCAACATTTCACATCAGTACATCATAAAAATATTAAATAAAAATACATTTTACTACTTTTCTGATAACTATTAAGAACATCATATAACAGGCAATTATTCACTTACTGATTATTTGATAGAAATTACTTTGATCTCTCCAACATAAAAAAAAGTTCTGTATAAAATCTTACATTAATTAGTTTATGAATTAAAATCAAATTACACTACGTACTGGGAGGGAGGTTGTTGTTTCTTGTGATTGTAGATCGATTAAAAATATTTGATTCCACTAATATATTTTGTTTTTCTTTTCTCATGTCTGGCGTTTCGTCTGAATTTTGCGCTTTTTCAATGGCAGTACTGTAACATTTTCAAATGTTACGTTTGCCAAAATAACCCCAATAAGTACTTTTATTATGTAGTAATACTTAACCCCTTATATATGCAACACACTTTACAATACCCATTACACAGTTGATATATCCAATCAGCTATGTTTAATACATTAGAACAAAATAATTATATCACAACAATTGATCCAGTTGCTGTTTACAACAATTAATTTATATTCTTAAGTGATTTAATAAAAATACATTATTACATTTATAATGTAGATAAATAAATACATTCCTAATTTACATCTTTATGAAATATTTGGTAATATGCACAGCCATCTGCCAAAAGTATACGAAGTTACAAAGGTGTCGTAGTAAATGTCAACTTGTTCTTAATCGAAAAACGGTCTAAGGTCGCTGCTTATCAAACCAACATGGCTCGTTTAGCGTCCTCGGACCTGAGAATCGCGATAGTATATGGGAGAATTGAATAAAGCGTAGGGAATGATCGACGTGATGTTTCTTTAGGGAGTTAACAATGCAAAGAAATTTTTTGGTACGTTAGTTCAACATCTAATATTACAATTCGTTTAAGATGCACACTCAGGATTGTTAGTTTTGGTTTTTGAAGAATCGCCGTGTTATTTACTTACATCTATCTAGGATGCTCGTAATTTCAAAGCACTACAATTGCTTGGTACAAGATTGCAAGATTTCACCTTATTTAAATTAAATAAATGGTTTAATTATCTGCGAAGAGGCCTGGTCAAAGTTCGATCAGCAATAATTCGTTACGTAAACAGCACGAAATCGATACATATATCTGGTTGGTATAACAAGTGTTGAACTGGATATTCAAGGTGCGTACTATTTATAATTTTATTCGACAGATGCCACGTGTCAACTACGTTTGTTTACATCATAACAATATTATTATAAAACCTAATTTGGCTATGAATATTTCATAAAATTAAAGTGAATTTAAAACTTATGGGTTTTACATTCCCTTTTCTTTCTGAATGCAGTGGCGCTCAATATATTGTTTATTTTTTTTAAATATTAATTCCCACCCCTGAACCATTGCTTTCTACCGTTTATAGTAAAGTCTAGAGCATAGCATCGGTAACATGCAATTACCTAAAAAAAGGTTTGGGTCAAAGTACCTACAGAGTTGCTATAAAGTACTGAATAAATCAGAGTTTTAATTCGTTGCATTGCACTACGGTATTTTACTTTAGGGTTACTCTGTATATGAATATTTTCTTGAAAGCGAATTTTCGTATGTGTATTTACATGCATTTAATTACCTAATAACATCTAACACAAAACATTAAAGTTTTTTCAGAACAAATTAAATGTTTCTAAGTGATTCAAAACAGGAATTATGCTTCCCTTGTCAATCAAAAATTTTGAAGTGAATTGTTATTTAAATATAAAAGTGCGTAATTTTTAATGTTTGTTTGAGGATTGTTAACAAATAAAAATTTCGTCTCCTTCAAGGGTACTTGTTTTAAAAATTTAAAAAAATTGCAAATTACAAGATATGAATAATCTTGAAATCCGAACGGATATTGTTCTAGGAAAAATGTAAACGTCAAGTATCCTGTGGTTTATCAGCACCGAATGAGATAGCTACAAATTCAATATCAAATTTGTGCATTATTGTGGGATCCAGGAAATTTCAGAAGTAGTTCTAAAAAAGGCCGCGCGAGAAATCTACAGGGCAATAAAATATAGGTTATACCTTTAATAGAGTGGGGTTAAGAGCGTCCATTATGCACCTACTCGATTTTTAGTATACAGGTTGCGCGTCTTTCTATTTATCAGTCAACGCTGTAAGTGATCTTGTAATCACAAATTTGCTTCTTCGTAACAGTTTCTTACCAGACCACACTTTTTGCCTATGTCTATATAAAATAAATATTAAAATGATTGGTCTATCGTGGTTATGGGTAAATGTACCAATTCTGTGACATCGATCAAGAAAATACAAGTCTAATTCGGGAAATTGCAGCTTCATATGTAAGAAGTTTAAAATAACCTTATCAACAATTTCTTTTTCGACATCTGAAATGCCATGCACTAAAGGCAGTTTCTTCGGTTATAGTTTTCAAGGTATTCTACTTGATGTTCAAGATTAATTAAGCGATTACTACGCTGCATTAAGATATCCAAAATAGCTTGTTCAGATAATGTAAAATTACCGGCTAATTAATCAACAGTATGTGGATTCACTACCGCCAGACGTGGCTGTTTGTAATTAAACTTCGCACGTTGCCATTTTTGTATTAAACATGTCCGCTAACGATTTTATTTCATTTGTATTCATTGTTAACAGTATGTACACTTGTTGTGTTGCACAAACAAAATTTATAACTATTATAATTACAACATTAAACACGAGAAACGAGAAGGGCAGGAACTGCCCAACACACTTAGGCAGCCATGCGTACCAATTTGTCAGTTACAAAATTAAATATTCTAATTCATTCTATTTTGATAACGTGACAGACCTCTGGTTTTATTATTACAAAGTATGGAAATTTATTTTGGTTATCGAAGGTTAAATATTGCATTTCATCAATAGGTTTTATTTGTACATGCAATGATAATGTAAATATAGCAAATACACTCGTTCAATATAATATGTAAATCTGGTGTTTTCCTTATTGATTATAATACGTTCAAGAACGTGGTTTTCGATTGTTAAAGCATTTCTTTCAAAAATATTTAATTCATTTAGCGACGTGTTTTGTAAAATGGGTTTTCCGTTATCATTTGTGTTTGGGTTTTGATTTTCTAATGTGGGTTATTTGATTTGATTCATTCTGATTGTGTAGGTTACTTACTTATAAAAGAATAAATTGGTGGTACGAGCGATCTCGGATGATCCCTTTTTTAACAAGATTGAGTTCGTTTGTTGAGATGATATAATGGGTTAGAAGACAAGTATCTGCTCCGAATAGATGCTGAGGATTGCTAACTTATAGCGCAAACTTGGCTATATTCTATTTTCTTTAATACAGAAAATATAATACCAGCTACTCATAACTGAGGATCTACAAGAATTTCTGTACTACAATATGTTTGGTTATATTGCAGACATTGAAATAAGATCATAAGCCGGCTATTGAAATATTATTGAGGTACTTTTGGAGGCAAATGCAGAACGTCATGCTAAGCTATAGGATTGGATTTCCTAAGGTAAGGTTTTCAGGTATTGAGAAAGATATTGCGCCACCCGAACAGTCCAAATGTGCCTACGGTTACCACTAATATTGAAGGAGTGTTTATTAATAATAGATTCGCACTGACTTTATAAAATTTTTCTTCTATACATTTCGTTTTAGGGTTGCTCCCATGTTTGGGCTATATTTTGGTTGGGAAACTTATGTAGAAACAATCGGGTAAGATCTCATTACTTTGATTTCAAATTTTTACGAACTATTAGACAACCCATCAAACACACAAGTTGCATAACCGAAGTGTATTCTACAGAAGTCTAGAACATTTTAGTAAACACCAGACTATGAATCATCTATTTAATTTTAGGGTATATATAAGATCGGTGATGAATGTACATCAGTTAATCTATATCCAAATGTCGTACATACATCATATCGTCTGTAGTTAGTTGATCATTACGTTTTGAAGATCCATAGTTAATATAAATTTGTGTTATGTGAACGTTCATATTGTACCGACAGCTTGTACTTAAATAGACAAGAGTGTAATAAATAAATTATAGTAGTGTTAGTGTTGTTAAGAAGACTTATGGTTAATGATTTAGTTTAAGAAGATATTAGTGTTTGTAAATAGCATTAGTGTGATAGTGCTTTATTGTTAATTGGACTGAAAACATCTATAAATAAGGTATATTAATTAAACTTGTAAATAGTGAATAATAAAAACTTTTGTTATTACTTGTTCTAAATTGGTGAACGTGTTAATAGTTGCCCGCTACAATATTAAGAATATACTAATTTACTTAATTTTTTTAGTTCTAGCTCAAATGCATTTCAGTTGGTAGCAGCTTTTATTGCTGTTTCCACTATCATATTAATATTTTTTCTGTTAAAGAGACGTAAGCACTGAGTAAGTACTTAGTTTGTGTAACTTCTTTTTATTTTGTTAAGGTATATTTAAGTACTATAGTAACTAAAGGACCAAAAACGGTCCACTATATATTTGCGTGTGTTTTTGTTCCATGATTAAAGGAAGGTATTATTTTATTTTAGCGGAGATTTTATTATGCTATGTAAATCCTCCGGGGTATTTTGGATGCATGTTTCTCCGCAGGGCGATATTCCTTTTTATAACTTCCTGGTTCCTTTTTGAAGTTTTGTAATTAAAAATATTCTATTGTGAGATTTATTTTTTCTTTGTGTATGACCCATCCCACCCTACGGCGTTTTAGCTAGCACGGCACTAATTCTTTCGATTCTCTTTGTTTTGTTGCGGTACTTGTTGCGTGCAAAGTTTCTTCGCTTGCTTTGCTTTTCTTACCGGTCCGCATGGTTTAACGTAACACAACATTTGGCATATCCATCGTGATGCTCCGACTTTTTTAACCGCTTCTTTTTATAACGTTTGCATAAATTTCTGAAACCGTGTTTTTTTACCTAAAGTGTTTCCGAATTTTGAAAACCTCTATCAATACTTCTAAATACGTCTGAATTTCGATGTACTTACACCGTTTCGTCCTGATAAAAATTTTTGCATCGTTCGTTTTATTGTTGTCTCTCCGGTACTTGGTGATTTTCTGTACGTTTATCTTTTTGCCGAGTTACCAGAATTGTGTTTTCGCTGGCAATTCATGATTTTGAAAATACTGTCGCCCTATTTCTATTAGTGTTTCTAGATTTTATTTTTTCGCTTTCACTAATTTGGGTTTGAATTTAAATTATTTCCCTCAAGTATACGTCCCGCTACTACCTTATCAGAGACTCAGACAGTCACCTCTAGTCTTGCTCACACTTTTACTTTTACCCGATTTTATTTTTCAGTCCGCTGGGATTGGTAAAAACACTAATACTTTACATGTGTGATAAGTCGAAATTCGTCCTACACCTACTGTTAGATCAAATACTTCTTTTTGTAGGGTCTTCTTTTCCTATTTCTGTGCCTACTTCTACTCGCCAGGGTACCATCCTTCAACTACGACCAATCTGGTCATGTGTCGATACATTGTAGTTGTCCTCCAGCACTCCATTGCTATGGTTGCAAGCATAAAGGAGTTACTCGACGCAACTGTTTGAATTATATTCCTACTACCAATACGAACCAAATTTCTTCTGTCTCTAGTTCTACGTCCTTTTCTGTGTTTCCTCCTGGTCGTCACAATGTCATAACAACATGCCATTTTCAGGCATATGAGCTTTTGAACAATACCATTGATTTCTATGGTTATCATGCCACTATTCATCAAACACCCCCTACTAGGAACCAAATTTTTTCTGTCTTTAGCTGTTTGAATGGTGATCAAACTGGTTCTGCGTATTCACTTCCACCTCAGACTGTCTCTTGAACGATTAAACCAATCATTCAAACTATAGTAGCTTAAAAATAGTAACTAAGTAGTTTGTTCCCGCTGCCTTACATAATACGGTTAAAGAAGTTCCTGTCGTGTCTGCAATAACAGATGTAATTGAAGTGATGATAACTAATAATACTGACAAAGAAATTCGAGATGAAACTAGTAAACCCGAATCCTATTATAGCTGAAGTTGTACCTTATTCTGTTTCTTTATCTAACGTTGATAAAATTTTAGTTGCTTTTGTTCTTTTATTTAACGTTGATGAAGCATTACTTGCTTCAGTTCCTTTATCCAACGTAACTGAAGTTTTGCTTGATTTTGTTCCTGTATCTAATATTGATGAAGTTCTACCTGCTTCTGTTCCTTTAGTTAACGTCGAGGATGTGTTACCTGCCTCTGTTCCTTTATATAACATAGCTGAAGTTCTATTTTATGCTGTTTCTTTTCTAACGTTAATACTCTTACAGCCAATGCTGTTTCTTTCTCTAACGTTGACTATCTTACAATCAATACCAAAAACAAACGGGCTTCCTCCATAACGTATAATGAGTTTCTTAAACCACAACTCTACCACTACTACCTCAATCATTGCAACCACCTCCTCAACCGCGTGTTACAACTACAACACCCCCCCTGTTATTCCTGTTCTGCAGAAAACTGCCCAATTAATACTCACCGGTTCCGGTAACTCGACCCACAAAACTGAATTTTAAATTGATGTCAAATCAGCCCACAAGCTTTTCCATATTTAAAAAATTCTTCAGTTTAAACAGCAGTTACCAAAGTACATTATTCTTAACTCTTTCTTTTAATTATTTAATACAATTTTAAAATAGCTCCTTGTAACTAATAATTCCATTTTTGTATGTAATTTGCGTTTAAAAAACATCACTTCTATATTCATTGCAACCTCGCAACTATTAAATTACAGTGTGTTTACTCCATACTTAAATACTATCTTCGCATAGCAACAGCTCGCGACTTGAATTTTAGAATCGAATGACCAAATGAAATTCCAATCAATAAACGCTTCTTTATATACTCTAAATTATCTATCTCCAGGAGCTAGTGGAATGTTGTGGAATAGTCTGGAACATTATTATGCAAGATATTTCGGAAAAACTAATTAGCGTCTAAAATCGCGGCGTTTATTCCACATAATATTGTTCCAATTATCAGTGACGTGTTCTGTTTGTCCTTGTTTTACACATATACTATTATTGTGGCGTCGCATACTAATGCTAAAGATAATAGATTTTATAGGATATTTTGTGGGGTTTCCGCGTTCCGGCCGCTTCTTGGAATAAAATGTTTATCTATTAATGAGTTATTTACATAGTTTTAAATACCGATGACTCATCTTTTTATATTCTAGAAAATTCTTTATTTAACACAAATTGCTGTAATCCAGGGGTAACTAATTTAAACGCTAATTGCTTTTTAATGCAAAAGGGGTTGCGTTTTATAGAAAATGTTTACTCTTGTGTTTCAGTACACAAACTTAATATGAAAATTGACGTTTAAAATACGCGTTGATTATAGTTTCTTAAACTAAATGCATAAAGCTAAGTAGTATTTTATGCTACTTACAGCAAATGTTATCAAGAAATGTATCAATTTGCATTCGCATTTAATTGCGTTTTACGGTATCTTACTATTAATTATTTTTACATACACAACTTATACTACTTGCTATTTATTTACAATACGCCTATATCATACAGGATGATTATTTATACACGCGCAATTTGCGTTTTTGCATAGCTTTTTAATGAATAAAAGTACTCTTGTATTTTACAGGGTGTAGCCCTGAGTTTAAGAAAATTTTCAATTTTTCCAAATTTTTTTATGTTTTGGTGGGATTTGTTTTTAGAATTAGAGTAGTTAATATACAACGAGAACAAAACAAAAAACACACAAATAGGACGAAGAAGAAGTATGTTTGTTAATAGATGGATTTTTAATTATAAAGTTGTATTGTAGGGAAGCTAGAAACAACTGTCGTGGAGGAATAAGGATGGAGCCGAAGCGTATGAATACGAGTGAGAAACAGAGATTTAATTACGGATATAGTATAGTAGGGAAACGACAAACAAATTTATTTTAGAAAGGAAAACAAAATCAATAATTTTTAGGAATATTAGAAGCAGACGCACATCGACTGAAAGCAAGGGAGAGAAATAGAGCCAGGTGATTGGACGATACAGGTATACCTGCGACAAGTTTGTATTAGGTAGGGCAAATATTTAGCAGGTGGAAACTTATGTCTGAAATGGGGTTATATGAACAAAGGAGAAAAAAGATGTTTGTTTGAGTTTGAAGGCGGGGATGTAAACAGAATCGATTAGCAGTTGAGGCTAGTTTCGCAAAATTAAAGTGACTGTTGGCGGTTGTAAATGGATTACCAAATATTTTAGCGTGTTTGTTATCATAATCCAAGCTAAAAGAAGAGTCGTTAAAGGTTTTCGCGAGAATATCGAGTCGGCTAAACAAACAATTTTCAGAAATAAAGAACGGTTGCTACCTTTACACATAATAATTCTTGTACGTTAACATGTCTACGTGCAAATTGGAAAATAGGGGAGTTGTAGCAATGGCTATATAAACCACTTTCAAAGGGGGTGGCGGTCTCTTAATTTTTCTTCAGTCATTCACGCTTCATCGAGTTACTTTTAGTACAATTATCTAAGTTAATGCAGTATGATGACAAGTCAAGTAAAAAGCTAATAAAGCAAGTTAAGCGAAGAGTAAAATTTTGTATGTATGTATGTATGCACGAAACTGAGTAAAATTTGGAAGTATTTGATGGTGAAGGCGGCGATTTTTGGTTAATTTATTTGAGAATACAAAGAGTAAATTTTGGAAAGTGGGGGCTTATGGTTTTATTGTAATTGAAGAGAGTTTGGGGTAGCAGCAGGTATAGAAGGATAGTGATTCAACTGGAGAGCTGTTTTATGGACTAGTGCCATACTGGACAGCATCATCTTCAAGAGCTGGTTGGCGGATAACGTTTGAAGATAGTTACCAGGTATGCCATTGTTTAAAAACGTTGTGTGGTGAATATTTTCTATAGTTTTTTATTTTTTTGTGCTTTTGAGTGTTTTGTATTTGTTATATTTAATGAACTGAAAATTTATGGACTTGAGATGAAAATGAAACTTATTTAGGTAGTCGAGAATAATTAATTTACAGATAACCAGGCTTATTTTTTTTTGTAGTGCGATAAATTTGCACTCAAATTTAACGAATTTTACTATGAGCTCATGATAAAGCAAATGGGTTAACGTAAGGTATGAAGAACGCCATTTTACTTTAATTAATAAAATATTTGTTTGAATAAGATTATCGAATTAAAAGACTTTTGAAAATGAAGTTGTGGACATTACCAATAATACGAATATACATAAGGAAAGATGTTTTGAAATTGTAATATGTATTTCATGTAAATAGAGTGTGGTGTATTTTGTGAATTGCGTTATTCTGAGTGTGTAATTGTAAGGTGTAGATTTCTATTAGATTTCAGCATAGAAGCAGTGAGCGGGGGTTTTAGATCCAGCGTTAACAGGTAAGCGTCTGTGTGGGTTTTAAAGGGTTTTGGTAGATTTAAGAATTAAGGTAGGAGCAGCCGAGGATAATTTCACAATATTAATGACACCCAAATTGAGGGGTATGATTTTACAAAAAAAACACACAGCAATATATATATATATATATATATATATATATATATATATATCCTTAACCAAATAATTTTTAACGTGCGTACTTATAAAAGATAAATGAACTAGATATTCTATTTTTGTGAATTCTAATACCATGTAATTTAAAGATGAACACACTGTAGTTTTCAAAACTCATACGTAACTATCTACAAATATTTCTTTTACTTTCGGAAAATGTAACTTTTGAAAATCATGCAGTGGGGCCTGTAGGTCTCACTCCTGACATCTTCACTCCCACGGGTCTTGCAGACCTATTATCGCTGTCAATGCAGCATTGTTTACGTAGAGTTCTGGTCCATAAAATTAGCTGAATATTTCACAGGGAAACCGTGAAATTGTGTAAAGTACAAAATTGTTATTGACCTCAATTGTATAGAAGGTAATGTTGCCGACTACCTTAAAGGGAGGAGTGTAAGTGCCTTCAGTGGACTTAATACTTGTTTTAATTAGCAATTTTGCTGGACGTCATATAATTTCAATCGGTATTGGGGCTTTAAAAAGAAATCCCAAATAAAAATATGTAAAAATTACCAGAACGCGAAGTAAGGAAAATTTGTCAGGCACGAGGATTGAAAATACAACGGTAAGCAACAAATTTATATATACAAACTCAAGCTTTCAACCGAAGTGAACTAGTAATAATCTACTTTGGAGTAAACTAAGTAAAATTTTGAAATCCTTAGTGTCCGTCTAACAGATGTTGATTCTCTTTACCATTAAAATAAAATCACAACTTCAGGACGATCAAGTTGTATATAAGAACATATAAAAATTATCAACACCATGTACATATAAATTTCTTAATAAATTTCTATGGTGAAAAGCGATTCCTTGACGTAGAT
This sequence comes from Platerodrilus igneus, assembly GCA_036346225.1. Classification (NCBI taxonomy): domain Eukaryota; kingdom Metazoa; phylum Arthropoda; class Insecta; order Coleoptera; family Lycidae; genus Platerodrilus; species Platerodrilus igneus. The sequence continues at coordinate 1,244,361 of JARFIW010001288.1, forward strand.
GAATTTCTTGCTAAGTAGAATAAAATAAAATCGAAAGTTGTACGTTATCGTTAATAGTAATTATCAATCACAAACAGAAGATAGCAAACAACAATTGACATAAATATTAAGTGAATATTTATAAACTATAAAGCTGATTTAAGACAGAATTCGAACAGCTTTATAGTAAAACACATAAAATTGCACCTTAGTAATGGTTAATAGATGCTAAGCGAATGCTAAATCTTTTTAGAAAAAACTGGTTAAATTCGGTAACATCTTTAAGTCATTGGATATTATTGTTATGAATATAATTGTCAATAGTGTGAATTCAAGCTACCATTCACGAGCTAAGGTTGAATTACGTTAAAGCTTTTATTTAATTATCTTAATCTACTGCCGATTATGTTTAATATTGACGAGTGGCTGAGAGGTTAGTGATATATATTTATATTTGTTTTATAATTACTTTCACAGTTAGCTACAACACAAAATAGGTCGCACTTTTAACTTATATTCTATAATATCAGTATTTAAATATTGAAAAATACTTCAGCTATGGTAGTACAGGTGAGCAGGCGCATTATTATGTGTAGAGTATTACATCGCTTGAAATTGTGTAGAATTTCTGAGAGCTGAAACAGCAAAATATTCATATTTTTCTTATAAATTCTAACGAATTTTTTCAGGTCTGCCACCTATTGCGCCTCTGTACTCAGAGTATAAAGTATAATTTTTGAGTGCAAGTCAAGTTATATGTAAGCTTACATTGTTTTATTGGGATGTAGATGTATGCCATAAATGGATACATTGGGATACAAGACTCTGGTAGTTTACAAAGATTCGGTATCTTACAAGACACTGTCAACTATTCGTAATAAATTTTATTTGAGTAACATGAACCTCAAGAAAGGGATGATCGTGCGTGTCATAGCAGTGAACGCTCAGACGGATGGGAAGGCAATTTTGATGAGACCTCTAGCAGCTTCTAATGAGAGGATTTCGATTTTGTATTAAATGAAATCGAGGTATGATAGTGCCTAATCCTCAGAAGCCGAAATTCTATAAAAAGAAACTTTATTCATAGCAAAGAGTAGCAACGATGCATAGTGAGAAAATTCTATCCGGGATGTTCTTGATTTTAGTTATAAAACTTTTAGTGTAAGGGTAAACACCTACACCAATTAAAGTTATTCAAGTTATATGGGGCGAGAATATAAAGGATGTACCTGTTGCCTTAGCTAAAGTACCTGTATGAAAACTCATGAAATTAACCTACACGCGTCATCCAGAAATAATAAATTATTCTTATTTAAGGACGCCAATGCAGATGATTTCTAGTTTTTTCGGTATTTGTCTTCCCTAGACACAATAACGCTTTCCGGTTCTACGAAATATGCCTTCGTACGATCTCTTATATTATTAATCCAGTATTTTCAAATGCAATGTCAGAGCGAACTACTTTGTTGTATTACCTTACAAAAGGAGCAGGATTGAACAAATAGACTTTGTAAAGTAAGCTATTCGCTATAACTTTTATGGATTATTTACAGAAAGCATATGCACAACATGAAGCATTTTCTTTAGATGAATCTCTGCTTTTATACAAAGGTTGATTATGCTTTTAACATTATACCAAGAAAGAAAAGCAAGACGTAGAATGGAATTCTCTAAGTTATGCAACCATACTGGCTATATCCATAAAAGAGAAATATATACAGAAAAGCGAACTGTGTAAGCTACAGTACTTGAGCTTGATTCTTCTGTGTTCAAGCTAGTTAAACCCTTTTTAGATAAAAGCTCTTATGTAGCGATGGACAACTACTACAGTAAGGTGTCATTTTCTAAAAAGAAATACCTTTGTGTAAAACGTATACTGTTGACGTCCTTAGAAATAACAGGAAAGTAATCCGAACAATAGCACACTTTAAAAATTAAAGAAGAGTAAACATTTTTGACTATGAAATAGTCAAGTTTATGTTTCTAAATTCGAGCACAAACGAACTATCACCTGAATAACATTAAATATTCATTCAGCACCAGGAAAGGTAAACAAGAATTATGAAAACCTTAAAACAGATCCGAAGAGGTTGTGGAATACAATATTAATATGACCAACTGACTCTTTGTCATAGCAGTCTCCAAAAGTCTTTTAGATCGTATAAAAGGACAATTTTTGTAGATATTTTACTGATAAACAGGCTTTTACTTTTTGCGAGAAACCTGTAAATGTGAGTTCAAAAATTAACTACTCGAATTTAGCGAATATCTTGGAAAAACCTTTAAAACTTACCTCATTGCTAACAGATGAGTAGTTATTAAAACCGTAGCATTGAACCGTAAAGGTACAATAACTAACTCTGATATTATGAGGCTGAAATGAAGATACCTTAGCCAAAAAATTATTATGGAAATAGTTCCTTTTGGGATAAAGGGCGTGTTTTAAATCACGAGAGCACAGATCACACTATTGCCGTAGGTATGAGAGAGTATTATTGTACCAGTAAAGCTGCTAAATTTTATCGTAGCAACTTTGGTATTAAAGTTGGACTTTTCAATTATATTCCTTACGTGGGTTTCTATTTTGTACAGATTACTTATAAAATACACAACTATTAGTCATCGAAAATTATGTCTATCTAGTAAGCATCACAAGCATAATATAAACCGGGGACTATCAGTGGAGGAGAACCCCTAAATATTGCAAAGACACAATGGTTTTGCGGTACTTCATCCCCTGGAGTACCGATCTGTAGCTGTAGAGAAATAAAAAAAATAAATGATTTAGAAGGGTCCGAAATACACAGTAAACTAGTTGTGAAATAAAAATTCGTAATAGTTTTTATTTGCATTGTCAGAATTAATAAAAAGTGTCTACTAGAGCAAAAAGCGCAATGATATTACTACCAAAGGTACAGTAACCGTTTAATATTTACACTGATAAAAGTACTAAGATTATAAAAAAATTCTATAGCAGGTTCACTCTTATTCTGTTAATTCTTTATGAACACGTCGACAGCCAACTACAAAAAATTTCGTAATAAGCGACTTTATGCGTAGAAGCCGACTACGTATTGTTACGTACTATTTTGATTGGCGGCATTTGCTCCTTTTTTATGCGGTCACCAATATTTTCCTAGTGATCAAGTGCAAATAAGGATAGTCAACTTATTGGACAACGAGAAACGAAAGTTGGTAAAAATAAACGGAGAACTTATCCGCACAACAAAAGAAAGTTAAACGTAATGCAAAATATTATTTATATATTTTCTCGATAGGTGGAATACACCCCAAATAGCGAAGTTGTATAGATCTTATCATTTTTGAAATTAACAGAATCTGTTCTTGAATTAATACTTCTCTAAATTTTCAAGTTTTATGTGTTATATATATACATATATATATATATATATATATATATATATATGTACATATATGTATATATATATATATATATATATATATATATATATATAAATATATATATGTGTATATATATATGTGTGTGTGTGTATATATTGCTGTGATAAAGGGGTTGTTTAGAAATGTATTGAGTAGCAAGGGTTGCGTAGTAACAATAAATAGCAATAGGAATCAGAAAACTGCATTTATTTAGCAGAAAAATAGGCAATTCGTACATAATGTAAATAGCAAGCATTTAACACCCTGTATATAGAACGTAATTAACTTTAAACGATGCAAGTAAGCATATCTTACAACAGTAGAATGCGTATTTAGAAGAGAAATGATCGTACATGTAACTGAGAAGTGTTCTACAATTTATAGAATAAAGATACCGAAGATAAAAGATAAAACCTAACAAATCTTTATACAATTACGCTGGAACAATAAGCGTTTTGATAAGAAAACGCAGTTTCAAAAATGCATAAATACATGAACGAAAACAGCATTAGAGTTACATCATTTATTTTGTACAATTATCCAAAAGGCGATATCTACACAAAAACAACGTATGGCAGAGATAACAAATAATAAAGTATCAAAGACCGTAAATAAACACCATTACACGGAAATCCGAATAAATTACATCAGAAACAGCTTTAAAAATACAGGGAAAATTAAAGACAAAACCTGGTTGGTTGAAATAATCTGCAGAACTGCTTGAAAACCCAACCCAGAGGTAGCGGGAAAAGGCTATTTAACACCCATTCGGTGATAACACAAATCAGTCCACAGTGATGCACGTCGAAGCTACGACACTGTTAACCAGAAATCCACGCGTAAAATAAATAAAGTATAATAGATCAAATTTATGTTACAGTGAAAATAGTGCAATAATTACGCTAAGCATATATGAAGAGTTTTTGCCGCTTTTTTTAGAAAGCGTGAGTAGAAATTGGGTAATTAATTTAAATTAAATATTTTTAATGATAGGGCTTCAATCTGGACAATTCAAATTTGCGTCGACAATAATACTTTTGGGATATTTCTGGACAATTCAAAGCTGCGTCGAAAAGAAGTACTAATTCTAAGTGGATTCTAAGGGGACAATTCTAATCGAATTTTGGTACAATATTGGTATAATTCTAATCTGCGTCGAAAGCATTTAAGGGAAGAGATTCAAGGCATATGCAGACAAATATAAAATAAAGAAGCCCAAGGTGATTTTTGGAAAACAAATATTGGTTCAACTAAGCAGAGCATTGGTATACGAATGAAGACAGCGAGGGGGGTGTTGATCCACAACACAAACAACATATCACAGGTCAGATCCACTTAATTTTAAAATATTTTTCAATTTAAATTTTAATACTGAATTTATTCAATTTATCCAAAACTTGTAAGGAAGTCAACAAGAAATATTGCATACGTTAAACTTACGCAATAAATCATAAAGAAGTCTAGAACGTTCCAGATTCCTTTGTAAAGAGGTAGTTTTTGGTGACCATAATATATTGAATTCAAAGTATATAAATTCTGGGATAAATGATACATATGATATTAATTGATTGAGGGGTGTATTTAAAAAATTTCAAAAATTGTAAATAATATTTCTTTTCATTATATGAAATTAATTGACTTTGTTTTATCAATTCAAATAGGTAATCATAAAGGAGTGAGAAGAGATAACTGATCATCGCAACGTTGTGCAATCTGTGTAGATTAAAAAGGGCTAGCCGTGGCATAATAAAATTAGTAAAATTTGAAGTGAGAACACAGAGCGGTGGCGTTGAGTAAAACGTTCATTACACCGAGTAGGGCGTATTCATATCAATTATTTTTATGGCGCCCAACGTGGGGTTAGAAATATTCACAGCAATTTACATGGTCCCCAAGCCTGGGGCTCGAATTAAATCAAAATAAATTTAAAAATACGACCGTGGGATTTAAAATAAAATTATTAAATTAAACTAGAACTATAATTAAAGAGTTTTAATTTGAGAAAAATTACGAAACCAAAAATTAAGCGAAATTTGTACTTTAATTAAATTTAGACAAATTTACTTAGTATTTAAAAGTTTAGTGTAGATATAATAATTTCAAAAATGCAAAGAGAATTCCAAGACAATATAACGTTTGAAAGGAGTTCTAGCGAGGAACGACAGATCTCCCAGGAAACAAAATGATGAAAAATTTGATGGCACTGAACAGTAAAATGGACAAAAATGAGGAGGGCATCAAAACATAACTACAAAAATGCACGAGAATAGCGAAAAATTAGGTAAGGGAATTAAAATTCTAAGTGATGGATTAAGGGAAACCAACCAAACAATTGCGGAGATGAAAGCACAAATGCAAGAGAAAATTGTGAGGGTCACGGAGGAAATCGACTGTGTATGGGATCATGTTGGAATGGTAAAATCAAAGCAGGGGAAGTATGAAAGCGAGACAAACGATAAAATCACGAATTTAAATATCGACATAGAGAGCGTTGAAGAAAATTGTGAAACAGAATTCAGAACAATAAATCGGGAAATAAGTAATTTAAAAACTAATTCAGGAAATTTTAATAGTAGGGAACCAATTAGGCTAATGCAACCAAATCTTTCAATTGACCAATATACGAAATTTTACGGGGACAGAAAATTAAATTCAAAAATATTTTGAAAAATATTAAAATGTTGGTACAGGACTCAACAGACGAGCTATATAAATTAAACTTAATAAAATCGATGCTGAAAGGAGGAGCTGAAATGTGGTATAACTAGTTGAAAGCGAGGTCAAAACATTTCAACAGTTTGAGCAAAAATTTCTACGACACTTTTGGGGGGATAATCAACAAGACAAAGTTAGGAATGATCTGAGCATGGGAAAATACAATTCAGATAGAGGAATGACGCGGGAACTATATGCTATTAAAAAGTTTACTGTAGCAAAACAATTAGATCCTCCTTTACACGATAAACTAATTATAAAATATTTAACAGGGCATTTTAACGCAGAAGTAAAACGATATATAACAACACAGAATATAGTGCATCAAGACACATTTATAGAATATTTACAAAGGTATGATGAGTTAGAAACTAATTATAGAACGAAGAATAATACTAGGGATCGACACACAAATTTTATAAGGACGCAAAGAAATACTGAGACTCGAAATAATTATCAACGGAACAATTATAATTATGGAAGAGATTTTAATAGGGGGAATTATAACAATTTTAATAATGATTTCAGGCGAAGTAGAAATACGGGTCAGATACCAAGGCAACAAATAGAACGGACTAATCATGAGGGAACCAATAATCGAGATATAAATAGGCATGAACATGAGGATCGACGTACGCAAACGAGGAATATTGATCGCACGCAAACAAGGAGTATTAATTGCACACCAGCAGAAATAACGAGTCAGGCAGGACCTTCCACACGAAACCAAAATTTTTAGGTACGGACGAACCAAGTAAATTTCTACGGATAAACGGACACGAAAATCAGCGTGAATTTGTTAAACATGGAACGAAAAATGAATTAGGAAGATTTGAAAGAAACTTATTACCAATAATTAATTTAAAGGTGGAAAATAGAATAGTTAGAGTATTGATTGATACTGAGGCAGAAGCATCACTTGTTGCGGAAGAATTTGTTAAACGAGGAAAATTGAGGAATAAAGCGATACCTATAACGAGGTGTAATTTGGTGGAACCAAATAATAAGAAATTTTCTATAATAAATGAAATGGTAATTCTGAAATGTGAAATGGGAGATGAAAAATGGGAATACGATTTTATGGTTGTACCTGGACTAAAGATAGATATTATATTTGCGTTGGATATTATAGACAAGTTGGGGTTGAAGATAAATGCAGAATGCAAAGAAATAGAATGTAATGGGAAATATATTAAATGGTATGAAGAAGGTTATATAGAAATAGACTGCGTGAATATTAATCAGTTTGATAATGAAATCGAGAATGAGGGGAATGAAAATGAAGAGATTAAATGTCAAGAAGATTTAGGAAGCAGAATAAATTTGTTATTAAGAAAGCATTCAGAATTAATAAGGTCGAAATCAAGAATTGCCACGAGTTATGTGCACAAGTTGGAAGTAGTAAACACCGAACCGTTTAACACTAAACTATATCCTATTCCAGTAGCATACAGGGATAGAGTAAAGGAAGAAATTGAAGAAATGTTACGTGAAGGTAACATAGAAAGCTCCAGTACACATTTTGTGAATCCATTAGTCGTCGTGAAGAAAAGTGACGATAGCATCAGATTATGTTTAGATGCAAGAAAGACTAACAAGCGAACGAAACCGCAATACAATTGTCCACCAACAATAGATAGCATATTAGCGAGAATAGGTAATAAGAAAATCTATAGCAAATTAGACTTAAAGAATTGATTTTGGTTAATTCCATTAGCGCGAGAATCAAAAAAATATACGGGTTTTTCTGTAGAAGGAAGAATATACCAAATTAAAGTGGTCCCGTTTGGTTTGTCTTTAAGTACGGCTGCATTAGTGAAGGCTATGCAGAATATTTTGGGACCGTATGAGAAATCTTGTATCCACTACGTGGATGACGTGTTAATATTTACTGATGGTGTGGAACAACACTTTGTACATTTAGAAAGAATTTTATTAGAGTTAAATATAGCAGGTTTAAGGTTAAATTTAAAGAAGTGCGAATTTTTTCAAGATAAAGTTAAATTTTTGGGATATCAAGTCGGCACGGAGGGCATATTTATAGATAAAAATCGATTATCTGAGATATTAGAATATCCCAGACCAAGGAACGTACGAACGTTGAGAGCTTTTCTGGGAGTCATAAATTTCTATATAAAGTTTGTTCCGTCGTTTTCACAGAAAGCGATACCACTTTTTGCTTTGTTAAAGGAAGGGGCTAGATGGTCGTGGAGTGAGGCTCATGAACAGGCATACCTAAGCCTAATTAAACAGTTTCATGAGCAGATTATTTTAAGGCACCCGGACTTCACAAAGGAATTTATAGTACGCACGGATGCGTCCGATAATGCGTTAGCTGCAAAGCTATATCAAATTCAGGATGGGGTAGAAGTACCCATCACATACATCTCCAGAACGCTGAAAGCTCACGAACTCAATTACACGATCAGTGAGAAGGAGATGGCAGCAGTGGTTTTGCAATCACAACATTAAAGTTCTATTTAATGAGAAGACATTTCATTGTAGAAACGGATCATTCAGCCTTGTGCTCACTTTTTAATACTAGATTTACCAATAATAGAATATACCGGTGGGGTCTTTTGTTGCAAGACTTTGATTTTGAAATCAGATATATAAAGGGTAGAAGTAATATAGTGGCTGATGCCCTTAGTCATCTTAAGTATGGTCATTTAGGGATCAGGAAGCTGTGGCTAATATTTAGAGAAAACTTTTATGCCCAGAGGGACTTGAGACTCATTAAAGAAGTGGTAAGCACGTGTCACCTCTGCACCCTGGGGAAATACAAAAATCATATAAATCAGAAAATCATCAAAAGTATTCAAGTAAACAATCCTTTAAATTTGGTCGTAATAGATTATTTGAGCAATTTAGTACCTAGTAGGAAGAGAAACAAACATATCCTAGTAGTGGTAGGCGTCCTCTCGAAGTACACAAGATTATTTCCCACAAGGGAGTGTAATACCATAGGAACTATTGATAAACTATTGATAAACTGGAACGAAAAGGGAAGATTTAAAGGAATTCTAGCGGACAATGCCACCTATTTCAAAGGAGTAAATAAACTGTAAAATAAATTTAGGCATAGGCATACATAGAGTAGTAAAATAGGACATAGGTATAAGATTAGATAGATGTAAATAGAGGACTAACATACGGAGAGTTAGATTTCTAAAATAAAATAAAAATATAAGAACTTCTAGACCAATCTGAGTTTAACTTCACGTTGGGCGCCAAAAAATGTCATTGTTCTAAAATTTTATTTTTTAATTTGGGAGAATAATGCTGTGATAAGGAGTTGTTTAGGGGTGTATTGAGTAGCAAGGGTTGTGTAGTAACAATAAATAGCAATAGGAATCAGAAAACTGCATTTATTTAGCAGAAAAATAGGCAATTCGTACATAATGTAAATAGCAAGCATTTAACACCCTGTATATAGAACGTAATTAACTTTAAACAATGCAAGTAAGCATATCTTACAACAGTAGAATACGTATTGAGAAGAGAAATGATCGTACATGTAACTGAGAAGTGTTCTACAATTTATAGAATAAAAACGCCAAAGATAAAAGATAAAACCTAACAACTCTTTATACAATTACGCTGGAACAATAAGCGCTTTGATAAGAAAACGCAGTTTCAAAGATGCATAAATACATGAACGAAAACAGCATTAAAGTCACATTATTTATTTTGTACAATTATCCAAAAGGCGATATCTACACAAAACAACGTATGGCAGAGATAACAAATAATAAAGTATCAAAGACCGCAAATAAACACCATTACACGGAAATCCGAATTAATTACATCAGAAACAGCTTTAAAAATACAGGAATATTAAAGACAAAACCTGGTTGGTCGAAATAATCTGCAGAACTGCTTGAAAACCCAACCCAGAGGTAGCGGAAAAAGGCTATTTAACACCCATTCGGTGATAACACAAGTCAGTCCACAGTGGTGCACGTCGAAGCTACGACACTGTTAACCAGAAATACACGCGTAAAATAAATAAAGTATAATAGATCAAATTTATGTTACAGTAAAAATAGTGCAACAATTACGCTAAGCATATATGAAGAGTTTTTGCCATTTTTTATAGAAAAAGTGAGTAGAAATCGGGTAATTAATTTAAATTTAATATTTATAATGATAGGGCTTTAATCTGGACAATTTAAATTTGCGTCGACAATAATATCTCTGGGGTATTTCTGGACAATTCAAAGCTGCGACGAAAGGAATTACTAATTCTAAGTGGATTCTAAGGGGACAATTCTAATCGAATTTTGGTACAATTCTGGTACAATTCTAATCTGCGTCGAAAGCATTTAAGGGAAGAGATTCAAGGCATATGCAGAGAAATATAAAATAAACAAGCACGAGATGATTTTTGGAAAACAAGGGGTAACTGTACTCAAATGTTGGTTCAACTAAGCAGAACATTGATATACGAATGAAGACAGCAAGGGGGTGTTGATCCACAACACAAACAACATATCACAGGTCAGATCTACTTATTTTAAGATATTTTTCAATTTAAATTTTAATACTGAATTTATTCAATTTATCCAAAACTTGTAAGGAAGTCAACAAGAAACATTGCATACGTTAAACTTACGTAATAAATCATAAAGAGGTCTAGAACGTTTCAGATTCCTTTGTAAAGAGGTAGTTTTTGGTGACTATATATTGAATTTAAAGAATATAAATTCTGGGATAAATGATACATATGATATTAATTGATTGAGGGGTGTATTTAAAGAATTTCAAAAATTGTAAATAATATTTCTTTTCATTATATGAAATTAATTGACTTCGTTTTATCAATTCGCATAGGTAATCATAAAGAGGTGAAAAGAGATTTAGGTACGGATGGTATATATATATATATATATATATATAATATATATATTATATAATATATATATATAACCTAAATATAGACAAAATCTATAAAATTGATCATCGTAACGTTGTGCACTCTGTGTAGATTAAAAAGGGCTAGCCGTGGCATAATAATAAAATTAGTAAAATTTGAAGTGAGAACACAAAGCGGTGGCGTTAAGTAAAACGTTCATTACACCGAGTACGGCGTTATCATATGAATTATATATATATATATATATATATATATATTATATATATATATATATATATATATATATATTTATATATATATATATATATATATATATTGACGTAATAAGGTAATTGAAACCTCAATTCTACAAATAAATCCCCTCAGAATATAAAATAATCCAAAAAATAAAAATTTCCGTAAATTTATGGTTACATCCTGTCAATGCAAGCGTATTTTTATTCATTGAGATACAATCGGAAAATCAAATTCTCCTGTATGATATAAGCGTATTGTAAATAAATAGCAAGTAACGTAAGTTGTATATAAAAAAAATTATTAAATGTAGGAATACCGTAAAACGCATTCAATGCAAACGTAAATCGATCGTTTTGAGATCAATACAAAGCCATTTTTTTCACTTACTAATTATCAATACATTTTTGATACAGATGCTTTTTGATTTTTTGTAAATAGCGTAGAATAATACTAGCTTTACGCATTTAGCTTAAGAAACTACAATCAACGTGTATTTTAAACCTCAATTTTAATATTAATATTGTGTACTGAAACATGAATGCAAGTATTTTCTATAAAATGCAATCTCTTTTGCATTAAAAAAGCAATTCAGTTTAAATTAATTATCTCTACGGAATAAAGAAATTTATTTTAAATAAAGAATTGTTTAGAATATTAACCATACGTATTTAGAACTACGTAAATATCTAATCAATAAATGAAACATTTTATTCCAAAAAGCGGTACGGAGCACTAAAACCCAGAAAATGTAATACAAATTAATAAGAAATATCTATGATCTTTTCATTCAATCTAGGATAGAAGGAGACCGCGAGCATTAACCTTGGGTGTTAAATAAGAACAAACAGCATGCATAACGGATAACTGGAACCAGATAACAAGGTGATTACGCTGCGATTTTAGAATCTAATGAATTTTTCTGAGAACCTTTGCATCATAATTTTTCATACTATTCTGATAACATTATAGAAAATAGATAATTTGTATATAATCAGGCGTTTATTTAAAACGGTATTTATTCATTCAGTAGATTCCTTCGTTCGATTATTTCGATTCTTAAATGCGATCGCAAGCTGTTACTTTGCGTGGACGATTTTTGAAGTATGCAGTAAGCATACCTTAATCTAGTAATCATTAAGTATATAGAAGTGATGTTTTAAACGCAAATTACATTAAAAGAATGGAATTTATAAATTACAATAAAGAGGCACAATTCTTTAACATAACGCTATTTTAAAAATTTTATTAAATAATCAAGAGGAAGATTTAACCAAAAATGTACTTTGGTAACTGCTGTTTGAAACGGGGATTTTAAATATGGAAAAATCTTGTAAGCTGATTTGGACATCAGTTTAAAATAAGAAGACATTTAATTACGAAAAGCGTTTTTGTATATTCTGCAAGTATTACTTTTAAATTTATTTTTAACTGATATTGGAATATTTGTATCTAATTTAAGATAGAATAATAAGTGTTGATCATATAATATTTTTTGTAAAGAATTTTTACCAGGAAAATTTTTGATCGGAGTTTGAAATACGCTGACCTTTTAATAAATTATCTGTCAAGGATTTTTTGGCCAAACAAACCTTACAAGCGTGGCAATAAACAAAACCAAAAAATCATTCAAAGGGAATTTAGTTCTGTAAATTTAAAATAAGGTTAGGAACAAATTTTTTACAAGTACTTTTTAGAAATTGCTTTATGTTTAAAGGAAACGATGTTGTAAATGCTTTTGTATGAGAGAAAATATTTCATCCTGTATAAATGCTTTGTGATATTGCTGTGTTTTATTTCATTTTGAATACTTTGTCAATTCTGTTGAGCTAGTCAGAAAAAGTTGAAAAGAAAAGTAAGTGAACAATCTCAAGTTCTACAAATTGCTGTATCTATCTTCATATAACTCTTTCGGCGACGCTCAACGCGGATCTTATCAAATCACTCTTATAGTGACACCTCAACGTGCGGCGTTGTTGCATCAATATATATATATATATATATATATATATATATATATATATGTATATATATAATCTAAAATGGGAGATATATGTGCATATATGTGTGTATTTATGCACACAATATGTTTGGGAACGGCTGGTCTTCGGTCAACTTTAGGGGCAGAAACAAGAACACAATCTTTTACATTGAACGCTTTATTTTTAAGGTTAGATTATATGAACATTTTCTCTGTCGCATGTGTTTGACCTTCGCAGGCTGCTTTTCTCTCATGTCGAATCTTTTGTCTCGATCATCCAACTAACTATAGATCTCATCATTGTCCAATTCATTATTTGCTTCGACTGTGGTAGAGTTAATTATTCCTTAATTTTTGCCATGTTCTTCAGTTTACGGTTAAATGCCGTTAAGATCAATTTTGATGTCATTTGTCTTGTTCCTCTGCAGTAATTGTTCATAGCAAGAGTATTCAGGTCCTCTTCATTTATTAAGCGTTCTAAGACTTCTTTTGGTAGGTTTAAAGTTGTGAAATCCACAGCTGGTCTTGGCCAAAAAGTGCTTTATAGGGAGATCGACTGAGTATCTGGTGATGGAAAATTTTTTTTTGCCATTGAACAAAATGAATCCTGAATCATACAAAATGTGATCATGTTTTCGATGTCCTGAATACTGAGCTTGATGGTGCCCTAACTTTGTGGATGACGCGGACGCCCATTTACGGTAATATACATTCAGGCCACAATTACCTCAATTCCTCGATCACCTGGTTTACAAATTTACGGCCGTTATCGCTTCGTAAGATGCGGCATGCTCCAAAAGTTAGAAAAAATTTTTGCAGTTGAGAAGGCACCTCTGCAGCTCGTTTCGTCTTTAAAGACCTCAAGCAAACGAATTTGGTACTGTGATATTACTAATTCAATATCCATGTGATTTGCCATCTGGAAGAGACTGAAAATCATAAGATCTATATGTCCTCTTTCATTAAAATCTTTTGACGTTGTTATCTTCACGACAAGTTTACGAGGTATGCTTTTTTTCTTTGCATGATTTGCAACATTTTAAATATGCTTTAATGCAAGGAAAGTGACATTGCCGAGAGATTATATAACCAGATAGGATAGCAAGGTTTAATGGCTATACAAAAGCTCGTAGAAGAGAGATAACAACTATTGGCTTTATTCAACAATAAAGCATGGGACCTTTTTTTATGATCGCAATAACTTTAAACTGACAAATAGATAAAAATCCGAAATTGTGAGTAATTGTTACATCAGGCGGCTGATCAATATTTCCAGAATGTAATCAGAGTTCGAGACCTATGAAGTATTAAGATTATTTTATTATATAAAGACGGAAGCGAATTAGAAGAGGTCATTTAAGATTCAGCATTAAAGTTTTTAGACATCCGATCATTGATAGATACGTATTTTAAGGAGTGCTACGACGACTTATTACTCCAATATGAATAATGAGGTATCTTGAGACAATGTTACCCGCTACTTTAATCTGTAAAAGATACTTTAAAGCTGCTGCAGATATTTCGACGTACATTAATTAACAAACTGGAAATCTAAAAATTTAAAACCATAAAAGCTTCTATGCAGTCAATTCCAATGGAAACGATTTGTTAAACAGCCAAGGACAGGTAATCATAAAGATAAGAATATCCGCAAGAATTTGACGAACCAGGGCGCAGGTATAACTTTGTTTTAAACCTAAAACGACTATTTATGTATTATTTAGTAGATTAAGCTAGGATAAGTTTTTATTTTTCGTATAATGGTTATTTGTAAATGGATAGTTTTCATTCAGCAATTTTAAGGACTACTTAAGGTCGTTGATCATCTGCACTGAGATACGGGGTAATACAAGAATATTAAAATTATCCATGAAATCCTTAAAGAAAATTTTATGACTTACATAGGAATTACTTTGGGGTTTTCCAATAATTTTCAAGGATTAGGTGAAGGTTGTATTAATACGTAGGTAGTAATAAAATACTTTTTCTTTTTAAACTTAAGCTTTAAATTGCATTTATAAGCGTTATCTGTGTGTGTAAGTAGATTACTTAGATAATGTGTGTAAAGGAACGATGTTTTAATGTATAGAGGATTGTTCATAAATGTTTCTTGAGACTTCTATGTTTCATTTCATTTTCGTAAAATTCACAGCATATTTGTCGCTGAGATAGCAAGAGAAAATGGACACATTAAGAAAGAATTCACATTTTCTATTAAGCAAACATCCATTGCATTATTATATTGGTCAGGGCAGCTTTACCTGAATATTCACAGTAATATATATTTCGTTAGATGCAATGTATTCTTTGCCATCTATTGGCCTTTATTAGAGCAGAACCGTATGACAAACTCTAACCCACTTGTTCGATTCCAGACATTTTCTAATGGTAGTCTTGAATTGTATTTGGTTTTATCAAAAGCTTTGCATTGCAAATGAATACTTCCACCGTTTTAATAATAGGTTTATTAGAAACTGTCAGTATATTCCCATTTACCCTTCTATTTGCCTGCAACAGCAGGATCATTTCTCTGTCATCAATGGTCTTGATTTTTCAATTTTTGCTTTACCACTCCTTTTGGGTGTCTTGTCTTATTAGGAGATTGGGTTTCAAATACATGAGTTTTTCAGTTAACCAATAACTCGTTAAGAGTAATAGAGGTATACAGTTTTCCATATGTAAGATGGCCCTTATCGAAATGATGCCCCAATAAGTAGAAAACAACATCAATGGTGTGTTCCAGATTATGATTTTTCGTTTTGCCAGAGTAAATTTTGATTTTTTTAACACCATTGAACTCGTGTAGTTCATAAGGTTTGATTGCATATTTACGTTTTTCAATCTGTGTATACTGACGGAAGTATAATCTTCACGACAACAGCATCATTAACACATCGAAATAGATATTTTTATTTGATGTAGTTGTAATGCATAGTCATTAAAATGATTCGATATTCGTCTTACCTTATATAGTCTATTCAAAAATTACATTGAGTTGTGAGAGCAGTAAAAATAACGCAACAACGACTGGAATTTATTTCATGTTATGCGCAATCTTCAAAATAATACATTATACATAATGTTTTAAAGACAGTAAGGTACTAATGTGGGAGCAAGTCAAGAACCCATTTGTGATAAGAGCTTCAGTCATCGCTGGTTCGGTAACGACTTTCTATTATGATGCCGTCAGGGATATTGTTCCTCGTAGAGGAATTTTGTAAATTATTGCACGGTATATAAATTACTTTGAATGGCGGGTTCTGCTAGCAATGCCGCTGAGAAGAATAGTTCCCCACCGATGGTTGTATCCAATTTCGAATCAACCGTGCCTTGCAAATCAAAATTCTGCCGACTCTGATGCATTTCAGTCTATAGATTATAGTGGCTTGTGTTTAATGTTATTGCTTGAAATATATTAAGAATATTTTCAGGCTATAAAGCGCGTTAATCTTCGCTGTGTTCGGATGAAGGCTGAGACCGAGATACTACATAATCGCTTACTTACACGAAGTGCGTTCCAAAGTAAAGGACTTTCTCAAAATAGCAAATTCTAGTGGCACATCGATTGATGACCAGATAGCTACATGGGTTGGTAAGGTACGTTCTTCACTAACTTTCTGTCAAACGTGCGTGACGATCGGACGTGTAGAAGTCGGGTAATTACGTTGTAAATGACAATGTGTGTGTTGCATTGGTGCAAAAATGAATACCGAACAAAGAGCCAACGGGCTCTGTCTTAAATTTGGTAAAACTTTTACTGAAACGCATCAATAAATGGAACAAGTTTACGGTGAGAAGTGCTTATCCCGCAGCAGAATCCACGAGTGGTATACGCCCTTTAAGAATGGTTGTGAAAACGTAAATTATGAGCAACATGTTGAGAAATCAAAGTTTGTAATAAATGAAAATGCCATTAAACTGTGCAGAAATCCATCAAAGGTCACTCAAAATTTTCATTGAAATTAATGGAAGAACATTATCAAACAGTCAAACATGGAACGAAATTTCTTGTACAACATTGTATCTGATGACAAAGCGTAGTTCTTTCAATGTTTTTTCAATAGTCTTTCAGTAACACGAAATAAATTCTTTCTACTAAGTCAGACTGCTAATGCCGTGTTCTATTATGGTGCTTAGATTCGTTGCTGCGTTTTTTGTCGTATTTGACCAGAATATTATGATGAAGAAGAAAGTTGGCGATCGTTGCATGATAATGCGCCATTTTGATCGACACTTGTAACTTTTTGACCAAAAATTATTTATTACCACTTTTTATAGGCGACCTACAACACAACATTCTTTTTGAACTTGCATATCACTGTATAGTCTCAAGAAGAGCATTTTTAATAAAACAAGTAGGTTTTGGCAAAACAATAGGTTTTTCTTCTCATTTTAGAAGGTCTTGTTTGCTTTGCAACGCACTTTGTGAAACCTTCCTGATAGGAAAAGATTTCGTCAGAATCTAGTTCACTTAGATTTCTAGTGTTGCCATTTTTTCCCAGTGCACTTATATTATTTATATTGCGTGAATTGCATATACGTAAAATATATAACAAAACACTCAAAAAGCATCAAACCTAATGTACTTGAACGCGTTCGATTTAATAATGACGAAAATACATGATATCCTAACGTCTGTTGGCGCCATAACTAGTCGTCAACAAAACATCAACCCCGAAATATTGCGACAGTCTTTTGTTTAAAGCATACGTAATTTCTACGTATCTACGAAATATTATACATTATACTCAGATTTTGAACAATCGCGCTCGTTTATACGAAGTTCGCATCTAAGTATTTAGTAGACCGTGAATCTTTCGGATTCTTCTAGAACCTTTAGAATGATTTGTGCACGAAGGTGTACAACTAGAGCAAGAGCGAGGGCCAGAAAGAGAAAAAAAGCATTAAAAATTAGCCACAAACACGTATGACAGGTGCGTTGTTAATCCAAAGATTTATTTGAATTATAATTGCTTTCAACGGAACGTCTGAATTGAACTGCACTAACCAACTCATTAGATGAAAATAAAGGAAGTTTGTATACTGCGTCTCATGTTAAAGGCCAGCCATGTCACGTTTAATTAGACTACAAAGTAACGAGACGAGATGTCGGAATATAGAAAGAAAGAAAAGAAAAGCTCTTGCATTTGAAAAGAACACTGCCAAGAACAATTTATTTCTTGAATTCAAACTTTTATTGAATGCTAGCAATCCATGAATTTGTCTACTGAACGCAAGAAACGGCGTGGAGATCCATGTTGCTTTTGAAAGCTGGGAGATTACCGTGAACAGTCTGATAACGACTTTTTTAATCAAAGAATGATATCTTTACGTTAGAAAACGCATAGGTCGACAGCATTCTAGTAGAATGGCTAGGAGATAATAACACACTTGCAAACTTAAAGTCCTTTATACTTTTAAGGCTTCTTAGGTTGCCAGACATATCATCATACAAATGATTTCTAATATCGAGGGTGATTTCCAGCTCCTAGCAGGATATTTTGAGCTTTGAAAATATATTCTCTCTGTTTGCAAATTAAATGCAAAATAAAAAATGATGTGAAGCTTAAGCATTTTATGTGTGAAAGTAAAAAACAAAGTGTGGATGATGTACGTCCTGGCTGCGGATACAGTCTTTAATTTTGTTGTTTAAAATGTGGTTCTATAAAACTTTATAATATTAGTACCTGCTTGTAACACAAACAGTTTTCGATAAAAACAAGTTCCCACTAAACTTTACTGTATCTTTTATTTACTACATTCAATGTGTTAAGGAGTATCAACAAATTCAGTTAGTGCATGATACCGAAAGAAGTGATTTAATTATATTGTCCCTTACAGGTATATACATTTTTATATTTGATAACGGAATTTAATTCTACTTTAAGTGAAAATTTTTTAGCCGTTCAATCGAAGAGCTTGAACGACGTTTAAGTGTTTAATTTCGTCAAAATAATAAAAGAAAAACTAGATTAATTTTCCTTCAAAAGGCTGCCCTCTATATATTTTACAGATATATACTGTTAAAATATTTGTTCTTCAAGTAAACTTGTATCGAAGGCAATTATAAGATTATCTCGGATATAAGACACAATTAATTATTTACTTAAACTGAGCTCCAATTACACTAATGTTTTGTACTTAATACACTGGCCATAAATACCGTGTAGCAGTAATCATCTACCGATACCGTAATAGGATTTAATACAAATGTGAAAATAAGCTTTACTAATTAGCGCTCGATAATGCTTTTGAAGCAGTGAATTCATTTACGCTTCAATTATTTTAAATTTCTAACGAACACGCCTAATGAGGTTGTTTGCTCATTGTATTTATTATGTGATTCGTTCGACGGCTGCACTAACGTCGTTAAAAGTTTATAAAATTGATATATCTGAAAATTATTAATGGTGCCCTAAATTACGAGATTTATAATGTTTTAAAATTCTAAAAAATATTTCTCGTTCTAGAATATTGAGCTACAAAGTGCCTATTGGCGAGCATTTTATATATATAATGAATAAAAATTGTTCGTAAGAAAGTACACTCAACTGTTCCAAACCTTAAAATGTCTAATAAAGTACCCAATACTAATAATATCCAAAAAAATTATATTTTTCCTGTCTATCACTTCAACAATTTGGAGTTAACTTTTCTAAATAATTAATGCTCTAATAATTCAAAGGTAAATAGATTGCATAAGAGCAAGTATTTAATAATGTAACTGCCTAGTTATCCGACGTGAAGGCAGCCACATCTTAAGACATCCAAGAACTTTTGATTTGAAGGAATTATCTTTTATTATTGCCAACATCGTTCAAAATATTGAAGCGGGCTACTACTACCGCGTTTCTCTAATTTAAAACAAGTAATAACAAGAGTCTTTATTACTCACTGTTCACAAGTCTAATTAACAGTATATGCCTTATTTATAGATGTTTTCAGCCAATTAACAATGAAGCACTATCACACTAATGAATTTACAAGCACTAATATCTTCTTAAACTAACTTCTTTACCATAGGTCCATTAATAACACTAACACATCTATTATTTATTACACTTTTATTTATTTATGTATACTACAAGCTGCATGTACATTAGACACATCATATAACATTTATGTATACTCTTGGACTTCCAAAGGCTCAATTACTTTCACTATACACGATATAATTTATATTTGACATTCTGGTATAGACTGACTTCTTACATTCATAAGCGGTCTTATATATATATATATATATATATATATATATCCTGAATTAAAGAGATGACTCATCCTCTAGTAATTACTAGAAGCATTCTCGATATCTGGAGAATATACAGTGCCTACGGCGTTTTTGTGTTTGACAGGTTGCCTAATAGTAGATCGCAACACTGTCCCCTCTTTAAAACCGTGCTACCACCCTGGGAGGGTGTTAGTATATATTCAAAATTAAGACGGTTAAGACTTTAAAACAAGTAATAATAAACACTTTAAATTTCTTAAGTACTTAGATCAACAGTATAATGCCGATTTCTGATATTACCACCACTTATTTACTCAATTTGAAGCAAAATAAATACCTCTACTCACCCCCACGATGAATAATCTTGTTCACTACCTACTGCTTTACTATATTGCTAAATTACCGGCTAACTTTATTCTGAGCCTAAGTCCCATATACCTCAGTGGATCTATCGACCCTATAAAAGTACACAAAAATATAAAGCAATAAAAATTTGGATTGGCCTGTGGTATCTTTTACTCTTTTCTAATGATCACTATTAACATTTAACTTGTAAATTTCATAAACAAAATATCAAAGGCCAAGTGCATGCATTTGGGGAGCATTAATCATATATATGTATTACGATACCCAACGTTATTTAATTCGGTGAAACACCTTGATGTAAAGTACAATAACCTCGGCTCAGGATCAACTTAGTAGATACGCTACAAAATTCCACAAACCTCAAGATTGGTGTCGTGTACCTCTTCTGCTCCTGGTGATAGGAATAAGGATAATTAGGATCTCCCCTATGTAGCAGTTTCCCAAGAAGATAACTTCCAAAATCGAACCAACGATGACCCAATAAGTTCTTAATACCAAACTCCAATTTTCGAGTAACGAAAATTAAATGTAGTTAATACAATAATAAATACTTATTATTGTACTCTAAGAACTCCACTAATAATATCCCGTAATAACTAATACGGATGACTTAAATTTCAATTAATAAATTTGAATAACAATTAGGAAGAGCTCCAAACCATTCGTGCTGCTCTGTTAAAGTGTAAAATCAAAGAGAGCATTTACTTCGGAAACAACTGATAACACGATTCGAATTGAAAACCACACCTGTCACATAGTCGTCGTTAATTTTAACAAAGATTCAAATTACTATAAATATTGTTTTATACTGAATAAAAATATAGAACAAACTTGTACTCTATTGAAAAACTATTTCTAAACTCGATACTCCTTAAAGAAGACTGAATATAATTTCTTACAGATAAACGAAAATTGAATTTAATGAAATTATTTTACAGACGCCACTGTTGATTGCTAAAAGCTAATCTATCTACATTATTACCTATTATACCCATCGCGCAATAACTTCAACTACAAATTTAAAACACAATGACATTGATGAATCTAAACAGACGTAACCCTACAAAATTGTAAACCTAAATTGTAACTGAAATTAATTTAAACTATTTGTATAGTCTACAGAAACTACTTTAGAAATTAATTGTAAATTATATACCTATTTTATATAAACAAATAATTACCATCACCTCTTGTACAATTATTAAACACGAAATATATATATATATATATATATATATATATATATATATATATATATACAAAACCATGTACAGAACGATTGCTAAATCGGGCTGTAACAACCGTTACGTCTCGCAACTGTAAACACATTTTGACGCCAATTCAATAACTGATGACGGTATCGGCAGCTATCTCCTCTGGTGCATCCACTGCGTCGTTGGAAATAACAGTAGATGTCCATAACTAGGTCTCTGCCATGAAGAATTTTTGGTGACCAGATAATAAACATAACGATATTTATCCTAAAGAACCAAAGCTTTTCCTACAGTTGGCTGCTGTTGTACTAATTCATCCACACATCCAAACTTTTTCTTGAAAACAACAGCTATTCCCCTTGACATTTCCAAATCTTGAACTATCCAATGTGCAAGGGAATACTTTTCTGGTGCTCTAAACAGATCTTGCTGTTTTTCAACGACAACGCCAAATCTCACCTTAGCGGAACCACCATACGCCGCCATAAAACTCTCAAAATCTACATTTGGCTCATGATTAATAACTTGTCGAACACTATTCTCATTATTCGAGCCTTCCTGGTTGTTGCCAGCGTAGGATGTTAAACGATCAAAGTGTACCACTTTCGGTTTACCACGGGAAGATCTTCTGATCCGGTACACTACATCATTAATCCTTTTCATCACTTCGTACGGGCCTCCCTATTGTTTTTGTAATTTTGGCGACAACCCACGTTTTCTTTGTGGATTATACAACCACACCAAATCTCCATGTTGATAACCACTTTCTTGTGCTCTCGTGTCATATTGTGATTTCATCGATCGCTTGCTGCCTGGATATTCTTTCGCACGTTTTCGTGAATGCTATTTGATCTTTCACGAAGCTTACTAACGTAATCTTCACCTGCGATCTCTTCTTCAGGTTTAAATCAAAACTGAAGATCACATGGTAGCCGCAATTCACGTCCTAGCATTACACAAGCGGGCGAGTATCCTGTGCTGTCATGTACCGAAGATCGGTACGCCAGTAGGAACAAATATAAATATTGGTCAAAGTCTCGTTGATGTTCAGAGACTACTTTGGCCACTTTCCTAACGTCCTGTTCATTCTTTCAACCATTCCATCCGATTGAGAATTAAGTGGGGTGGTTCTAATCTTCCTGATTCCAAGATACTTGCAGATGTTTTGAAATAACGCTGATTCGAAGTTCCAACCTTGATCGGAGTGTAATTCCAACGGAACTCCAAAGCGACAAAACAACTTCCTCACTAGTACATCTGCAACCGTTTTGGTTTCTTGGTTAGGTATAGCATATGCCTCCGGCCATTTGGTAAAATAATCCATTGCAACCAAGATGTATTTATTCCCTTTCTCTGATTCAGGAAACGGACCAGCTATATCAATGGCTACCCTCTCAAAAGAATTCTACACGTTATACTGTCTTATTGGGGCTTTCCGTTTTGTGACTAGGCCATTTGCAGAAGCACACAACTCACATTTCCGGCACCACTCCTTCACATCTTCTTTGCAGTTCACCCAATAGAATCTTTCTTTCACTCTTTTGAGAGTTCTTTTCATGCCAAAGTGCCCTCCAGAAATACCATCGTGCAAGTGCTGCAACACTTCCGGCACTCTGCTTCTCGGCACTATCACTTGAAGTACCTCAGTGCCATCTTCACATTCCAGGCGTCGTTTCAAGATTCTATTTTCAATCATCAAGGAGTCCTACTGTGCCCAGTATGCCTTCAGGCTCCTACTTGAAATACTAATTTTTTCCCAAGCTGGTCGTTGTCCTCTATTTTTCCACTCAATAATACGTTGCAATTCGGCGTCATTCTCCTGGTCTTCTCGTATACTTTAGGGTTGCCAAGTATCATCGGTTACCGTCATTCTATGGATGACACTTATTTTCTCTTCCATCTTGAAACAATGATTGCAGTCTACCGGACAAGGTCTCCTCGATAGAGCGTCTGCATTCCGATGGCTAGTTCCTACACGATGTTCTGTGTCAAAGTCATATTCCTGCAGCCGCTCTATCCACCTTGACACTTGCTCTTCAGAATTTCGAAACTGCAGTAACCATTTCAGTGCAGCATGGTCTGTTCTCAACAGGAATTTACGGCCGTATAAGTATTTATAAAAGTGCTCTACGGATTTGACGACGGCCAACAGCTCCCTTCCTGTCACACAATAGTTTCTTTCTGGCCGCGACAAGACCATGCTGAAATACCCAATAACTTTTTTTTGTCCGTCCTGCACTTGAGAAAGAACGCTACCTATAGCTGTGTTACTGGCATCGGTATCCAACACCAATTTCCCCTCTACCTGTGGATAACTCAAAATTGGTGCTGTAACTAGTATCCGTTTCAGTTGTTTAAATGCACTGTGGCAGTCGTCATTTCAATCATATTCTTGTCCATCTTCGGTTAATTTTGTTAACGGTTTGGCAATGTCCGCAAACGCAAGTATAAAACGTCGTTAATATGTGCACAAACCTAGAAAACTGCGTAGTTGGTGTATATCTGCTGGTGTAGGCCACACTTGTACCGTTTTTATTTTGTCAGGGTCAGTTCTTATTCTGGTTTCCGAAACGATATGTCCTAGGTATTTCACCTCTTTTCCAAATAAGTGACACTTCTTGGAGATCAATGTAAGGTTTGCCCCGCGTAATCTTTGGAATATCTCCTCTAGGTTCTTAAGGTGTTCTTCAAAAGACCGGCCTAACACTATCACGACGTCTAGGTACAGCAGACATGTTTTCCAGGACAGTCCGCG
Source organism: Platerodrilus igneus (assembly GCA_036346225.1). Taxonomy (NCBI): domain Eukaryota; kingdom Metazoa; phylum Arthropoda; class Insecta; order Coleoptera; family Lycidae; genus Platerodrilus; species Platerodrilus igneus. Next base: position 1,269,114 of record JARFIW010001288.1, read on the forward strand.
CAGTATAGACTCCATCAATCGTTCAAAAGTAGCAGGAGCATTGCATAGTCCAAATGGCATGACCCTGAACTGCCATAATCCAGTTCCAATTGTAAACGCAGTTTTTTGTTTATCGTTTGGCTCCAAGCCTACCTGCCAGTATCCGCTTTTCAAGTCCAAGGTCGAAATCCATTTAGATCCGGATAGAGTATCCAAGGTGTCATCAATTCTGGGCAAAGGATAGCTGTCTTCGTTTGTCACATTGTTTAACCGCCGGTAGTCTACACAAAACCTGGTCGACCCATCGTTTTTCTTGACACGCACTACCGGGGATGTCCATGGACTATTCGAGGGTTCAATCACTCCTTGTTCTTCCATGTCGGTGATAATTTGCTCGGCTTCCTTACGTTTTGCCAAAGGAAGCCGCCTGGGGTGTTGTCTTATTGATTGTGCATCTCCAGTTTTGATCTTATGTTGCACAACATTCGTCCTTCCTTTCTCACTATCATTCAGTGCAAACACACCTCGATATCGTCCGACAAGCTGTTTTAACTTTCCCAGTTGGTCGCCGTTTAATCCTTGACACGAAGGTATCAACATATCCAGCAATTTCTGTGAGCAACCGTTGGCTGGTTTCTCTTTCGTGTCGTCCACACAACGTTTAACATGGCATACTGGAATGCAACTTCCCACAATCATGCCTTTCTTCAGGGTCGCCGTATGGGGATTAATGTTTAGCACCCTTACTGGTATCATATTTCGAAGCTTTACCAGCGTTCTTCCAATCAGTAATTCCTCCTGACCCATTCCCGATTCAGTTGTTTCCATCATGCATACTTGTCCTTCCTGGAGCGTACCATCCGGACGTCCCATCACTATCATTTCCGCTTTTTCGGGTATTTTCATATCACAAATCATTGGCACTTGCATCGTCGTCCCTTGAAATGGAATCTCATCATCATCTATCCGTAGCACATTTTCTTTCATGTTCACATGAAACCCATATTCTCTCATAAGATACATTCCCAGGATCACTTCTTCTGTAATTTCCGCTACCAACACCCCATGATTAATTAGTTTGTCTCCAATTTCCATCGTTACGGCAGTCTCTCCGTGAGTAGAAATTTTCTCACCGCTTGCCATTCAAGACATACCGTTGCAGGTAGCACTTTTCCACGAGCAACCAAATCTGGTCTCACAATAGTCCTATTTGCTCCTGTGTCCACGAGTAATTGGACAACCCTACCATTAATTCCACCATCGATATAAATGCTGTCCAGACTTCCCATCAACAATGCAGCACGTATGATAATCTCCGGGGCACTACGTTGTGCTGTCGACGTTCGCTCCTTTACATTGAACTGCTTTAGTTCAACCGGTTGTCTTTTTGGTTGAGTACAGCGTCTATGTATATGACCAACTTCACCGCAGCTCCAACATCGCAAACGCCATCTTCGCGGTCGTCGTCTTTCTAGTCTTTCCGCCACCCGGTTGATTATTTCATCTATGCGGTTCTGCGCTTGACCAGGTTCCTCCAAGCCAGACCGAACTTCGTGACTCATTTTGTGCGACATCTGCTTAGCTGCTTTAAATTCAAGCGCATGAGCCAGTGCGTCATCTAACATTTTTGGCCGTGCTAATCTTAGCGCTTGCTGTATTTCGCTGTCTTTAATGCCATCCACAAATGTTTGAACAGCCAGTTGTTCGAGGAAACTATCTGGTGCCGTTGGATGTGCCAATCTAACTAGTCTGGCAATGTCGGCTTCGAATTCTTGCAGGCTTTCACTTGTCTTTTGCCAGCGGTTCTTAACTTGTGCATGGTAAACCTGTTGAAGGTGAGCATCTCCATACCTCATCTCAAGCTTCGATGTTAAGAGGCCGTAATCATTTTGCTGATGATCGGGAATCGTTTGTAAGATGTTATGGGCTTCCCTGTAGGGCCACTATTAGAGAGATAGCCTTCTCTTTGTTGCACCAACCGTTAGCTATTGCAGCAGCTTTAAATTGCTTCAAATATGTGGGCTAAGGTGTTTTACCATCGAACGTGGGTGGTTTCACTTTAAATTTTGACGGTATTGACTCGCTTCTTTCCATGTTTCTTATTTCTGGAATGTTCTGATTTACAACTTGGTTTGCTAATTCAAGTGGCCGCGTTGTTAGTGAAATCATTTGTTCTTGCAGCCTCATCACATCTTCTTCCATTTTTACCAATTTACTGTCCAATTTTTGCTCAACTGTTTTACCTGTTCAGTGACAGCTTCTTTCAATGCAATGGAGCTTTCCATTAATCTTTGTTCTAACGTGGCTGTCTTTTCATTCAACTCTTCCATTTTCACTAAACCTTTTTTCCATTTTCTTAGCATTTTCCCTTAACTTTTCTTCTATTTTCTCAGCATTTTCACTAAGCCTTTTTTCCATTTTTTTAGCATTTTCACTCAACTTTTCTTCTAGTTTCTCAGCATTTTCACTTAACTTTTCTTTAAGGTAGGATTCCAGTTCAACTGACCTCACTACGTTTTCATTTAGTGTCACTTCCAGTTTAGCCGACCTATCCTCTATATTCTCAGCATTTTCATTAAGCTTTTCATCTGATTTCGTAGCATTTTCACTTAACTTCTGTTCCATACCGGATTTAAAATCCCTAAGGAAATTCATTAAAGTTTCTGGGTCCATTTTACTTTGGCTTCTTGTAACTGGCATATATAAACTACTTAAATGTCTTTAGACTTGTGTGTTGTTCCTTTTAAATTAATCACTATATACCCCACACCTGGCACCAGTGAAGCGGGCTACCACTACCGCGTTTCTCTAATTTAAAACAAGTAATAACAAGAGTCTTTATTACTCACTGTTCACAAGTCTAATTAACAGTATATGCCTTATTTATAGATGTTTTCAGTCCAATTAACAATGAAGCACTATCACACTAATGAATTTACAAGCACTGATATCTTCTTAAACTAACTTCTTTAGGATTGGTCCATTAATAACACTAACACAACTATTATTTATTACACTTCTATTTATTTATGTATACTACAAGCTGCATGTACATTAGACACATCATATATTATTTATGTATACTCTTGGACTTCCAAAAGCTCAATTACTTTCACTATACACGATATAATTTATATTTGACAATCTGGTATAGTCTGACTTCTTACATTCATAAGCGGTCTTATATACCCTGAATTAAAGAGATGACTCATCCTCCAGTAATTACTAGAAGCATTCTCGATATCTGGAGAATATACTGTGCCTCCGGCGTTTGTGTGTTTGACAGGTTGTCTAAAGGTAGATCGCAACAATATAATTGTTATTTATAATAAGAACCTGCCAGTGAAACAAACGGCAAATACTATGATAAGGCTTACAGAAACTTATACAGACTGTCTGAAATGAGCTTCGGAGTTTTAAAACAAAGCATTCTATGTATTATAAAATAAACTATGCGAGTACAAAATAAAAGATGGGATTGGTTGAATGGGCGTTTTCAAAGTATTTAGTACATGCAAAAGAGAAGTCACAGAGGATTGAAGCCAAGATAGTTCGATTCAGGACAAATTCTTGTTTGTTAATTACGATGCGTTTGTAGTTGTTGTGTACTCTATTAAAACACTGAATAGTTAAAAGATACTAATAATAATAATAAGCAGACAACTTTATTAGTAAGTACAGGAAAATACATGTGCCGCGAATCTCCTTAACCACGCCGGTAACGTCATCATCGAATTGCCAGGCCGCACTGTCTCTCAACACGGACCACTATAAACGTGCACTACCAAACTTACTCATTTATAACATCTCCCCCTTTTACAAATCTACGACCAAGTACAAAAACTACCCTAGTTACACAATTAAGTTATCATATCAACTTACAAACTAAATTAAAATTTCATTGCAAAGTCTCTATACCGTTTTGGTAAATTTACATCTCTTTTAGGCCAGGCATTTACAATATCACCATCAGTCATATTTACACTTATCTCAGTTACCGCATTGTCTCTACTTTTATCTGAAATACCGTTGGAAGGTAATATATCGAAACCCTCAACACTATCCGAACACTCAACACCGTTATCATTGGACCTGCTATTGGTATCATGTAAATCAATATCTGTGCCTATTTTAAAATCCATATGTGTGGGCTCTAAATGAATTGTATTTCTCCTTAGTTTATTTCCTAGCAGATTTTCAACAATATAAGATCTCGGACTTTCATGTTTACTTACTATTTTAGCAGGTTCACACACATTATTATTCTGGATTAATGCATTATCTCCCGGATTAAAATGCTCACTAATTTTGACATGTTTATCATATACTTCTTTATAGTTTTTTGATTTTCAACTAATTTTTTATAAATACTATTTTCAGATTTGAGTAGACCAGTATGAACCGGAATTTTTGTTATCAATCTTCTGTTAAATAAAATTTTAGCCGGTGATAGGGTAAGCCCAGGTATTGTAGTATTTCGATATTGAAATAAATATAGTTCAATATCTTGATCAAGTAACGAACATTTTTTTAACATATTTTTGTCATGTTTGAACTGCTCGTTCGGCAAGTCCATTGCTCCTGGGATAATTTGGAGATGATGTAATAAAATTGAAGTTCTAATTGCTGGTAAAATTTTTACATTCTAATGAATTGAACGGCATATTGTCAGCAACAACAAATTTGGGTATGCCATGAACTGAGAATATCTTTTTTAAAATACATATAACTTCATGAGATGTTTTGTTTTGGACAGGAACTAGTTCTAACCATTTTGAATAATAGTCTTGAAATACTAAATAAGTTTTCCCACCAAAATCTAAGAAATCACAAGCAACTTTGTTAAAAGGTATGTCAGGAATTTCATGTGCAATCAGTGGTTCTTTGCAATTTTTATTAAGAAACTTTTCACAAATACCACATTTACCAATTAAATTTTCAATATCGGTCATTAACCCGGGCCAATAAACTGTTTGTCGTGCCAATGATTTCGTACGCACAATGCCACAATGTGATTCGTGAAGTAAACATAGGATGTAAAACCTAAGTCTTGAAGGTACTACAACTCTGCGACCAAAAAATACTAAATTTTCTGCCACTGAAATTTGGTCTTGGTACTTATAATAAAATTTAACATCTTCTGGGACTTTATTTTTATTTTTTGGCCAGCCGCTATAAAAATAATGTTTAATGTTTTAATTTTGAAAGAATTACATCGCTTTTTGTTTCTATTTCAAATTCTTTTCTTTTGTTATCTGTAATATTCAAACTTCTGTGATCCACTTGGTATTGGCATCTGTATTGTCGTTCAAGAATGATCTAGATAATAAGCCTGCGACATATAGATATTTACCAGGCAAGTACCTAACATCCAATTCATATTTTAGTAGTTTAATTTTCATTCGTTGCAAGCGTGTAGAATGTATGTCAGATATACTTTTATTCGTAATACAACAAGTGGTTTGTGATCAGTAATGACATTACACTTTACATTTTCGAGCATATATATAATAGTGAAACTTATTTGTGGCATAAACAATTGAAAACTTTTCTTTTTTTATCTGAGCAAAATTAATTTCATTACAATTTAGGCTTTGCGAAGCATAAAAAATCGGTTTACTTTCCTGCATTAGACATCATCCTAGACCCGATTTGGAAGCATCTGCTAGTATTGTTATCTCTTTAGATGCATCAAAATTTGCCAACACAGGGGATTTTGAAATTGTATCCTTTATGTACGATAATGCTTCAGTATGAACAGGAAGCCATTGTAATTCATTTCCATTTTTTAACAACTCACGAAGAGGAGAAGTTAATTTGGACATGTTTTCTACAAAATTTCTTAAAAATTTATCATACCTAATATTGATTGCAATTCTTTTTTATTGTGAGGGTTATTTATAGTTTGAATGGTTTTTATCCTAGCCGGATCGATTTTAATTCCTTCATCTAAAAATAAGTGCACCAGGTACTTAACTGAATTTATTTTGGATTGGATTTTGTTTATAATGAATTTAACCCCTATCATCTTTGCTCGTTTAATCACTTTTTCTAATATTTTATCATGTTCCTCTTCAGTATTGCTTGCTATTAGTAAATCGTCAAAATAAATTTGCGATGTCACCAAAATTTTTTGTATTAATATACTGAAAATATTCAAGAGCCATACTCAAACCATACGGTAACCTTAAAAATTTCCAACACCCGAACGGAGTTGAAAATGTGCATAAGTCACTAAACTCCTTGTCTAATTCAATATGCCAGAAACCATCCTATAAATCTAGAACAGTGAATACCTTTTTGTTATAAAGATTAGCAGTTATATCATTTATAGTGGGTATTAATACATTTTTAGGTCTTTTAATAGCTAGATTAAGATTTTTGATCTCAACATATTCTTAACGAACCATTTTTAATAATAATCAAATTTCTGACCCAGTTTTCTGGACTATCAATTTGTGCAATTATGTTTCTACTTTCAAGTTCTTCAAGAGTTAATCTTAATTTGTGACGTATTACTAGTGGAACTTTTCTGGGTGGATTAGCTATAGGGTTGTTATCCTCAATTTCAATTTTGCATTTTTCTTTTAACACTCCTACACCCTGAAAAATTTCTCGATTACTTTTAACAAAGTGATCTTTATCTTTATAATTAGAAACATATTGAGATACGCTTTGTAGTCTATGAACCAGACTAAGTTTTTGGCACGTTTCAAGACCTAATAATGGAGTGTTAATATTTTTTACCATCAAAAATTTTTTGAAACCTTGAACATCATTAACCGAACAATTCAAGTTAACAGTTCCTACTGGTGTTAAAATATTTCCTCCAAATGCTTGTAGCTTAATATCTGTTGGATGGAGTCTGTCACTTAAATTAAGATTTTGAAAAGTTTTATATGGTAGAATATTAACTTCTGTACCAGTATCTAATTTAAAATTAATGGTCACAGTTTCAACATTTACTTTCTGAGACCAAGATCCTGCAGCATCTAAATTCAGTACTGATGCTACATTGATAAGAAAATCTTCAGATTCTTCAACTTTTTGATTTCCCATTTTAACTTGTCTAACATTCCTTATCTTACAAGCTATTTTAAAATGATTCAATTTACCACACCGTATACATTTCTTGTTAACTGCAGGACACTCCCTTGGGGCATGACGGCTATAGCATCTTCCACAGTAAAACTTATTATCATTTTTCCTTTCATAACCGCGATCGGGATTATTGCTACTGCTGAGCCGTTTACTAACATCATCAATTACTTTTTCTTGCACAAATCTTACTTGTTGTTTAGAAATTTCTGCAGCACTACAATATTCAATAGCCTTATCAAGACTTAAATTACTTAGTAATTTTTCTTGCATGGATTCTTTATTGAAACCTATTACTATTCGATCACATATCATTTCAGCATGCAGCAAACCAAATTCACAATTTTGAGTTAATTTCGGTGAGAAAATGCTCAAACAATTCGCCTTCCAGTTGATTACGTTTGTGAAACTTGAATCTTTCGTAAATAACATTTTTTTTAGTATTGCAGTGCACTTCAAAAGCTTCTAAAACTTTTACCTCATTCTGTTTGTCAGCTTCACTTAAACAAAAAGTACTATATAGTTCTATAGCTTCTTCACCTGCTAAGCTGAGCAATATATTTGCCTTAATAGAAGCTGGTTTATCCGTTTTTTCAGATGCAGCCATAAAAATCTCATAATTTTGTCTAAACTTTCTCCAGTTTTCAAGCAGATTACCATTCAAGTTCAAAGCCAACGGTTTCGTAGCGAAATCACTCATTTTATAATTTATAATTCTAACTTTCAATATAAGGGAGGTTAACTTTATTTTTTTTTAATTGTAGGTTTATTTAAATTACATATTTAATATGTAAAATGACTGCCCCATGTTGTGTACTCTATTAAAACACTGAATAGTTAAAACATACTAACAATAATAAGCAGACAACTTTATTAGTAAGTACAGGAAAATACATGTGCCGCGAATCTCCTTAACCACGCCGGTAACATCATCTTCGAATCGCCAGGCCGCACTGTCTCTCAACCCGGACCAGTATAAAATGTGCACTACCAAACTTACTCATTTATAACAGTAGTGGAGGAATATTTAAAACCGGACGAATCTGTTATTCTCGTACATAGAAACTTTCGCATTGGTCGTAACAGTTTAGCTCCGAAGCGTGACACTATTTACAAATAGGTACGGAATTTTATACTAGCCGCATCAGAAACTAATCCAAAACTTCAAGGTACTCACTCAAACTATAGGGACATCCGCTTTCACTGAAACAGTAACAAACAGTAATTCAAAATCCATGAAGCTCTATTCGAAAGGAGCGACAGACCTCCAGATAAATGTTTGCTGCTTTTTACAATAAGACTTGTGCATTTACTCTTATAAGCTTTTGATTGCCAAGAAGCGAACGAAGTAGGAGATTCACATCATCGTTTGCAGAAAGAAATCAACCAATTTCTGAAGATCTAATAATGATGAGTGATGAGACTCATTTTAATTTGAACGGATCTTTTGATAAATAGAATTGGCGGCACTGGGAACACAAAATCCCCAGGAATTATATCAATACTCATTTTATAATGAGAAAGTAACCGTTTAGTGCAGTGTGGACAGTTTTTTCGAAGATGCGAGAAAGCAGCTCTAACTGTAATCTTTAAAGGATATGTTGTAATATTTTTAAAAAACTCCTAGTCCATTATACAATATTAAGATCTGTCCACATACTATTGACGTTTGCTTATTGCAAGTAGGGTTTGATATTACGCAATATATAACGCTCTATTGTTATGAGCCATATTTTTAGCAATTTCTAAGAACTTGGTTTAACGTGCGGTTCTTATCGTCGGATAAACCAGTCGAAACGTAACGAAAGTAAGTTGTGTTCAAGCATATGGCAAGTTAAGATGAGTTTCCTTATTATAAAGCACGGCTGGTGAATCTCTTTGTTGTAGATAGGATGAACGTCTCACAGAAAATTTAACTTTGCGTTCTAACTAATGCGTATTCAAGTAAAAACATTCTTAGAAACAACGTTGTTATGGTTTAATATTATTAAAGTTTTACGTAATTTAAGGATTAATATCTTGAGAGAATTAATACCTTTAGAAGTAATATTATCATGGTTTTATGTTGCTATTTATATTATCTGTGAATTATCTCCATAATGATTTATCTAAGTAAGCATAAGACAGTTGTTATTTTGTAAATAGATTTAAGATCTTATGTTTTATGCTTATGATGCTCATCCCGAAGCCTTGAACTTCGTGGAATAATTGGATTTTACGTGTTTCTGTGTACGTTAATTTTATGGAATAGAGCGATTCTGCATTAATTTGCAACTACCTTAATTAAAAACGCTATCTAAACCCTCTTTAGATTTTCTTATAGTTGCAAATTAGTACAGAATCGCTCTATTTCAAAAAGTTAACGTAACATGTGGCTTATTAGAAAAGTTTCTTCAATCATTCGGTAAGTTAAAGTTGATATTTTGCTTGTTTATCAAACTATAAAAATCTACAGGTCGTTTGATAATTACTAGAAATCTCCCGTTGTCGAATATTTGTTTTTAAGGATCCTATAACATTCTTATTGTACGTTTATTTAAACTGTTCTAAATTCAAAACTATCATGAAAACTTTATCAAAATTAATGAGCTTTTAGTGTTTGTTTCTAGAGAGCAACCATAGGATATTTGACAACTTTTATTTTCTTATGTTGCAAATTTGATTCTTAAAAATAACTATTAGAATATTTCGACATAGTTGTTAAGGTAACTTAGTATTAGTAATTTATTTTTTTTACACTAAAATTACTAAAATCTAAAATTTAAACTAAGGACTTTGTTTTAAAAATTCACATGTAAATTTATAATGAAGACAGAGCTGACTTTCTTATTAGAACCACTGTTAATTCCGTTAATAACCTAAAGATGTAATATCTGGCCACAGATTAAAATATTGTGTTCTTTATCATGTAATATAAAGATAATTCTTTTTACTGACTAAGTTTTTAATATTGTAGTATTATTGAATTTAACTTTCAAAATTTTTGTTTAAATATAGAACGAAATTTGATTCTATTTAGCTTGGTAATATTGAACTGAAATTTTTTAAGAACTTCAAAAAAGGAGAACTCCTTATGTACACACTTCAGATATGTTTATTATATTTTTTTTGTTCTGTTCAATAATAAAATTTATTGAACAATTAATACGTTTTTTGTTGAGGTGCTCTTGATGTACGTGGTACTTATAGTAAAATCTCGAAATCCTCATAGACTTATCTAAATATTGTAATCTGTTTTATTTTTATTTAGAAACGCAAGCTGCTGTCACTATTTGCATCACAATACCTTGTTTTTATTTCAGGTTCACTCTGCTCATAGTTAATCTTTTGTAATCAGGGATATTAGTGTTCCTATACCATCCCTAGGGTCATAACAACTAGTGTTTAAACGGGTGTAGTGGCGCCTGGCTTAAATCGTTTTACATCTTAATTATGCAGTAAACCTTCTTGCTCATCGCTCTAATACTAGAGTAAAATCCGGAGTTAGCAAGTAGACTTTCAGCATGATAGACACGGACAAAAGTTGTTACAATGTTTTAATATTGGCAAACCTTTTGATATCAGAATTGCGATAGCGCAGAATCAACACAAGAAATGTTTGGTTTCAACAGTATGGTGTCACGACACATACGGATGGGGACTCATTGGAAGTTGTCGTCGCATGTTATCCGGCCACGTAATCTACTGTTTTAGTGATTTCCCACGACCTACTCGTTTATACCTGCTGATCCCAGGTTGGCGGCTCCGTGGCGCAGTTGGTGTGCGTGTGACTACTACGCCCAAGGTTCCGGGTTCAAATCCCGACACGATCCGCTTGAAAAATGTTAGGCAAGCACTTTTTATAAAAGTACGCCCTCGTTCGGGTGAGAAGTAAAATGTAGGTCTCCCGTGTGTGTGTTGTCACGCACTTTAAATAGACCTTCTTGCTTGGAACAGAAAGTGTTTGGCAAAATTCAAAATTCTCCAGGTAAAGAAACTCGCTTGCTAGTGAATGTAGTATCTTCGGGTGGAGCATTGGAAAATCAAATGTAGTGATCCCAAGGTCTCGAGTTTGATTCCCTAAACGGACAGCTTGAAAAGGGTTAGGTGAGCATTATTTACTAAAGTATGCCCTCGTTCGTACGAAGTTCCCTGTGTGTATTGTCACGCACATTGCTTGGTTCGGCAAAATTCAAAATTTTCAGTTTGAAGAAACTTCTTTCCTATCCAGTGTAGTACTTTCGGTTGTAGCATAAAAAAATTAAATGTAGGAACCCACTCGTGCTCCGATCCCACTGATTGTAATTATTTTTGTAGAGAAACCTAAAAGCTGATGTCTAGGCTTAGCAACCTTGAATTCTGCAAGAAGAAAAGTTCCATTATAAGATGTATTAGGGTAACCGACGCAGACATGTTGGAGATGGTAATACAGAATTATGAGGAAGATCTATGTTAATGGATAAGGCTACTTTGTGTAGAATATAGATATATACTCAGTATGTGAAATTTATAAGTATGATTGCAAATACTTCATTACTAGTTTATTGTTTTATCTCTTGGTAGTTTGGTTGTATCACCAAACAAATTTTTTATTGATATTTAGAAAATAAGTTGAGCTCAAGTTTAAATTTTTCAGGTTAACCGTAGCTTTTTCTAAATTTGCGTTCAGTGGTTCAGCTGGTTACCTTATTTTATTGTAATTACTATCTATGTACGCCGAAAATTTGAGCCTTTGTCTTGATTTACACAGAATTAAAAGAAAATTGAGTTAATCAATTTAATATGTAATCCAGCACTAGCGGAGCGCTGTAGAATCACAAGTACTTCTACGTTTTATTACATTTGTTTAAAAACTGCTTTGGAGGTTTCAGATTCAAATAAAGGAACCTAACTTTTTCGGGTGTCCTACGTAGAAAACCAGAAACTGGAAATACAAGACGAAAAACATTATGTTTGGTAGTAAATGATTGAAACTTTGGTCTACTGAAAAAGAAGCATCTAAAAACAATCAAAAGTGGAAACTATAATTTTGGATGAAACTATTATTTTGTTTTATTATCTATATTTTATATTTACAATTTCTGGTTGGTTAGAATTCTTGTTTTGGTTTTAAAGCACGCCCATGTATCTATTAGGCGCATCTAATTATTATATATCGATTGATAATAAAATACATAAAATATTAATAAACGCCGTGGTGATACTGGTTTTGCGACCTATACAGCAGATGCATTTCTCGATTCCTTTAGAAAAGTTGCTCGGTGTTCACAATAGTGAACAAATTGTGCTAAATTAAAAAATTCTTTCTTTTCATCTTGTGCAAACATTAAGTGCTACTCTACGGCAGCGAGAAAACAATGTTACATTTGGTTTGGTTATGGTCCTGGTTCTTATAGCCGCGGCCAATTAGGGAATATAACGCAATTCAGGTGGTAAAAAGTATCCATTCAATTGCGACATAAATTACGTCCACTGCTCATAAAAATTTATCTCTTCAACATTGCTCATTGGTCTTTTCATCGACTGAGATTTTTAAGAATCAGCTGCATATATGTAGCTCGTGATTTTAAAGATTATCAGCTGTTATTTGTAATGCCGAAGCTTTACAAAATAGTAGAACGTGTTTGCACAAAATCAGGGCCGGTTCTAGTTTGTTTTGCACTACAAGCAATAATGTTATTTGTTGAACCCACATGTAGGCAGTTTTTTTATTGCATTTAAAATATAGAACAGTAATAGATTTTTAACTGATTAACTATACTTAATCTTAAATGGTGAATATGAACTTTTTCTTCAATAAATAACACAATTTCAGTTTTTTTACTACATAAACGTCCTCAACATAACATCTTTCAATATATATAAATATCAAACTTACCACAGAAGTTGTCGCTGACAATGTTTATATACTTGTTGAATTTAGGAAAAAGTTTAAATATTGCGTATTTTATTTACGTACAGTATATAACACTACCTATGTAAAAACACCAAAATTATTTCCAAAAAGGTCTAAACTCTTGTTCTTCTGTTCTTCAGTATACACAATTGGTGTAAATTATTAGAAAGCAGCTTTTCTTACTTTTGTCGACGCAAAATCGGTAACAATTTCGTCAACGTCTATACAGGAAACAATATCATATTCAATGGTGCCAAATCCGTTAGGCGAGTTTGACTCATGGACGAGCGCAGATAAGTTTTAATCAGTTTTAATCTAGTAAAACTACGTTCAGCGCTAGCCACTGACATGGGTAAAGTTAACAAAATACGAAGGGCCACAAAACAATTTGGATACAAACATTGGGCGTGGTTACGAATTATATAATCCAACACTTCAACTGTACCATCACTGTTCTAAAGTTGAGTCGAGATAAAGTCAATTTCTTCATAAAGTTCTTTGCCATCCACATCTTTTGAATCATTGTGTGTTAAAAGAGTCTCTAAATTATTGCAACTCGAGAGTAGTTCTTCCTTATTCAAATCTTTAAGTAGTGCTATATTATAGAGAAACCCAAAATGCTTTTTATGTTCTTGGAGTTGTTCAAAACGTTCTGTTGCTGATTGGAGGGAAACATCTAATATGAAAAAATGCACATCCACTTTAAATCTTTGTTTTTGGTTCAATATTGGATCGTCATGGCATTCGTACTCAAAACATCTTCTTTTTCTTCGTTTCGCAATTTTACCCATTTCAAATGAACCTGCACCTTGCCGAAGTTCTAGATTACTAGAACAGGTGAAATGGCTTGCTTGTTCTAATGAGCTAAACAGCCAAACTACAGGGCCAACCAAAGTAGCAGGGTCGTTGGTAAGGAACCAGATTAAGACAGGTCCTTGAAAGAGAGCAGCGGCTCTTTCGGTACTTAGATTGGCAGAGACCAAAGGAATCGGTATAGCAGTCTAAGACACACTACCGCAATGAAGATGGCAACGGGAAACCACCACATTACCTCCCAAGTACACAGCGTACTTAAAATGCAATAAATATGATGGCATTCTCTGTGGTAAAAGATTCCGGAGTTAATATAGTCACCCATTCGGATCTCCAGAGAATGCGAACGAAAAGTCCAGAATAAGAGTCCGGAACATTTTGTGAGTCGGAGCGTGGAATGTTAGAAGTATGAAGCAAGTAGGTAAGTTAGAGAACCTGAAAATCGAAATGAATAGGTTATCACTAGACATAGTATAGATCAGCCAAGTTCGGGGGCCAGAAGCGGAGGATTTTTGGAGTGGAGATTTCAGGGTAATTCATACAGTAGCTAAGAAAGGAAACTCGGGTGTGGAGCTGGTTATGCGAAAAAAATAGGATACTTTGTAGAAAATTGCATATAAAAGAACGAAAGAGTACTCATGGTTAGATTTGAGTCTAAACCGGTAAACACAGTAATAATAGAAGTATACATGCCCACGTCTAGCTACAGTGGCGAAGAGGTAGAAGCGATCTGCAAAGATATCGAAGACATACTAAGATACGTAAAAGGACTTGAAAATTTAATAATAACAGAGATTTTAATGCAGTGGTAGGTGAGCGTAAGAAGAAGCGTTAGTAGGTTTATATGGTTTAGGCACGAGAAACTACAGGGGAAATAGGCTGGTAGAATTTTGCGACAAAAAAAATTTAATCATCACAAACACATTATTTCAACATCATGCTAGAAGACCATATACGTGGAAGATGCCAGGAGATATAGGAAGATATTAAATACACAACATTCTTGTTATACAACAGTTTAGGAATCAAGTAAAAGACTGTACAAACTACCCAGAAACAGATGTAGACACTGACCACAACATTGTAATTATGAAAACCGCTCTTAAATTTAAGAATTTATAAAAAGGAACCGCATAAGGCACTTTAACTTTTAGAAACTAAAAGATAAAGATATTCACGAAAGATTTGAATAAAAGTCAAATAAATTGCTGAAACATATCGGGAAATTTCTGATACTAAGAATGTAGAAACAGAAGAGAATAACATTAAATCCAGCTTAGACATGGCAGCCAGAGATATTCTGGGGTATGCATAAAAAGAAAATACGAAACCATAGATAATAAATGATATTCTGAATTTAATAGAAGAAAGACAAAAATACAAAAATAAATCAGACCAAACAGGAAAACAGAGATACAATGCCAAAAAACGGGAAATTATTCACAAATGCAGGAAAGCTAAAGAATAATGAATTGATGAAAAGTGCAAAGAGGTACAACCTAAGATGGAAATAGGAAAGACAGATGAAGCATACAAACTAATAAGAATGAGTTTTAAAGATATAAAACCCCAGAGCAAAAATATAAAAGACGCGGGAAAAAACGTCAATATAAAAAAGTAGAGAAAGTGCGTAAATGACAAGAATATATAGGGAATTTATATGCAGGAAAGGAACTAACAGCATTAGAACAAGAATCAGACAGTTGAAAATGATGACTTGGGATATCCTATACTTGGAGATGTTTGAATTAACATTAAAGGGTGTGAAAAATGGTAAGGCACCGGGTACGGATAAGGTGCAAGCAGAAACTTTAATAGCTGCTAGACAAGCGGTAGCAGAACGTCTCTTCCAAGTTGTAAGTTATATGTATGAATCAGGCGAGATAACCAAAGATTTCAAACGTAATGTCATAGTAGCAATACCAAAAAAGAAATGCGCGGATAGATGTGAAAATTTTCAAACACAAAGTGTGATAGCACACGTGTCAAAAATATTAATTAGAATTGTACAAAGACGAACGAAAAAATTAGCTGAAGAACAACTAGGTGAAGACCAATTTAGGTTTAGGCGAAACAGAGGAACACGAGAAGCTAATTTAGCTGTGAGAGTGATGGAGAGTGGAGTGATGGAAAAAACAATAGAAAAAGGAGAAAACGTGTATATAGGGTTTGTAGATCTGGAAAAAGCATTCGACAATGGAAAATGAAAAAAAATGTTCAAAATACTCAAAAAAATTGGAATGAGATATAGGGATAAACGAATAGTACATAGCTTATACAAAGAGCAAATAGCAGTAATAGAATTAGAGCAGGAAAGTAGAGAAATAAATATTAGGAAAGGGATGAGAAAGGGATGTTCCCTATCATCATTAATTTTTAACTGGTACATAGAGGAGGTAATGAATATTATCAAATGGAAACCGTTCTACCAGAGAGATACGGTATGAAAATTAACAAAAATAAAACTAAACTACTAGTATGCACTGGAGGGGAAAATAAATCTGAAACAAGAATTCAAATAGATAACAAGAATTTACTAGAGGTTAAGAACTTCTGCTACCTAGGAAGCCAAATAACGCAAGATGGGAAATGCGCAAAAGATATAAAACACAGATTAGCACAAGGTCGTGCTACATGTAACAAGAAAAAGCAACTACTGCGTTCAAACACAACAAACAAAAACAAGGAAAGGATTGCTTAAAACATGTGTGGAGCACAGCACTGTACGGCTGTAAAGCCTGGACAGTAGGAGAAGCAGAGAAGAAAAAAGTAGAAGCCTTTGAAATGTGGTGCTACAGACGAATGATGAAGATATAATAGACAGACAAAGTTAAAAACGAAGAGGTACTAAAAATGGTAGGGGAAGAAATATGTGGAAAATGTTAAAAAAGAGGTGAGATAAGATGATAGGTCACATACTAAGGCATGAAGGAATAGTGCGGAATATATTAGAAGCAGATATAGGAAAAAAAGAAGCAGATGTAGACCTAGGTTAGACTATTGCACACAGATAGTGAAAGATGTAAGCTGTAGAAATTTCAGGGAAATGTGTAGGCTAGCTCAAAATAAAAATCAATGGAGATACGCATCCAACCAGGCCCAAGATGGATAAACTAATGACAAAAAAAAATAACTGTACCCAAACATAATGATTTTTATAAGAAACTACAGGTATTGGTTGTGTAATATTCCCGAATAATGTTAATTGTGCGAAAGGACTTAATGGAAAACCATTAATTCGGCAAATGTCTAAGTGTTGGGAGATCTTGGCAGTCACAGGCTGCTTAACCCTCTTCACACATCTTACATGTGATTTTCCAATGCTCCACCCGAAGGCACTACATTGGCTAGGAAGCGTTTTTTTTTACTTGGTAAATTTAGAATTTTGCGGAACCCTTGCTGTTCCAAGCGAGGTACTGATCTTTAACGTGCGTGATAAGACTCACACAAGGAACCTCCATTTTACCTCTCAACCGAACGAGGGTGTATTTTTGTGAAAAATGCTCGCCTAACATTTTTCGAGCGGACCGTGTCGGGATTCGCACCCGGAACCATCGGCGTAGTAGTCACACGCATACCAACTACGCCACAGAGCCGCTCCTCTTCACACACCACTGAATCTCGAAGAAATAGAGTATATAATTAGAAAACAATAAAAGTAGAATCGAGCTGTATATAGGCTGTGTGGGAATTTAAGGGAACTGTGTAGGCTAGCTCAGAATATAAATAAGTGGAGGTACGTGCCCAACCAGGTTTGAGACGGAAAACCTAATGACGAAAAAATAAGCGCAGATGAGTTTGATAATTATTATAAACAACTACAGGTGTTGGTTGTGAAATATCTGCAACTAATGTTGATTGTACAAAAAGATATATTGGAAAAAATATTAAATAGGCAAATGTTTAAGTACTGAGGGAACTTGGCAGTCACCGGCTACTTACCCCCTTCACAACCACTAAATATCAGAGAAATTCTGTATATAATTTTAAAATAGAAGAGGACTGAACTGCATCTAACAAGAAAGAACAACGCCTATGATCAAAGACAACAAACATAGAAACAAGAAGAAAATTGTTGAAAGCATATGTGTATGCCTATAAAATACGGGCAGTAGGAAAAGCTGACAGAAAAACGGTAGCAGCCTTTTGGAATGTTGTGCTACGGATGTATGAGGATTATAGCATGGACACATAAAGTTAATAACAAATAGGTTATGAAATAGTAGGCGAATAAAGATATCTGTAGAAAACAAAAAAAATTAGAGAAATTGAAGTGCAGAATACATTCTAAGGCATTTCTGGGGAATAGTATGGGATATATTACAAGCAGAGATAAGAAAAAGGAGGTAAATGTAGGTTAGTTCAGGATAGGAATCTAGTTTCAGGATTGAAGACCTAATGATGATGATGACACAATTTTAGATTCTTAACCTGTAGTCCGAGTTCTAACAATCTTGCAATGTCTGTAGCTTGACTGAGCATCAATTCAAACTCTTCATCGTTTTTTATCTTTCTTAGACCGAAAACAACATTTTCAACTGTTTGGTAGTATCTTCTAAATGGCATGTTAAACTTTGTTACATTATGCTAGCAAAATTAATCTTATTGAGCACATTGTACCATGTAAGCAGCGAGCATATAAATGTATAGGATTTCAGTTTTGTAGCAATCCCTGTGGCTTCACTTCTTGTTTAGGCACTATGAGTGCCAATTAGATTTCCATCATCAATTAATTCTATTAATGCATCATTAATTGTTTCCAAATTAAATCGTAAAGGGCGCACAGCTTCCATTCTACTTATCCACCTCGTTGAGCTTAAAGGCTTTAAAGTTACACCTTTTAAATGTGTTTTGAAAACAGACCATCGGGATATTGAAGATGAAAAGAATGTATAAAGTAACCAAATAGTGTCAAAAAAATATAACATCTTTAATGTTGCAGCTTGCAGCATCATTGAAAACAAGATTCAACGTATGATTACTAAAAGGAACATAAAATGCTCGAGGATTTTCATTTATAATAAGTTTCTAAAGGCCAATTTTTTTTTCATGTTTGCACTATCATCACAACCTTGCCCTCGACAATTATACAAAGATAAATTCATATTCTAAAGTTCAAGGAAAACTGAATCTCTTAACCCTTTGCCAGTGGTATCTTCAACCGGTAAAAACTTAATAAACTGTTCTTCTACCTGAACATTTTTTTCAACGGAAACAAACCTTACTATTATAGAAAGTTGCTCCACATGGCTTCTGTCAGGAGTACAGTCCAAAATTACGGAATAATACAATGCAGATTTAATTTTATTTATGATTAATTCTTTGGTTTTTTTTGCTAGTAAATGGATTACTGCATTTTGAATGTTTTTTCCTAAATAATGCACTTGTGTTTATCGACATGTTCTTTCAAAATCGAGTCATACCCACTAAATAGCTCAATGATTTTCAGAAATACTCTATTATTAGAAGTATTTATCACATCAAATGTTTCTTTAAAAGGTAAATTTAGGTGAGCTATTGTTTTGCAAATGTTTGCAATTCTGTGTAGGACATTACGCCAGTACAATTTTTCTCTATTGATTATTATCTCACGTTTAGCATTTATTGAGGTATGTGTGCATAACCTTTTTGAACATTCTACCCACTGCGAAAATGCCTATACATATACTCCACTTTTTTTATGATGAGACAAAGATTGGCTTATGTTCCTCCAATCACTGTATCCAGATGTAAATCCATTATTTGCTGTAGTAAATAGTTTGCAACAAAAGCAATATATACAATTTTGTGTCTTTGAGTATATCAACCAAGTTCTTTTAATTTTTTCCCACTTGCTATTCCTTTGTAGAAATGTGTATTTGTAAATTTCCTGTTATTTATATCAAAAGGATACAAATCATTTTCTAACGTACAAGAGATAGGCCCTTTTTCTACAATTAAATCTCTCACTTTTAGACCCCTACTAATAACTGTACTACTCGTAACAGGGTTATTAAAGTCAAGATTTTTCCAACAAATTTCAGTGTCGCTATTACTTCTAGGAGCTCTAGGTTTTTTTATTCCCATTTTTTCAGTTATTGAGCTTGATGTAATTATAGGTTTGTCTGATTCTGATGTATATCCGATCGCATTTTCTTCTTCGGTAGTTGTCGATACTATAGGAAATAGAAGCTGAGGAGTAGTTGGCTGTTGTAAATCAGATTTTGGAGTTATAGATGTTGATTGTCCAGGTCCAGTTAATGTGGTTACTAATACCGGAATTGATACATGTTCTTCTCTTTTTAAGAATGACAATAAAGTACCACTAAGTTTTTCAGCTTCTCTAGTTTTAGATTTCCTAATTTTTTTATATTGCGCTCCTGATAACTTCATTCGCTTTTTGCTGGGCGTACTCATCTTTAACGCTATACCTACAAATACACAACAGCAAAACACTTCTAAATTTTTATTTTCACTAATAAAGATAGGTAATTATTTAAAAGATGAATTAAATCATGTATCAAAATACTTATTATCGCAGTTTCAAGCTTGTTATTATCATTAATCGCAACTTATTTAACTACTGGTGTATTGCTTTTGCTACCTTTTTTTAAAATTTATTATCTATATCTATTATACACTACGAACTAGCACTACCATTATTTCGTTAATTTGTACGTAACATAAATTCGTAATCAGGATAATCACGTCCTTGACCCCCCACTTTCTGTTTTTAATTTTTATTTCTTTCTCATCAATGGTGTTCGTTTTGTGATTAATTGTGCCGGTGTTTGTTTGAATTGTGCTCATTTGGTTATAGCGAAAAAATTAAAAACAAATCTTGTGGGGCTGGTTGACCGCTAGCCCCCCACGTTTTTTGAGTTGTTTTATTTTTTTTAAGCCCATTGAATTGTGCTCGTTATGTGCTCAATTGTGCCGGTGTTTGTTTGAATTGTGCTCATATGCTTATAGTGAAAAAATTGAAAACAAATCCGTGAGGCCAGGTTGACCGCTAACCCCCCGCTTTTTTTGCTTTGTCAATTTTTTCGGATTAAGTTGAATTGTGCTTGTTTTGTTCTCAATTGTGCCGGTGTTTGTTTGAATTGTGCTCATTAGCTTATAGCGAAAAAATTAAAAACAAATGACAAGTTTACCGCTAACCATCCTGGTTTTTTGAGTTTCCATTTTTCTTCAGTCCATTGAATTGTGCTCAATTGTGCCCGTGTTTCTTTGAATTGCGTTCATTTAGTTATAGCAAAAAAATTAAAAACAAATGCGGGGGGCAAGTTGACCGCTAGCCCCCCGCGTTTTTTGAGTTTTCAAATCTTTCTTAAGCCAATTGAATTGTGCTCAATTGTGCCGGTGTTTGTTAAAAAATTGTGCTCATTTGGTTATAACGAGAATCTTCAACACAAATCCGCGGGGCTGCGGTTGCCTTACATTTGATCTTTTAACGCTCCTCCCGAAGATACTACATTGGACAGGAAGCCTGTTGTTTTTACACACAGGACTTACGTTTTACCTCCATCCGAAGGCTGGCGCATTTTTGTGAAATATGCTCGCTTAACATTTTTCAGCGGTCCGTGTCGGGAATCAAACCCGACACCTATGGGATTAGTACTCATAAGTGAACCTACCTAATCCATGAAGCCTCCGGCCAGGTTGGCCGCTAAGGTTTTGTTTTTGATTGAGTTTTGTAACATTTTCTTAGTCTATTGAATTGTATTCGATTGCGCCGGTGTTTTCATTAATTATGCTCGGCTACTTATACCAAGAAATATGGAAAAAAATTCAACGGTGACGGAGGGTGGGGCATTCTAACCACTACCCTCACAATTGAGTTTTAGTCCAATAAATTTTGCCATTTGTGTACGCATACTATAAAATTCCCAAAACCAGTTGCATAATTAATATGCAACGTATTTAATTAAAGAAAACTTATAGAATACAAACCCAGAGAGTCAGTGTTCAACGATAAAAACACAAATATCATTAGTAACAAAACTTTATAAAGATAATTTTAAAAATAATAATGCGGTAACTACCTGGGTCCCATTATATTTGCGAGAATTGCAAGAGCTTTCAACTTTTAAGCGAATAAAGATAGATGCATGCGGTTTTCACTGAGATGCTTCACAATGACATAAAATTTATTTGAAAATATTCAGTTAACCAAAAAACAAAATGGCGGTTTATTCAAATTTTTCTTTATTGATTTATTAAATGTGGAATGTCATGTATATTTTTTGATAAATCAAAAGCGACTTCTATCAGCTATAACAGTAGTTATAACGTTTTTTAAAATCGATGCAGAAGTAACTGAGCAATTAATGATTAAGCTGTAACTTGCGAATTCAGTAATGTATAAAAAAATAATACTTGATCACAATAAACAATATCTTCTATTTGACAATTTTATCTTCTTTTAAAGAAATATTACAAAGATTGTAACAAATAAACAATTCGGTAGTATAGTATGTTTTGTAATAAAAAATTTGAAGAAATAACGAATTAAATACCTTAATTGTTTACTAGATACACTATTTTAATAAAGTGGTTTACATGGCAAAAGTTGCCTTTTCTTTGTCAAAAGGTTTTTGTTTATTTGTAATTTTGCTTTTGTATACATTATACATTATGGATTTTGCAAGCTTCTGCTTAAACATTATTTGCTCAGTTAATTCCGCATTGATTTAGCAAACGTTTTACAGACTAATAGCTGAAAGAAGTGACTTTCCATTTATTAAAAAATATACAGGTTGGCTACACGAAAGTGACTAAAAAGTTGGATGAATCCAAACAAACAATGTGTCATTGTAAAGAGTTTGAGCGAAAACCACATTTATCCATCTTTATTCGTTCAAAAGTTAAAAGCTCTTGAAGTATCTAAAAATATAATGGTCACAGGACATTTAAAAATACAAACAAAAATAGTCCACTTAATACTTAATACTATCATCATATTATGATGAGTATATCCGTTGATTGATATACGTCAGGCAATGATGAAACATAAAAGCATAGCACAAGTTACAAAATAAGATAATATAAAACTAATGTTGCAAAAATAATCATTTAGAACAAAAGCAGCAAAGAAAGTGGTAAGTATGTCTATGTATATTAAAATGAAAGCACTATATTGCACACAGTTGAAAAAATACAATCCTAATATTTCACAGTTCAGTCACCGTGCAACGGAAATTTTCATACTGTGATTCCTACCAAAATATAGGTTTTTATTATCGAAACTAGATATAACAGAAAATATCCCTATTATATTGTATAAAAAAGCAAATGAGGCAAGACTTGTCTCGTATTAGAATCCAATTTTATTGGAACAATCAATTATTAAATAGTCTTTATTGATGTGATATTAGTTTTACAAGTAAAATGCCCTATATCTAATGTAATAGTTTGATGGATTATATATTTTTAAGTTGATACGACACCGAAAATGGCTAACGCCGAAAGCGCTGCTGTAATTTTTATAAAGATTTTCAATATTATATTATTTTACACGAGAATACTCTCTTTTGGATTTTATTTTAGGACTTAAAATGACCAAGTACATCTTCTTGCTCGATTTCAGAGCCTGAGTAAGCTATTAAATCTCCTAATCTGAAATTTATTTTCTCGATCGTGACGTCGGTTGGAATATCGCAGAGTTTTGTGTGTTATGGTTTTGGATAAGGAGATTTGTCACTAACTTCTAAAAATAAATAACGACATCAGCACAATACCCAATGTAGTTACTTCAGAATACTAACTTTGTCGACGTTAAGTTCATTCATTAAAGAGACTTCATGCCTCTTTATGGCAAATAAACGTCGAATTTGCTTATTTTTCAATGATCACACAAATACTGAAACAATCTTAATTATTTCTTAATGTCACAATATTCATTATTGTGCAAATCCTTCAGACTGCAGTAGACCAATTTTAATATGCTGCAGTTTACACCAGCCTGATCACTTACAAACAGAAATGCCGACTTTGGGTTTCTTATATTCGTGGGAAACAAAACTCTCAAGTTACTGTAATATATTGAAATTGGTGGGTGATTTTCTTTGGGTATTGTGCTGGTGCTAGAGGATTACAATTTGATAAGATAAGTCTGACGCACACTTTTAGTTTTGTTTCTTAATGGTTTTTACACAATTATACAGTGTCTCACCACAGGTAGGTGGTTTCATAAAGTAATTTACCATTGAATGCACAGAATTTAGCGCATTTGTAATTACAGTTAAGATGACACGTCCAAAATCTTCAAATTGAGTTACCTTATGCTAAGTTTGTACAACATGAAGAGGAGTTATTCGGACCAAATGGAAACATAAGTCCACCAAGTGATCCAGTCTGAGACTATATTAGTAAGGAAATAAACTACTGCTTACCACAAAATGTTTATATACTATTGTTTTGTGCAATAGACGTGGAATTAAGGACAAATTAAAGCCCACATCCGTTGGAGAAGTGCCAAATGCAATAACTCCAAACTCGTCGGTAAGTTCACGCGCATCCACGAATTCATCTGATGATGGAGATGAAATATTAAAATTTACAAATACGCTATCTTCTCAAGAATGGTTGGAAATATATCCCGAAAATAAGCCCTACAAGGATGGTAGGATTTATCCAGTTTTAAAACCGGGACGATGGACCGATATTATTGCTGCACATTCCTGGGACCATACAATATTACCGTGCACCATAAAGTTTAAGAGAGCCAAGGTACATGAAAGCGATTCCTTTTTAAAAAATTTTGGCAACTGCAAAGGCTGCGAATCGCATTTATTTGGGGAATTAAAAAGAGAACGTATTAATGGCTGTAGTCATAATTCCTTGTTTGTATCAGGGTAGTGTTAATAATTGCGGTGGTAGTGTCAAAAGACAACTGAAAGGACATACACGGAAAGGAGTTTCCAGCACTGTTGGTATCCACTCGTCTTGCACCTAGTGCCTACAAAAACCAAATGGCTGATACGTTAATGGAATATGGAGACGTTGAACCGAGAATTTTGAAAACTGTAAAGATATTAAAGAACGCGAAATACCTTGAAAAAAAAACGAAACGCTTTAATGATGATTCTTTAAAAGCAGTGCATATGCTGAAATATAAATTTCCATTCAACGACTATGTAAAAGATGTTGGCATGGATAGGTTTTACGTGCATTATTGGTCAACGCCAAAAATTCATGTTTACAATAACTACTGCAGAAATTCGCCTTATTAGCGAACTCCTATCGATGCAACCGGTAGAGTTGTGCATAAACTGCAAACACCCAACGGTATGAAATATGGGTCAATTTTGTTGTACGATGTTGCAGTAAGAGATACTCATACGGGTATGCAATATTCTGTATGTAATACGCTGTCCGAAAAACACGATTCAGACAGCATTTGTCACTGGCTGAATTTCTGTGCAGGATGCGGTGCACCACTACCAAATAAAATCATTTGTGACTTATCCATTGTTCTAATATCTGCCATCATGCGAATATTTAGAAATTTTTCGTCGTTGAATCTCTATTTACAATATTGTTATAGATATCTGGTACAAAAGCAAATTGATAGTGATGTTTTAAAATGCTACATTCGCTGCGATGTAGCACATACCATAAAATTTTTTGTGGGTGGCATTGTTTGAAAACTGCTTTAAGACGAAGTAGTCAATTTTACAAACGATCTCCTGCACAGTTAATACAATCAAACGACATAGAGCAAGCACAAACAATAATTGAATCAATATTCGTTGTCGCTTTAAACGAAACATGCGGATTGGACACGCCTTGTGAAAGCAGCAAAATATATTTAAGAAAACCTATAGGAAATGAATATGCTGACTACATTGAAGAAAACGACGAAGTAGCCATTGATGTATCAATGCTGGAAAACAACAATTTTTTTTAATGAGGTCACAATATTAAAAACTCAATTTAAAATGAAATTATTAGAAGACCAGACGACAACTGCTCATATTTACCCGAACTTGTACCTCAAATTATAACGTTTTTGAAATTATTTCCCTTATGGTCTATCGTTATGTCTCCTGCGTTTCCCAATTCTCACCGCACTTCATCTAGTACCTCTGTGGAAAGCAATTTTAAGGATCTAAAAAATAAAATATTTTCAACTTACACGCTTCTAATCACAGTAAACGAGTTTATGTCTCAACACATTCGTTCTATAGAAGGCACGATGAAACTAGCCGCCTCAGCAACTGGTCATCACAACCAGGATATTAAACTTTTTTATAACGACACAACGACACACGTTTAACGGGTAAGGCGCAAGCACCTATTTATTGATAATATAAAAATTTGTAATTTAAATGCAAATGAACTTGAAATAGGAAACAAAAATAAAGATAATGAAAATATATCAACTGGAAACAGTGAGACTGTATCGGATATATCCCATCAGGTAAAAATATACAAGCATGTACCTTCTTATGTATTATCATAGAATGGTATTTATTCTACCAATTGAGGATTTTAGGTGAACTCAATGGTATTGTGGTACAGGACAACTGCGACGGAGAAACTGAAAATCGTGAAATCATTACCGAAAATGAGTGTGACATACATTTTAATAAACTATTACTTTTGGTATACTAAATAGTGTTTTTTTATGTCACTTTCTCGTATAGGTACATATACCAAGGGTTTTAATATTTATTCTTTGCACACTCAGAACTAATAAGAGTATAATAATGTCATATGGTTTCAGTTAAATTAAAAAAATTGGGGTAGAGAAGCGGTAAAACAACGAAAAAGGTCATCATATTTACAAAAAACCCTCTATGGCTTGAAATTGATTTAAACCAAAAAGCTGCTGCAATATCGATTGGTATCCTAAAGAACGGTAATTGTTCCGATCTAAAGCCAGTCACAGTTAACAAAAAGAAATATGTTTTGAGGAACACATGTGGGTTTGATGCGTTAATTCATCTCTTTTGCACAAATTACTGTGACAGTGAAAAATTGTCCAATATTTTTTAATCAAAAAGACGAGGAATTGAATAAAATATTAAAATAAATTATTAAGCGAGTAGGAGGTAAAGACTATACCTTACGGTGCTTGCTCTTGTTAAGAATTTTCGATGGGGATTACGATATTTCTGTTTTACCTGATTGCACCTTGCAACTTTCCACTCAATGCACAATAGAATCCTTTGTAAGAAAATTATGTTTAATGGGAGAAATAGAATATTCCTGCATGCAGACAATCAGTTGTCCTGATTGCTACCATTTCCGTTTAGTGCCTACAGCGACACATTTTGCTGATATACAACAAGAGATACAAAGCTATTTGAAATTTTATAAATACTCCAAAACCTGTGTTAAAGTCAACTGCAGCTCAAAAACAAATACTGAAATTACTTTTAATCTAGTTATTTATTTTTAGAAGTTAGTGACAAATAAATCTCCTTATCCAAAACCACTATACACAAAACTCTGCGATATTCCAACCGACGTCACGATCAAAAACATAAAATTCAGATTAGGAGGCTTAATAGCTTACTCAGGCTCCGAAATTGAGCAAAAAGATGTACTTGGTCATTTTGAGTTCTACACTTGTAGAATAAATAACAAATAAGAAATTTACGACAATCTCGCCAACAAAAAAGCAGTTTGTTCTAATACAAAACAAGTCTTGCCTCATTTGCTTTTTTATACAATTTAATAGGGATATTTTCTGTTATATCTAGTTTCTATAATAAAAACCTATATTTTGGTAGATATCGCAGTATGAAAATTTTCGCTGCACTGTGACTGACCTAGGAAATATTAGAATTGTATTTTTCCAACTATGTGCAATATAGTGCTTTTATTTTAATATACGTAGCTTTTGTTCTAAATGATTATTTTTGCAAGATTAATTTTTATATTATCTTATTTTGCAACTTGTGTTTTGCTTTTATATTTTATCACTGACTGACGTATGTCAATCAACGGATATACTCATCATAATATGATGATAGTATTAAGTATTAAGTGGACTATTTTGTTTGTATTTTTGAATGCCCTGTGACCTTTATATTTTCAGATACTTCAAGAGTTTTTAACCTTTGAACGAATAAAGATGGATAAATGTGGTTTTCACTCCAAGTCTTTACAATGACACAATGTTTGTTTGGATTCGTCTAACTTTTTTCGTCACTTTCGGTTAGCCAACCTGTATATTTCTCCATAAATGAAAAACCACTTCTTTCAGCTATTAGTCTGTATAACGTTTGTTAAATCAATGCGGAATTAACTGAGCAATTAATATTTAAGCAGAAGTTTGCAAAATTCGTAATGTACAATGTATACAAAAGCAAAATTTCAAATAAACAAAAAAAGGTAATCAGTAAATGTAATATGCTTTACATGCAGTAAAAATCTTAGAAAATAATAAATTACATATTCCTAATTGTTTTGACGGTACCTAGTAAACAATTAAGATATTTAATTTTTTATTTCCTTAAATTTTTATTGCAAAACAACATGCTATACTACCAAATTGTTTATTTGTTACGATCTTTGTAATTTTTCTTTAAAAGTATATGAAATTTTCAAATAGAAGATATTGTTTATGTTTATGGTTATCAAATTTAATTTTTGTATACGTTACTAAATTTGCAAGCTTCTGCTTAATCATTAATTGCTCAGTTATTGCTGGATCGATTTTAAAAAACGTTATAACTACTGATATAGCTGATGGAAGTTGCTTTTGATTTATCAAAAGATATACAGCGCATTCCACATTTAATAAATCAATAAAGAAAAATTTGAATAAACCGCCATTTTGTTTTTTGGCTAACTGAATATGTTCATATAAATTTTGTGTCATTGTGAAGCATCTTAGTGAAAACCGCATGTATCTATCTTTATTCGTTTAAAAGTTGAAAGCTATTGCAATTCCCGCAAATATAACGGGACCTGGATAGTTACTGCATTGTTATTTTTAAAATTATTTTTATAAAGTTTTGTTACTAATGATATTTGTGTTTTTGTCGTTGAAAACTGACTTTCTGGGTTTGTATTCTATAAGTTTGCTTATATTAAACACGTTGTATATTAATTATTCAACTGGTTTTGGGAATTTTATAGTATGCGTATACAAAAGACAAAATTTATTGGACAAAAACGCAATTGAATAACTCAAAGATTGCGAGGGTAGCGGTTAAAATGCGCCACCTCCCCGTCACCGTTGAATTGTTTTATATTTCTCGGTAGTAGTAGTCGAGCGCAACTAACGCAAACACTGGCGCAATCGAGCGCAATTCAGTAGACTAAGAAAAAATTACAAAACTCAAACAAAAACGGAACTTTAGCGGCCAACCTGGCCGGCGGCTCCGTGGCGTAGTGGTATGTATGTGACTACTACGCCCAAGGTTCCGGGTTCGAATCCCAACACGGTTCGCTTGAAAAATGTTAGGCGAGCATTTTTCACAAAAATACACCTTTGTTCGGATGAGAGGTAAAATGGAGGTCCCGTGTGTGAGTGTTGTCACGCATGTTAAAGTTCTCTACCTTGCTTGGAACAGCAAGGGTTCGGCTAAATTCCAAATTTTACAGATAAAAAAAACTCGCTTCCTGGTCAATGTAGTACCTTCGGGTGGAGCATTGGAAAATAACATGTAAGGCCAACCTGGCCGAAGGCTTTGTGGATTAGGTAGGCTCACTTATGAGTACTAATCCCATAGGTGGCGGGTTTGATTCCCGACACGGACCGCTAAAAAATGTTAAGCGAGCATATTTCACAAAAATGCGCCCGCCTTCGGATGGAGGTAAAAAGTACGTTCCGTGTGTAAAAACAACTGGCTTCCTGGCCAATGTATTATCTTCGGAAGGAGCATTAAAAAATCAAATGGAAGGTCGTTGCAACCCCGCGGAATTGTGTTTAAGGTTTTCGTTATAAGCAAATGAGCACAATTCAAACAAACACCGGCACAATTGAGCACAAAACGAACACAATACAATTAACTTAAGAAAAATTGGAAAACAAAAAACGCGGGGCTTGCGGACAACCTAGCCCTCCGGATTAGTTTTCAATTTTTTCGCTATAAACAAATGAGCACAATTCAAACAAACACCGGTACAATTGAACACAAAACGAGCACAATTTCAATGGACTGAAGAAAAATTGAAGACTCAAGAACCCAGATGGCTAGTGGTAAACCTGGCATTTGTTTTTAATTTTTTCGCTATAAGCAAATGAGCACAATCCAAACAAACACCGGCACAATTGAGCACAAAATAAGCACAATTCAATGGAATCAGAGAAAATTTACAAAGCAAAAAAACGGGAGGCTAGCGGTCAACCTGGCCCCCGGATTTGTTTGCAACTTTTTTGCTATAAATAAATGAGCACCATTCAAACAAATACCGGCACAATTGAGCACAAAATGAGCACAATTGGTGAGAAAGAAAAAAATATTGAAAACAGAAAGTGAGGGGCCGAGTTGACCCGTCTTATATGACATACTACTAACTGAAACTTTCCTCAACTAACACGAAATACTAACCCAAAAAATGAGTCACCGTTGAGAATGGAAATACACAAAAGGTTTTATTTAGATCTCCCATGCCCATCTATCTATATATTAAAACACAAAATAATTTTTAGCGAGTACTAAATCAGGTCATCGTCCGGTGTGGTTAAAGGAAAATAAAGCTGATGCAGATTTGAACCACTTGAGATATTGTATTTGCATATTTACAGAACCTTTCAAATTGAAGTTATTCGATTAATTTCTATTATTGGATAGACCGCTTTAATAGCATTCCGTGATTTAAATTTGCATTATAAAATTCATTAAATTTTTTGTACAGTTAAAAATCAAGCGATATAGCGCAGTGTTTCACAAAATGCAAACTCAGATTAAAAAAATTAATAAAATTCATAAATGTGCGGTAGGCACGCGGTAGACGTTATTAAATTAGAAGATTTTATTGCTAATTTTTCTGCATTAGAATTGAGTTACAAAACTTATGAAAATTTATCAAACGATATTATAGACAACTTATTTAGTGATGATTCCTGTGTTAAAACAGGACAAAGCTCGTGAAAAGGAAGTCGGTCAAAAGGTTGACGAATTATATAGGAACGTACTTAAAAGGCATTCTAAATTGTGCTGAATTAGTGCGAGCTTTAGTCATAATTCCAGTAACGCTGGTGAAGCTAAATTACCTGAGTTATCATTGCCTAATTATTCAGGGAATTTCTTTGAATGGAATGGGTTTCGTTATTTGTTTGAGCAAAGAATTCACTTTAATAAAAATGTATCCGATACAAAAAAATTCTATTACTTGAAGGGATGTCTTTCAGGATCGCCTCTCAATTTAGTTAAGGGTATACCCCGCCCGGTACTAGCCACCATATTTTTTATAAACAGCTTTGTGGCAGGTAGGATAATAAACGTATTCTTGCTACGACACATTGGCACGCTATTTTGGATTTACCCACTAATATTCAAAATACCTCAACTTCTCTTTATCACCTTTTAAATAGTATAAATGTAAATTAGGCAATACTAAATTCACTTGGTTTAAACACCAAAGATTGGAATTTCATATTGTTTGATCATAACTTTAAAAAACTACTTAAAATTTTGTGCATTAAATATGAAAACTCTCTAAAGGAGAGTGATGCATTACCAAATTTTGACGAGTCAAAGGCGTTTATCACTAATCATTGCAAAGGTTTGAAATTAGTAGAAGCTATTTCAGTTAAAAGATTCAACAATAATTGAAGTAATTCCAGCACACCAACGAAATGTTCTTATAAACAATTATTTGTAGTTGGGAAAACGTCTCCCATCAATAAGCCAAGTTGTTAGATTTGTAAAGCAAATCACGTTTTGACGAAATGTCAAACCTTTTTAGAAAAAGATGCACATCAGCGATATGATTTAATCAAGGAATTGAACGTCTGTATTAATTGTTTAAGCAAGCGGCATACAGTAAGGCATTGTCATTCTGCATATAGTTGTACGTTATGTAAGCGGAAACATCATACCAGTTTGCATTTTGACACGAGGAACAATATTTATGTATTGAGAACTGGTAACACCGGTATTGCCAGGTGAAATCTGAAATTGCCATCGCAAAGTTTGACATTTTTGAGGTTATAGGTCCTCAGAACGTTTTGACGTGTGAGCACTATTTTTGTTTTTTGCAATGTTTAAAATTTCATCTCAGCCGAAATATGGAATTAACTAGCGAAAATTTTCGTGCGATAATTTATTATGACTTTCGACATGGTCTAACTCAAGAACAATGCATCATTCAACTGAATTCAACTATTCGCGATGGAGCGCCATCCACAGTCACTGTTTACTGCTGGTACACTGAATTCAAACGTGGATGTAGTTCGCTCACGGACGAAGTTAAAGAAGGTCCTCCAAAATCGGTCGTTGTGCCGTAAAATATCAATGCTGTGCGAAAACTAATTGAAGAAAATCGTTATGTCACATATCAAAAAATCGAGAGTTGTGTAAGCATTAGTATGACCCTCCTACATAAGATTTTGCACGAACATTTGTGTGTTCGGAATTTGTGTGCGCGTTGGATTCCACATTTGTTGAAAGATGCTCAAAAAGGTGCTTGTGTCGAATGGTTCCGTAAAATGATTTCAAAATACAACTGTGGTGCATCCAAAGCGGTATACAACATCGTCACAGGTGACGAGTCGTGGATTTATGCGCATGAGCCAGAAAGAAAAGACCAGTCGACAGTTTGGGTATTTCAATGTAAAGCAAAGCCAACGTTTTCGAAGCGTTAAGAAGTAAATGGTGGCGTTTTTCTTCACGAAAACCGGTCCTGCGGCAACTGTGGCTTTTGAAAATCAAAAGACCATTAATTCAACGTGGTATATGATCATCGGTTGGCTTGAAGTTTTCGGTAAATTGAGAGAAACTAACACAAAACGACGAATCATTTTGCATCATGGCAATGCGAGCTCACACACATCACATACAACAAACGAGTATTTGGACACACAAACGATCGAATTGATGGGTCATCCACCTTACAGCCCCGACTTGGCACCCAATGACTTCTGGTTTCCAGTAATTAAAGATAAACTGCGTGGACAACGATTTTCATCGCCACTCTGAAAGGTCTTTTCTTGATGAATGGTTGGAGATTTCTGGTTCTACACCGACTTTACGAAAGAACTTTACTGTTGAATACCATGTAATCGAAAGCGATGTGGAAGAAAACGTTATTAAATAAACAAAGACAAAAGCTTGTGTGCAAAACAATGTTCTTGGCAACATTAAGTCTTGAAAAGAGACTGTTCAAAAGTGGGTCTTAGAAACAAAATATGATAATACGACTATAAAATCTGCTGAGCAGCTACCACAAGATGAAGGTGCTTGTGCCAAATGAGTTGCAGGTTTTGTGTTAAATTTACCAAAGTTGGAATCACACTATTTCATTTACTTATAACCTATTTGAGATAGTCACAAGCACATGCACACGCTATAAAAAAATGCCAAGAAGAAAGCAAAAAATCTGCATCTTGGACAGCATTTATAAAAGTTTCTAGAATATTGAATTTGGAAACTGAACTCCAAAACAAAAGTCAATGTAATACGTGCTGTGTTTATCGGAATAAGCCAGTAACAGGCGGTACTTAGAACTTTCACCTCAACGATAAGGATGCAGTTTGAGAAGAAAAAGAAAAGGATAACAGAGCTTTAGCTTATTCTGTATATGTCCAAGGTTCGCAACCTAACTTGCTGCAATATGAAAAATAAGGACACCACCTGATTCGCCTGGCATGAGGAAGAGGTTAGCTGTGAAAGCGATGTATTTGCGTCTATAGCAACCATATCTATAAAGAAAGAAATTACCACACCATCCCACTAAGATTATAATATGGAATAACGGATGCTGCTACAAAAATGGCAACACTAAATTGTACAACTCATCCTAAAAATCGCTAAAAGTTATTCTTCTGTCGCAATCGAACAGAAGTATTTTGTGGTAGGCTATGCCCAATTAAAGATAGGCTCAGTACATAGTTCAGTTGAACATAAATTAGGCAGTAGGGAAAAAATATACCTTCTCATTGATTATCTACGGTTTATCACATAAGCACGTCAAAGATACTTCCTTTATGAGGTTGTAGCTTTGTCATATTCACACTTCTTACGATTTGAGCCTAAAGACTATCCCAGTATCAAACCTGTAAAAAAACGACGATTTCTGTTGTGACGCACATTTGTGGCCTGCAATACATAATAAATTGGATCGTGCACTATAAACTGAAATTTTTAAATGTCTGACTGGAGTTACTTCATCATCAAAGAGGCACAACATCTACGACTATTAATGGCGGGTTCCGCTTTACGATGGATCTTGCTGTGTAGAACCATCCAGATTTGCTCACTATTTCACGAGACTGCAGACTGTTTTGTGAAGATTTGCTTTACATGTAATAACAATTATTGCGCTTATTATGAAGGACTCTTACTATTTTCTTAGTCCTTGTTCATTATTACATGCAAAAAGGGAATATTTGTCAATGCTGTGTAACAAAATTAAAACACTATTAGTTCATCTTATGTTGTATTATTTTTAATTTTCTTCTTAATAAAGTATTGAAAGATGTAGAAATAAAAGGTTATTATAATGTGCCATTCTTCAATCTCTGCTTGCAAAGCATCGTATGTCAAAATTGGTAACCAAATGGTAGAAGCAACGTGTCGTATCTGAATGAAACTCAGCTTTTTGATCGTTTTATGTATTACCCCCTAAATATGCAATAAAATGTACTAAATTGAAGTATCTGCAACATTCCAATTTGAGAAACTAAAGATGTTGAAAAGTTCTAAAGTTTTATTTGATTTCCCAAAAATGCATGTTTTTGGTAATCAACCCATTGCAGCAACAACAACCATATACTCTTTTTGATGTGGATGACAATGCAATTAAAAATTATTGGAAAGACTCGTATTCTAAGCTCCGCAACGTCAATAGAAAGGAGAAAGACTTTGAATGTATTTAATCAGGGCATAGACTAATATCATCAAAGATTCACATTAATTCGAAAATGCAACTGCTGAAGTTAATCCCATAAATTTTGAAAATAGTTTATTAGATTCGATTTCTAATGATTCTCTTGCTTTCTGTTTATTACTAACGTTTCCCGTTTTTATTGTACCTGACGAAAGGACGTTTTTCAAAATAAAAACAATAAAAAATGTTCGCAAGTTGAATGTGATCGAAACACGTTGGATCTCTTTTGTAACTGTATCTATTGATAGTAAAAATCAGACCACCAACATCATAGACATTATACATACATTTACAACAATAAAATGTCGTAAAACAATATTTCTACTTTAAGTAAGTTGCTTTAATATTACATTTACAGAACTCAAATAAATAATCATATATTGTTAATTTAAGACTGACACCTACTAAGGTTTAAATTTACTACGTATACAGGATGCATCTTAAGTTGATACCTTATTTTCAACTGAATACAACACTCGTTAAAATAAACAAATTTTTCAAATAACTTTGTAGGCTTACCTCAAAAATAAGCGAGCTGGGACCCTTTTGATGAGTTATATCTCAAAGTCCAACCCTGTATTTTAAAGAATGCGTGCAAACGTTACAGCTATAAAAACTGTTTTCCCCGTTGTTATCAGCACAAAACTGCGCGCGACATATTCACGATTTGGCAACAGCACTTAATAATGGAACGCGTTTACACCTAATTGCTGCTGCAGCTGCTGCTATCCCTGCAACCAAATCCTTTCGAAAGTTTGTTGCGGTTGTATAAACTAACCTCTTCATGAATTTCCACAAAAAAGGAATCACACTGATTGAGGTCTACTGACCTCGAAACTGGTCCACCTCACTCTACCCACCTGTTAGAAAAGCTATTATCTAAAAGCGCTCGCACCTGCACGCTAAAATGAGGAAGTGCCGCGTTTTGTAAAATTCACATACGTTGGCCAATATTTACGGCATATATTTAGCAGCCCAGAAATATTAATTTTCAGGAAGTCTTGATAGCTTTCGCAGTCAAACATTCCGATAGAATGTAAGGTCTCAAGAGTAGCCAATTTACAATTGCTCCCCAGATATTGGCCAAAAATTTTTGTTAAGAACTTGATTGCTGAATACAATGTGAATTTTCAACAGTCCAAACGTGCGGATTCCGAGAATTGTTAATCCTATTTCGAATAAACAATGTTTCGTCCATAACTAAATGTTTCTGTTAAAGTAGGGTCGTTTGCATGTTTTTGTAAGAACCATTCGCAAAATTGCACTCTCTGAAGGAGTATGTCCAGGTTGTAGTGTTTGTACACACTGAACGTGAAAAGAATAAAATTGTTTCTCGCAATTTTATGTGACATACTTCGACATGGAGTGCAACTTCCCTAGTACATGTTGTTGAATCTTTTTCGATAATATTTAAAATATTTTTTCATTTTGCTCATTTTCGTATCGTCTAGGACGCCCATCGTGCCCACAGCAATATTCACGTAATGCACCGGTTATCTTCTTCTAAACAAGTTGGGTGTGAGGTATAATATTAAAAAACGCGATCCGCGTACAATCTCGCTGCAGCAGCCGCATTCTGTCGACATTCATTATAAAGTAATGTCATATCCACCAGTCCATTGTTTGCATACTTGTTAGCCGTTTTACTTATAAGGACACTATAAAGCACAATCCAGCCTATAAAATTGAGCTATCACAAATTCAGCATAAACTGTAAGACTGAATCTTTACCAGACGTAACTATTGGCATAACTAAACAATGTGGGTTCTTACGCAAAAACTTTTATGGACCCTTATAAAAATGTTTGTACCTACAGTGGTTATTAGCAGACTAACACGTGGGTCTTTCTTAAATCTTATGTGTACCATAATTCTATAAAATATACTAAATAAAAGATTATACCGGGCAAAATCGGTACCGTTGAGCTCCTCATAATCTGAATTTGAATTTCTGCCACTCATGATGATAGTTTTAATTCTAATACCTAATTCATAAACAACTGGAATAAACGTGACTTTTACCTAAAGACAACAACACAGAGAAGTTACTGCGGACACTGCATATTTATTAATAAGCAAACATATTTCAGTATTCCAGCAATATTGTACTTCACAGGACTGGACATTGCGTTTGAGAATTTTCTAAGGACAAATAATTTCGTTGTTTTTGAGTTATGTGGAAAATGTTACATAAAAAAGTTGTTTGTCTTAATGCGTTCTATGCATAGTTGCAAATAAGGTATCAGCTTAGAATATATCCCGTATATACTTAGATAGCATAATATCACATGCTAAAATCATTTGAAAGCGATTAATGAACAGGGTTTAAATTTATACATTTATTTTGAAAAATGTTTAATTTCCGTTTCTAGTTATTCATGTTGGCTTTTATAAACTGCTGTTATTGTGCTATAGATACAATTATATCAAAAGAGAAATCATATGTTTTATAATAAGTTATATTTAAAGATTTAAAACCTATTATTTTAACAATTTAGTGAGGAATATACTATATCTTTTAAGTTAATCACGTAAGCGGCCGATAGTCTAGGGTGGTTTCTGGCTATTACTACTGCGTAGAATGCCGAACATATTTCTTATATGTTCAAAACTTCCAATAATAAAACTGATTAGGCTGATAGGCATAAATTGAAGTTTAAAATCGAGCCGAGCTTTGAATCGAAACAAACAATTGTCACGTTAATCGTGGCAGTCACGTTGGGCGCCAAATTTATGTAACGGTAATCGTGGCAGTCACGTTAGGCGCCAAATTTATGTAACGTTGGCTCGTAGCCGTGCGTAACACAAAGATATCACGGAATGACCGGGCTCAATCGGTGATTAGGGGGGGGGGTTGTAGAAAGCAGACTGACATATAATGTATGCGGCGGTAAGGAGTTAGTGACAATACCTGCAAGAAAAATAGTTAAGCAAACCTGAAAAAAAAGAATAAGCATAGCAGCAATGAAAAGTCTGAATTATTCAGTACTTTGTAGAATGTAAAAAAAAGAAACTGTTTAGATAATCTATATAATATAACAACGGTAAAAGCAATACAGAAAAATGTTTGGTACAAAGTGAGGTAATATTGGGGAGTAGCAGAAACGTTTCCTCACACACCAATTAAACATAAATCAGACAAAATGTTGACAAAAGATAAATAGATAAGACACAATTGGTATGAGTAATTCAGTAGTATTGATTTTTCTTTCTTTCTTTTTTTTTCTATGTTTTAAAATAGCATGCAAGTCTATTGTAAAAGGTATCAGAACGACAAAGATATGGCAAAGCAACGGATAGATATTTAAAGTAATAACAAGTAGGAAATAGTTCAACTTACAAAAAGTCCTTCAGTAGCGCTTCCTTGCAATGTGTGTGGGATTCACGATGTCCTACGCTAACGAAGCACTTCACCCTGGACTGTGAGGGTGTTGATGGAACTTATCACACGTCACACTAATCACACCTACGCATTTCACTGGGGTTAGCAGCAGACACCATCACGCGACGTAACTATGTAGCATTGATAAATTTCTTGTTAATTCTATTTCCTGAGACAATAATTTCGAAATATTTCGTAGCACTAGTTTAATTTCAACTGGGATCAAATGTATATTATTTTCATAAACCTCCAAAAAGCAGTGAAAAACTTCAACCAATACCTTTGTAAACCGGTAATTTGTTGTATTTCGCAAATAACGAAATTCGCGCAAGCAATGATCTAATTTAGATTCTTTGTTAGAAAATTCAGAAACTACAGTATCCACTGTATTTAAATAATCCAAAGTATGCGCTACTCTGAGAAGAAAAAGGACCGCGAAACTAGATCGCACACATAGTTTAAATATCAAAAGACAATACAACTAAAAAGAACCATAATGGGTAAAGCACGTGTATCACTAAAGCAAGTCCGTCAAATGTTCCTTAAAACATTTATCTCACAAAAAAACAACTAAAAACAATTAGTAAGGCAACGCGTATCACTAAGTCAATGTCCCGTAAAACGCACGTCAAGTTCTACTCCTTTTATTTCCAACAGAAAAGCAACAAAAAAAACAATTAGTAGAGCAACGCGCATCGCTAAAACCGTCCGTCAAAGAACCTTACAACCGCACTTGTCGTCCATCAAAAACGTTACCTATAAAGCATACTTCCTTCAAATGTCATCAGAACTACACTGCAATCTGTTTATATAAACTAGTTGTTACCATAAAAAACTCTTGTCGGCTATTATCTCCTTTGCTAATAACATAAGGAACATCCACAACGCGAATGCCGCAATCATATATAATAATTAATTACAGCGGTTTATCATTTCCGATAAATTGGAAAGTAATTTACGAATAATCCAATTTACAATTTATTTCTTGCAATTTATTTAGTAATGAAAATCAATCTTCAAATTATCTACTTTTAAAGTAATACCCACGAGTTAAATTGCATACAAATCTGAATTATTCTGAAGTATTTCCTTTATACAAACAGCGATCCCAAAGAAACGATGTATTTTTAAGTACGCTAACAGAAAGGGAGCGTAAAATGTTCAACTACAAAAATGCCCGTTACACAATACTCGTACTATATAGCAGTTGCTTTTGAGATGCCATAAAAGATAAGTATATTGCCAGTAGATACGTTAAGTCTCCCCTCCCTCCAGAAACTTTACAAATTTTATTATATAAATAGTATGTGCTGCATGCAGCTCTGGCGATCTTCCATTTTTGAGTCATAACCACTAATTCTTAAATTCTAATTTTTAAACTTATAGCTACTTTCAATCTTTTAATATTATTTTATAATATAGCAAACATCTAGCACTTAAGAGATTGCTCTCGTATAGAAGTTTGTAAGGTAGAACTGAAACGGCCAATATAAACAATTTTTTGTAGCCTCCTTCGATTTGTTTAAAGTACACTTAGTTGACAAACCCTCATACCTTTAAACTGTACCCAATATCTCATTTGCTAATGCTAAATATATTATCATTTTAACATTTATGGGAATTAAGTGCCTAATGTAATGCATTTGTCTAAAACTAATTATAGCTTATATAAATGTTCGCGCCGCTCCCGGTTTAGAACGCATATCCGCGGAGTTGTCCGATCATATCGCTCGGTTAATATAGTCCTTAGGTTGTAAGAACTTCTCGACGACACTATAAACTAGTTATATCCTTGCATATCCTACTTGTTTTTCCTCTTACTCCTCCCTTATCTACTCTTGTGGATTTCGGATTAGTGCTATTCATAGACACAGGTAAGTGCTACTCAGTTCCGTATGCCGTTCCGGTGGTGCATCACAATAGATTGAACTTCAGTGCAGGACTTTTTGTGAGTGGCTTTTTATCGTACATATCATTATCAATGTTTACACCTCTCACCCCTAAACTACAGTAAATTCCTTCCCTCTGAAACAATAAACATTGGTATTATGGCCGTTCTCTCTGAAATAATTATCAATAGTCACACATAAATATTTATAATTAGTATAAATCGAAACAATTGTATATTCTGTAAAACAAGAATAATTGGTTCTATTTCGAAACTGAGAATATATACACGAATACATTATTATTTCAAACCTCTCCCTTTTCGTACATGGTATAGTAGTATGAATGACCTAAGCTGTTTCTCTTCATTTATAGTCAAGGCCGCCCACAGAATAATTTGTAGAGGGGGTCAAGATTACTTTCAAGAATATTAGTTATGTTACACAAAGGATGAACACTGTTAATGCAACCCCGTTACCGGACGTATTGGAAAGTAATGTAAGGCATAAAATCTTATTTCCTTAGAGTAGCTCAAAAGCGGTTAGGACCATCGATAATGCAGCGTTTTTTAATATTATAGTTGAAATCACGAAAGAATGCATTCACGCCATAGGTTACTGAATTTAAAAGCGATATACATTAAAAGTATGTCGGTGTTTAATTCAGAAATCTATGATGCAAATGCATTCTTTCGAGATTTCGGCTATAGTATTTGAAATTGAAAGAAAAACTTAGGATTGATAGTTTCTTAATAAATGCAGCATTCTGTAATTAATCGAATTTTCATAAAGTGTAAAGTTACTTACCAATCTGGTAAATTGCTGGTGCAGCAGGCTATCAATTCTTTTGGCTTGATGATGCACAGGGTAGCAAATGGAAAAGATTGGATTTTACATTAACACACACTAATTGAAAATTGAATGGACTTATTCCAATACACGTAATAAGCCGCCCGTAAGAAAATGTAAAAATACAGACACGACACAACCATATTTAACGGAAACAGAAAAGCCACATTGTCAATCAAATGGCCACAAACCACAGATATTAATTAATAGTAAATAAATATCCGACCGGCACTTTAAATAGTGTCTTTAATATTTGTTGCACAAACAAACATGACTAAGAACTAAGAAGGGTACAACAAACTATTATAACTGGCACTGCTGAATAGGACTGTTCTCGCGTTTTATTAATCATCATCATTTTGAATAAAAATATCAATCTTCTTCGGTCTTGACCAAATCTATTTAGGACTTCATTTATAAATGCTTGTTTCTTCCTACCTACCATGTCCTTATGTACACTAAGCATGCATAAACCTGATAATCTATCCCCTGACATGCTTGATCTAAGCCACGATTTTACCCGCTTTAGCGTACTAAATGACCTTTCTATTGTTGCAGTAGTTGGAGGTAATGCCAAAAAAATATTCAGCGCAGTTTTGATGGCCGGAAAAAAAGAAACTTCATTATCAAGTAAATGTACAAAGTCTGTATCTTGTTGAATCTCTCTATTTTGCCAAAGTTCAACCCACGTTTGCAACTGTTCTGAAAAGTTATCAATGTTGTAACTTCTGGCTATTTCTTCTTCTTTATTTAACAATGCTTTTTTTATATTGTTGTTTTTAAGTTATTTGGATGTAATCCAGAGAGTAAAAAGAAGTCGTAGCATCTTCAGAAAACCTTGTGGAAATAGACTGTATAACAGAATCCAAATAAGGAATAAAAGGCCTACTCAGTAATCTTCAACACTACTCATATGATAATTAGACCAATGAGTTTGTCTTGGCGCAATACGTGGTAATGTAATTTCAATCCAAAACCATGGGCATGTTCAACACTTTTTATAAACCTCTTTAAAATATTGTTCAGGATCACTACGGTGTGTCTTAAAAGTTTGAGTAGTTCATCTATGTGCTGTTTAACGGAAAATAAGTTTATACTTTTAGACTGCAGTGCATTACAAACAGGTTCCAATTTGCTAGAATATTTGGCCTTAATATGCAGACAAAGAATAAATTTCGACGAAGAAACGCAATTTAAAAGTTGACTGGCCCTATTTCTTGTCTGAGCATTTATTTCACGGTTATGAGCTAAATTTTCCAGAGCGTTCATGGTATCTGCAAAATGTTCCGCAAACAACCTCATTGATTTATATTTGGCGGACCAGCGTGTTTCACATAATAGTGGAATATTAGAAACATATCTACGTCTTAATGGACTATCTCGAAAGAAAGTAATTACTTCTTTAATGGTACCTACTGAATTTTGAATATCCGGAATCTTGTTCAAATCATTTATTACTAAATTTAATCTATGAGACGCGCAGTGAAAATATATCGCTTTTGGATATTTATTTTTAATAAGTTTTTGGACTCCCTGCTCATGACCTGCCATCGTCGAGCAACCATCAAACCCTAATCCAACTAATTTATCCATACAAAGACCATATTCGTTACAAGCGTTTAAAATTGCAGCAGTTATACCTTCTGCGTTCATCGATGTAAGGACTACAAAGCCTAAAAATTCTTCTCTGACCGAATTGTCATTACTAACAAATCTTACTCCAAGTGATAACTGTTCTACCCCAGCAATATCTGCACTTTCGTCAGCCAGAATTGAAAATGCTTCACTCAAATTCACATCTTTCACAATTTTTTCCCTAATTAATGTTCCACAAATTGAAATTATTTGATTTTGAGTTCTGTGAGAGGTGTATTTTGAGTTCTTCTTGCAAAACTTTAAGTGCTCGTTTAGAATGTGATCCCCACTTTTTATTCTGAATTGTAAAAGATCCTCAAAATTACCTTTTTTATCACCTCGTAATGGCAAATCATGCATACCACAAAAAATGACAGTGGATATTATTGGTATAAGTTTTTTGCGATTCGATTCAATCAAATCCCGCTCAGCTTTATTTATTTGAGAGGTAATTGATAGGCGTTTTCCTTCAATAATTATTGTAAAACTAGAAGCTTTTATAGTTGAATCACGATGTCATTCGGTTGTAGCATGTGCTTTTGCAGAAGCGACAAAGTCATGATATTTTGTGAAGGGCTTCACAATGAAAGAACCAAGAACCCCTCTTTTAACAGTTGGTCGAAAAACTACGCAATATTTGCAAAGTTGCGCCTTTGAGTTTTGGAGAATACGCAAGCCAATCGTATTGTTGAAGCCAGTCATATCTAAAAGCACGTCTTCTTTCGTCGGAATCGTTCTTGAAATTATATTTAGGATCTGGTTTGTAAGGATTTGTTAATAATGAAAAGCGAATATCGTCGGAAAGTGTTTCATTCGAGTTAACAAAATTGCCCAAATCGAGCATGTACTCATTGTTATCAGTTGAAAGATTGGTGTCATATTCACATGTGAGAGATTTTAAAGTATTAGGTGACGAACTACCAGCTTTATTTAGATCATTGACACTATTATGTACTATACTATTACACTCAGAAATAGCATTAGCACCAGCACCGCTACTACTACAGCCTATGCTAGATGATTCTTTTAGTTCATTTTGTTTGAAAAATTTTCTAATATCCATTGTTAGTATTGTTACTGATCTTAGATTTGAATTTCTGAAAAAAAATAACACGCTTTACTTTTCTGATACTTCAAAAGAAGAGATTTG
The DNA here is from genome assembly GCA_036346225.1 of Platerodrilus igneus. Classification (NCBI taxonomy): domain Eukaryota; kingdom Metazoa; phylum Arthropoda; class Insecta; order Coleoptera; family Lycidae; genus Platerodrilus; species Platerodrilus igneus. The sequence goes on from JARFIW010001288.1 coordinate 1,312,775, forward strand.
TTAATCAAATAGACTGTAAAGAAAAAAAAAATAAGAATCTCCCAATTGCAAATAAATATTATTTTTAAATATGTATTCTCACGCATTAGGTACATTAGTACTTACTGCTATCCTATCCGTAACTAAACTGTAACTGCAATCTTCGGCCTTCTTTAAAAACAAAAACCAGTAACTACACTACTTATCAACACTGATAACAATAACTACAAGGAAAATGACCAATCAATATCTATCAACATACACGTCTTCTACTTCTACTAATTCAACAGTCAGATAAAGTTTTCTAAGTCACAAATTAAAAGTACACCGCATTCGAAAAACACTGAATACAAACTGAAGTCACTGAAGATATAGACGTACTTTACTGTTATAGATAAAGAATATATTTTTTCTCAGAATAGAACGCAATGAGACATTTGTAGAACATTCCAAAGTTTTAGTTGTAGAGTACCTGAACCTGTACAATAAGAAAGAAACCATTATGAAAGCCTTTATTTATATTTCGTTTGAATAGAAACTTTCAGGGTAAAGATATTTAGATATTAAAGAATGAAAATAACAGTTTTGTTATAGGCGGTTAGGGTTACTATTGTAAGGTAATCGCATTAATTCGCATTTCCTGCTTAAAATGACATACAAAGTCGGTCTATTTATAGTTAGACAATAGGCATACCTGCAGTGTAATCTCAACATTTAGGTTTACTTTATTTTTAAACAATAGTATAACCGATGGTGAAATCGTAATTTTCTTCAACCTCTAGTGAAGGTGCACTTCGTGTTGCGATTTCTAACGGAAAAAAACGAAAGGAACATATTCAGGGGGGGGGTCAGGCGACTCCCATTGACCCCCTTTGTGGGCGGCCTAGTTTATAGTCCATTTGAATTATTTTGTAAAATCTATTTTGCTATTTTTATGTTTTGTGCAAAGGTAGTAATAATGCATCGCCTTCGTATATTGAAGCTTTACACAGTTATATTCCATTTGGCATGTGATTTGTATACAACATGAATAGCAAAGGACCCAATATACTGATGCTCGAAATACACCAAAAGTCAGCGAATATGTATTACTATATTCAAAACCGGCCTATAGTTACCTACTTTAGAATAGCATTTGTTTTTCTAAACTAAATATATTACAGATATTTTCAATTTACTAGGAACTGCTGCTGTACTGATTATCAAATTAACTAATTCAGTTGTATCATCATGTCCTCTAGTAAAAATAAAATATCCTGGAATTTAGTTTTGTAGTATCCCGAAGATTCGTTGATCTTCACTTCAGAAATTTCAAATATAACGAATTTTGTATCACAAATTGTAGACGAAAGATATGGTGTATTTAATCGAACAAAATAATTTTTAACCGTCAAATCGAAACCGGAATGAAGTTAGCTGCCAACAGTCAGCTGCCAATCTTACGGAAACGCCCGAATGTACAGTGGCGTACCCACTTGCTACATAATGTTGTAGTAAATTTACTCATCGACTTATTTTTGAAATCAGCTTGTAATATAGATATTTAAAATGCGTTTTGGGCGGCGCAAACGAATTTTAATTAGCGGCCGTCCGCGAAGGCGGTAAATGGATTTTTAGCACATAAAACGTTCTTCTGGTTTTATGCAACGAGATGTTATTTTCAAAACTAATACAAACTATAGTTATTAAAAATGGGCTTTTGGTAGCGCAATCGAATTTTCCTTAGCAGCCGTCCGCGGGGGCGGTAAATGGATTTTTAGCACATAAAACGTTCTCCTGGTTTTATGCAACGAGATGTTATTTTCAAAACTAATACAAACTATAGTTATTAAAAATGGGCTTTTGGCAGCGCAATCGGATTTTCCTTAGCAGCCGTCCGCGGGGGCGGTAAATGGATTTTTAGCACATAAAACGTTCTCCTGGTTTTATGCAACGAGATGTTATTTTCAAAACTAATACAAACTATAGTTATTAAAAATGGGCTTTTGGCAGCACAATCGAATTTTCCTTAGCGGCCGTCCGCGGGGGAGGTAAATGGATTTTTAGCACATAAAACCTTCTCCTGGTTTTATGCAACGAGATGTTATTTTCAAAACTAATACAAACTATAGCTATTAAAAATGGGCTTTTGGCAGCGCAAACGAATTTTCCTTAGCGGCCGTCCGCGGGGGCGGTAATTGAATTTCTAGCACATAAAACGTTCTCCTGGTTTTATGCAACGAGATGTTATTTTCAAAACTAATACAAACTATAGTTATTAAAAATGGGCTTTTGGCAGCGCAATCGAATTTTCCTTAGCAGCCGTCCGCGGGGCGGTAAATGGATTTTTAGCACATAAAACTTTTTCCTGGTTTTATGCAACGAGATGTTATTTTCAAAACTAATACAAACTATAGTTATTAAAATGGGCTTTTGGCAGCGCAATCGAATTTTCCTTAGCAGCCGTCCGCGGGGGCGGTAAATGGATTTTTAGCACATAAAACGTTTTCCTGGTTTTATGCAACGAGATGTTATTTTCAAAACTAATACAAACTATAGTTATTAAAAATGGGCTTTTGGCAGCGCAATCGAATTTTCCTTAGCAGCCGTCCGCGGGGGCGGTAAATGGATTTTTAGCACATAAAAAGTTTTCCTGGTTTTATGCAACGAGATGTTATTTTCAAAACTAATACAAACTATAGTTATTAAAAATGGGCTTTTGGCAGCACAATCGAATTTTCCTTAGCGGCCGTCCGCGGGGGCGGTAAATGGATTTTTAGCACATAAAACCTTCTCCTGGTTTTATGCAACGAGATGTTATTTTCAAAACTAATACAAACTATAGCTATTAAAAATGGGCTTTTGGCAGCGCAATCGAATTTTCCTTAGCGGCCGTCCGCGGGGGCGGTAAATGGATTTTTAGCACATAAAACGTTTTCCTGGTTTTATGCAACGAGATGTTATTTTCAAAACTAATACAAACTATAGTTATTAAAAATGGGCTTTTGGCAGCGCAATCAAATTTTCCTTAGCAGCCGTCCGCGGGGGCGGTAAATGGATTTTTAGCACATAAAACGTTCTCCTGGTTTTATGCAACGAGATGTTATTTTCAAAACTAATACAAACTATAGTTATTAAAAATGGGCTTTTGGCAGCGCAATCGAATTTTCCTTAGCGGCCGTCCGCGGGGGCGGTAAATGGATTTTTAGCACATAAAACGTTTTCCTGGTTTTATGCAACGAGATGTTATTTTCAAAACTAATACAAACTATAGTTATTAAAAATGGGCTTTTGGCAGCACAATCGAATTTTCCTTAGCGGCCGTCCGCGGGGGCGGTAAATGGATTTTTAGCACATAAAACCTTCTCCTGGTTTTATGCAACGAGATGTTATTTTCAAAACTAATACAAACTATAGCTATTAAAAATGGGCTTTTGGCAGCGCAAACGAATTTTCCTTAGCGGCCGTCCGCGGGGGCGGTAATTGAATTTCTAGCACATAAAACGTTCTCCTGGTTCTATGCAACGAGATGTTATTTTCAAAACTTATACAAACTATAGTTATTAAAAATGGGCTTTTGGCAGCGCAATCGAATTTTCCTTAGCAGCCGTCCGCGGGGGCGGTAAATGGATTTTTAGCACATAAAACGTTTGCCTGGTTTTATGCAACGAGATGTTATTTTCAAAACTAATACAAACTATAGTTATTAAAAATGGGCTTTTGGCAGCGCAATCGAATTTTCCTTAGCAGCCGTCCGCGGGGCGGTAAATGGATTTTAGCACATAAAACGTTTTCCTGGTTTTACGCAACGAGATGTTATTTTCAAAACTAATACAAACTATAGTTATTAAAAATGGGCTTTTGGCAGCGCAATCGAATTTTCCTTAGCATCCGTCCGCGGGGGCGGTAAATGGATTTTTAGCACATAAAACGTTTTCCTGGTTTTATGCAACGAGATGTTATTTTCAAAACTAATACAAACTATAGTTATTAAAATGGGCTTTTGGCAGCGCAATCGGATTTTCCTTAGCAGCCGTCCGCGGGGCGGTAAATGGATTTTAGCACATAAAACGTTTTCCTGGTTTTATGCAACGAGATGTTATTTTCAAAACTAATACAAACTATAGTTATTAAAATGGGCTTTTGGCAGCGCAATCGAATTTTCCTTAGCAGCCGTCCGCGGGGCGGTAAATGGATTTTAGCACATAAAACGTTTTCCTGGTTTTATGCAACGAGATGTTATTTTCAAAACTAATACAAACTATAGTTATTAAAAATGGGCTTTTGGTAGCGCAATCAAATTTTCCTTAGCAGCCGTCCGCGGGGGCGGTAAATGGATTTTTAGCACATAAAACGTTTTCCTGGTTTTATGCAACGAGATGTTATTTTCAAAACTAATACAAACTATAGTTATTAAAAATGGGCTTTTGGCAGCGCAATCGAATTTTCCTTAGCAGCCGTCCGCGGGGGCGGTAAATGGATTTTTAGCACATAAAACGTTTTCCTGGTTTTATGCAACGAGATGTTATTTTCAAAACTAATACAAACTATAGTTATTAAAAATGGGCTTTTGGCAGCGCAATCGAATTTTCCTTAGCAGCCGTCCGCGGGGGCGGTAAATGGATTTTTAGCACATAGAACGTTCTCCTGGTTTTATGCAACGAGATGTTATTTTCAAAACTAATACAAACTATAGTTATTAAAAATGGGCTTTTGGCAGCGCAATCGAATTTTCCTTAGCAGCCGTCCGCGGAGGCGGTAAATGGATTTTTAGCACATAAAACGTTTTCCTGGTTTTATGCAACGAGATGTTATTTTCAAAACTAATACAAACTATAGTTATTAAAAATGGGCTTTTGGCAGCGCAATCGAATTTTCCTTAGCAGCCGTCAGCGGGAGCGGTAAATGGATTTTTAGCACATAAAACGTTTTCCTGGTTTTATGCAACGAGATGTTATTTTCAAAACTAATACAAACTATAGTTATTAAAAATGGCCTTTTGGCAGCGCATACAAATTTTACTAAGCGGCCTTCCGCGGTGGCGGTAATTGCATTTTTAGCAGAAAAAACGTTTTCCTGTTTTAAAAATATTGTTATTGATGAAAAGTTATTAAAAATTTAAGCATAAGAAACTCTTATAAAAGTTAAAAGATAATTGAATTAACTACATGATGGACTTATAAGATTTAACATTTAAGGTAACAACGATATGGTACGTTGGGTGTGCTAAACTTAAACGAAATTTTCTGAACACTGTAATGAATTTGCGTTCGGTAAGTTATTTCATCGGGGTAGGATATAATTAGTATTAAAATCTAAGAATGAATTTGTCTAAGTGAATTGACTTTAGAGTTATTTTATTCCTACCAAACCCTTAGAACTAAAAAAATGCAAAATAAACCAAAACGTTCTGTATATGGATATAGGGTGCTTTTTATGAGAGTCTGGTTGATTTTCCTCGGACAATTCAAATATGCGATCAAAATAGGGCGGTTGATACGAAAAACTATGACTTCCATATGTAACTTTTTTTTAGACACATTGTATATTGCAATATATTTTTAGAACGTAGGCTCTTCCAACTTGAATAAGCTTGCTATAAAGAAAATTTGAAAAAATACATCGTTTTGCTATAAAACTCCGTGGCGTCGGTTGTGAATCAATCTGTTTACTTAGATAGTAACACAGAAATGAAGAAGTCGAAACAACATTAATTTATATTAAACGCAACAACAATAGTAGTTTAAATCTAAACTTGGGCAAACAGTCACAATGGATTATAAATTATTTTTACTTATGCCCGGGCTGGACAGCTGCTTTTTGCCTAAGCTGCTAAGAGGCAGACAGATTCGTGGATGATAATTGAGCTGACTGAGTACTGAGAACTAAGTGAACGATACTGAATGGGTGACTCTTTCATTTTATAATTTTTACATCGAAAGAGGTCCTTTACTTCCCATGATTATGATTAACAGATTCTCACAATAATTATTATTAAAACTTGGTTAGCCAAGTTCTTGTGATAAAACAGACCGAGAAACCAGGATTACAGGAAAAGGAAATACATTTATTGGAACTGTCCAGCCTGGGTTTCCTAGATGACAAATTAGAACAATGTAAGTTAAAAATAGTTAGATAAATATTAGTATTTTAACAGTTAACAATTTATACAAAGGAAAAATGAGTAAATTTCACCAAGGGGTGACTGCAATAAGCTACCGTATAACAACTTTCCATCTTTCAGATATATTCGGACCCCGGGTATAAAAAAAATACATCTTTAAAAGAATAGAAAAAGTCGTCGGTTTGCTGCCAGAAATCATTAACTAACATTTGGTGAAAAATGACTTCACTGTTTATAGCTGCATACCATCAAGTAAGCTAGGTATTCCAGAAGTTATGAACTGTATATGTGGATTGAAAAGACTTTTCTAAATCTAAATTGGCACGTTAGTAGTGTAAACAGCACGATTAAAGAAATCGTTTTTTGTTAGTACCAGCCTCGTCTCATAGATGGCAAGTCAGTATTAAGGTTATAATTTTGATAATGGATGATTCCCTTCTATTCCGTAAGGTGTATTCTATAGTTACTTAGGAATAGCAATAAATTACTATTAGTGATATAGGTTCATCTTCTTTAGACATGCGCGCTTACCTAAAATGCACCTGATCGTTTAGTTTATCACAATGAAAAAGATTTACAATTCAGTTTCAGTAACACGCTTTATCTTTTTGAATGCGGTTTAGATTCATAGTGTAGCCATTTTTATTAAAATTCTAAAAATGAATAAGCAAAAAAGAACACGGGGAAGTTTACTTGTAGAACTTGTTTTGAAGGAGATTGATGTCTAAAACTCGACTGCCAAAGATTCTTTAGTTAACGAATCTGTGGACACAAGTAGCCCGGCGCCAAGTTTATCTAATATAGTTAAGGTAAGCATTGTCTTTACTTACCTAAATATTTTAGTTTAAAATTAATAATTTTACAATTATTTACGTACTTATTAGAATGAGGTTTGTAACGTGGAATTAATCACTTTTTATTTTATGTCAATCCTATTAGTACTTCTTATTATTAGCGATAGAATAATCAATTTATTGAGTTTTCCCTTCGATGTTGCTATTCCTAGATCAAAAATTCCCGTTTACTAAGTGGATGGTAAAATAGTGCTCCTTATAAAATGTATGGTTGCATTTGTAAATAGTAAGATGATGTTATTTTAGGAACATGGAACTAGTATAATCTATGACATACTACAAGATCAGCATCACAAAAGCGAAAATGATATCTCGTTATCTAAATCGAAAGATGACTCTGTCAAAGATTCTGATTTTGATCTAGGTTCAGAAAATGACTTCTAGAAAGATCGAACAACAACATCTACACCCGTCATACCTCTCCCAGAGTTCTGTGTAGGTTAGTAAAACAATAACAAAAAAAATAAAACTGATTTCGATTAAAAATCACAGCGCACTATTAATAATTTATCCAATAATTTATAACCAATTCTGTAGGAAAATTAATTTCAGTGGAGGAGAGTATCCATTGGAGACTAAAATGGGTAATTTTTAATATCTAATGAATTAACATTATACTGAACACACAGGGTTTTTGTTTTTATGGTATCAGTAGCCAATTTTGCAAATCGTTCTAAAGGTATAAGTGACTCGCACTTTTTTTTGGAAACGATCAAGAACCTCTTCATGATTCAGGCATGCGCCAAAAGGAAAAGAGCGTGTCATCAAATACACCTCCACATGTTTTGAATGAAGTTCCTGATAATCAATCTGTTGACATCCATTCACCACCTAAACGATCTAATCCACAAGAATGGAAGAGAAATGTTCAGACACTAAAGCGTCTAAAAGGAGAATCTTATGAAACTGTAAAAGGGGTACCAATACCTTCAAAGCCAACTAAGGTACCAAGATGCACAAATAGGAAAATCACACTTGCACAATCCATTTCTCAGAGGAAGAAAGGAAAGGCATTTATAAACGGTTTAGAAACCTTCCCACACTCTCTGAACAACGTCAATTTATAATTCATCACGTAAGTAGTAAAATAACGGCAAGAAAGACAACTGAAGAACTTTCAAGACAGAATTTTACTAAAATCTATCATTTTTCAAAAAATGGTGGACAAGTAATTGTTTGCCGTGAGTTTTGCTGGACGTGCTAAATATTTTTGAAGGTTTAGTAAAAGAAGCTCCTCGCAGAATAAGTACGGAAGGAATTGTGTTACCAGAGTTGAAAGGAAAGCATGGGCCTAAAAACAAATTTGCCGAAGAAGACCAAAACTTCATTAAAAAACACGTTTTACCGTTTCCTAGTGTGCAATCGTATTATTGCCGAAAGAAAAGTGAGTACCGGCATCTGAAACCCCATCTAAATATAACAAAAATGTACGACATGTACGTAGGAAAGTGTAAGGAATTAGGAAAAAGGTGTGGTAGTCTTGAAAAATACCGCAGAATTTTCAGAGAGTACAAACTTACTTTTCACGTTTCTAAAAAAGATTACTGTAAAGTATGTTCAAAGCACGAGCAAAAACAAAAAACGGAAGATTTAACAGAAAATGAAAAAAGAGATTTTGAAAAACACTTAGAAAGAAAAGAAGCGGCTCGTAATTTAAAAGATGTAGCAAAGCAAAATTAAAAAAAATGAAGAACAATTGGCTTTTGAGTTTAATTTACAAGCCGTCTTAAGTACACCAAAAGAAGCACACGGTCCATTTTTATGTCAGAAAATTAACCGTCTACAATTTGAATATGTATAACTTAGGTGATGCATCGGTAAAATGTTGTGTGTTTGGGATAAAACAGAGAAAAAGAGGGGAAGCGTGGAAATATCTAGTAATATTTACTCCTATCTTATGAGCTATCCAAACATTGATAGTGCGATCATGATGCCCGATAGCTGTGGAGGACAACAAAAAAAATTCTAACTTTGTATCAATGTGTTTAAGAGCTGTCAAAGATAATCCAAGGCTTCAACAAATAGATCACATTTTTTTTTAGTCTGGTCATTCTTTAATGGAATGTGATTCTATTTATCAAAAAATAACTAAAGCTACAAAGCAGATTCCAGTGTATACTTCTCTGGAGTGGGTTCGGCAAATAAGAAATGCTCGCAAACAACCAGCACCCTACAACGTATCCTTATTAAGACATTGTGATTTTACAGATTTTAACCCAGATAAATCAAAATTCTCGGCAGTAGGAGAAAAATCAGCATTAGAATTCCGACAAGCTGTTTGGTTTGGGTATACCAAAACTGACCCAACGAACGTTAATATAACAACTGCTTATGAAGATTCTGAATTTTAAACATTCAGTGTCAAGCAAAAAGGGGACGGCCATTAAACTCTGCCCCAGTAGAACTATAATCGAAGAAAATTCCAATTTCTGATGCTAAGAAAAAGGATTTAAGAAAGCTTTGTGATGATTTGCAAATCCCTAAAGAATACCATACATTTTATAACAATCTTCCATCTTCAACTGAAGTAAGGGATGCCTTAACAGAACCACACAATTCGGAAGATTCTGAATACAAATAGATAGACAAGCTTAAATTAAATTTTTGTATAATGTATTTTGTTTTAATTATGATTAAGTTTGATCATCTGAAATACTTTTATGGTTTACGTCGTTTACTTTCATAAAATTTACTTTAGTTCTCGATAGTTGTAGATTCGATACTTTAATAAATGAGTTTTTTGCACTTGAGTTTTGTTATTTTACTATAGAAAGTATCGAAACTGTAATTTTGACCACTAATCCATTACTAAATTCTAGTCCATAAATACTCCTTTATAGAATATCAACTATAACTAATTATATCAAAAAAGCAATCCCACAAAAATTTAACCTGATTTTACACAAGCACTTAAAGTTAGTTTACGCTCCCTTGAAAAATTGCTTGTGTGCAGTTTCGTTAGTTCGACACAGAAGGGACGAACTGAAAATCCTGGTACATTCTTAACTTTTCGAGTTATAGTCTTATCTCATTAAGAGGGTTAATGTTTGTTTAAGTACCTACCATGGTACATTGTTTAAATACCTATAGAAGGGTGAGATTTTTGCTGCAAGAGTGCAACATCGTAATTCTTATATAATAAACTGGAGCATTTCAGAGATAATTTTTGTACTTCAAACTATTCTAGTTGAGAAGAATAACCATTTATACATATTTGATTTTCACATTTGTCAAACATCGTAAAATAGTTTAACAAAAACAAACTCGTCTAAATATATAAATACATCAAAGAACCACAATCTCAAAGGCGTATAATTTAACTATGCGCATAAAATATAAAAACCAGTTTAAAATATTATTAGGAAATACAAAGTGGCACAATAGTGTGTGAGTGCAAATGTCTCTTTTAGAATTAAAAACACAAACAATAAAATTTCAAATAAAAGTGGCTGCCAGGAGAACAGCTTGAGCTCCAGCCCCCCGCTATTATAGTTTTTCAAAGTTTTTTAGTATACTAATTTGTGCTTGTTTTGGGCTCAATTGTGCGGGTGTTTGTGTCAATTGTGTTCATTTGCTTATAACGAAAAAAATGAACAAATCCAGGCAAGAAGGGGCAGGTTGATCGCTAGTCCGAGCTTTTATTGAGTTGATCAAGTTTTTTGAGCCTGGCTTGAACTAGAGTTCATCACAAATTCTGGATAATGTTTTGCCAAAGATAATATTGAAATAGTCTTAACTGCTTTGAAATATATTTGAAAATCTTGCATCCGTACGTCGAATGTCGTTTTGTATAAGACGGCCGCAAAGGAAAATTTGTTTACGCTGCTAAAACCTCACTTTTAGTTTCTATATTTTCTATTGCTTGTGAAAATAACATCTCGTTGCATAAAACCAGGAGAACGTTTTATGTGCTAGAAATTTAATTACCGCCCCCGCGGACGGCCGCTAAGGAAAATTTGTTTGCGCTGCCAAAAGCCTATTTTTAATAACTATAGTTTGTATTAGTTTTGAAAATAACACCTCGTTGCATAAAACCAGGAGAACGTTTTATGTGCTAGAAATTAAATTACCGCCCCCGCGGACGGCCGCTAAGGAAAATTCGATTGCGCTGCCAAAAGCCTATTTTTAATGACTATAGTTTGTATTAGTTTTGAAAATAACATCTCGTTGCATAAAACCAGGAGAACGTTTTATGTGCTAGAAATTTAATTACCGCCCCCGCGGACGGCCGCTAAGGAAAATTCGTTTGCGCTGCCAAAAGCCTATTTTTAATAACTATAGTTTGTATTAGTTTTGAAAATAACATCTCGTTGCATAAAACCAGGAGAACGTTTTATGTGCTAGAAATTCAATTACCGCCCCCGCGGACGGCCGCTAAAGAAAATTCGTTTGCGCTGCCAAAAGCCTATTTTTAATAACTATAGTTTGTATTAGTTTTGAAAATAACACCTCGTTGCATAAAACCAGGAGAACGTTTTATGTGCTAGAAATTAAATTACCGCCCCCGCGGACGGCCGCTAAGGAAAATTCGATTGCGCTGCCAAAAGCCTATTTTTAATGACTATAGTTTGTATTAGTTTTGAAAATAACATTTCGTTGCATAAAACCAGGAGAACGTTTTATGTGCTAGAAATTAAATTACCGCCCCCGCGTACGGCCGCTAAGGAAAATTCGATTGCGTTGCCAAAAGCCTATTTTTAATAACTATAGTTTGTATTAGTTTTGAAAATAACACCTCGTTGCATAAAACCAGGAGAACGTTTTATGTGCTAGAAATTAAATTACCGCCCCCGCGGACGGCCGCTAAGGAAAATTCGATTGCGCTGCCAAAAGCCTATTTTTAATAACTATAGTTTGTATTAGTTTTGAAAATAACATCTCGTTGCATAAAACCAGGAGAACGTTTTATGTGCTAGAAATTTAATTACCGCCCCCGCGGACGGCCGCTAAGGAAAATTCGTTTGCGCTGCCAAAAGCCTATTTTTAATAACTACAGTTTGTATTAGTTTTGAAAATAACATCTCGTTGCATAAAACCAGGAGAACGTTTTATGTGCTAGAAATTAAATTACCGCCCCCGCGGACGGCCGCTAAGGAAAATTCGATTGCGCTGCCAAAAGCCTATTTTTAATGACTATAGTTTGTATTAGTTTTGAAAATAACATCTCGTTGCATAAAACCAGGAGAACGTTTTATGTGCTAGAAATTTAATTACCGCCCCCGCGGACGGCCGCTAAGGAAAATTCGATTGCGCTGCCAAAAGCCTATTTTTAATGACTATAGTTTGTATTAGATTTGAAAATAACATCTCGTTGCATAAAACCAGGAGAACGTTTTATGTGCTAGAAATTTAATTACCGCGCCCGCGGACGGCCGCTAAGGAAAATTCGTTAGCGCTGCCAAAAGCCTATTTTTAATAACTATAGTTTGTATTAGTTTTGAAAATAACACCTCGTTGCATAAAACCAGGAGAACGTTTTATGTGCTAGAAATTAAATTACCGCCCCCGCGGACGGCCGCTAAGGAAAATTCGATTGCGCTGCCAAAAGCCTATTTTTAATGACTATAGTTTGTATTAGTTTTGAAAATAACATTTCGTTGCATAAAACCAGGAGAACGTTTTATGTGCTAGAAATTTAATTACCGCCCCCGCAGACGGTCGCTAAGGAAAATTCGTTTGCGCTGCCAAAAGCCTATTTTTAATAACTATAGTTTGTATTAGTTTTGAAAATAACATCTCGTTGCATAAAACCAGGAGAACGTTTTATGTGCTAGAAATTCAATTACCGCCCCCGCGGACGGCCGCTAAAGAAAATTCGTTTGCGCTGCCAAAAGCCTATTTTTAATAACTATAGTTTGTATTAGTTTTGAAAATAACATCTCGTTGCATAAAACCAGGAGAACGTTTTATGTGCTAGAAATCTAATTACCGCCCCCGCGGACGGCCGCTAAGGAAAATTCGTTTGCGCTGCCAAAAGCCTATTTTTAATAACTATAGTTTGTATTAGTTTTGAAAATAACATCTCGTTGCATAAAACCAGGAGAACGTTTTATGCGCTAGAAATTTAATTACCGCCCCCGCGGACGACCGCTAAGGAAAATTCGTTTGCGCTGCCAAAAGCCTATTTTTAATAACTATAGTTTGTATTAGTTTTGAAAATAACATCTCGTTGCATAAAACCAGGAGAACGTTTTATGTGCTAGAAATTTAATTACCGCCCCCGCGGACGGCCGCTAAGGAAAATTCGTTTGCGCTGCCAAAATCCTATTTTTAACAACTATAGTTTGTATTAGTTTTGAAAATAACATCTTGTTGCATAAAACCAGGAGAACGTTTTATGTGCTAGAAATTTAATTACCGCCCCCGCGGACGGCCGCTAAGGAAAATTCGTTAGCGCTGCCAAAAGCCTATTTTTAATAACTATAGTTTGTATTAGTTTTGAAAATAACATCTCGTTGCATAAAACCAGGAGAACGTTTTATGTGCTAGAAATTTAATTACCGCCCCCGCGGACGGCCGCTAAGGAAAATTCGTTTGCGCTGCCAAAAGCCTATTTTTAACAACTATAGTTTGTATTAGTTTTGAAAATAACATCTCGTTGCATAAAACCAGGAGAACGTTTTATGTGCTAGAAATTTAATTACCGCCCCCGCGGACGGTCGCTAAGGAAAATTCGTTTGCGCTGCCAAAAGCCTATTTTTAACAACTATAGTTTGTATTAGTTTTGAAAATAACATCTCGTTGCATAAAACCAGGAGAACGTTTTATGTGCTAGAAATTTAATTACCGCCCCCGCGGACGGCCGCTAAGGAAAATTCGTTTGCGCTGCCAAAAGCCTATTTTTAATAACTATAGTTTGTATAAGTTTTGAAAATAACATCTCGTTGCATAAAACCAGGAAAACGTTTTTTGTTCTAAAAATGCAATTACCGCATTCGTAGACGGCCGCTAATGAAAATTCGTTTGCGCCGCCCAAAACGCATTTTAAGTATCTATAATACGAGCTGATTTCAAAAATAAGTCGATGTGTAAATTTACTACAACATTATGTAGCAAGTGGGTACGCCACTGTACATTCGGGCATTTCCGTAAGATTGGCAGCTGACTATTGGCAGCTAACTTCACTCCGGTCAAATCGAACACCCATGTCTAACGAATATACGCTATTATAGTGCAAAATGGTTAGCTGTACCGTTATTTATGTATTGAGTTTTTATTTTATCTTGGTTTTATATTTTAAATATAATGTAAGGCTAGGAACTGTATACCTGTATGCACAAGGGTCAAATTATCTTTAAAGTATCTCAATTAACTTTGAAATACCTCTAAGTTTGAAAAGGTAAGGATTAATTTTATATACAACAATTTTTATATGCAACATTCTAATATAGTAAATTAATCCTTTCCCTTTTGAAATCGTACGAAGCCCTGAATACATATTGTACCTTGTTGTCTGTGGATAGATATTGTTGCGATCCACTATTAGGCAACCCGTCAAACATACAAACGCCCGGGGCACAGCGTATTCTTCAGCATTCGAGAATCCTTCTACAAAGTTCTAGATAATGAGTCATATCTTAATGCAGGGTATATATAAGGCCGCTTATGAATGTAAGAGTTAGTCTATTCTTGAATGTCTAATATAAATTATATCGTTGTAAAGTAAACGTAGTTGAGTTTTTAGAATATATACATAAATGATATGCTGTGTCTAATGTGCATGCAGCTTGCAGTATACATAAATAAATAGAAGTGTATAAACAAATAGTTGTGTTAGTGTGGTTATTGGACCTAGGGTAAAGAAGTTAGTTTAAGAAGATATTAGTGCTTGTAAATTCATTAGTGTAATAGTGCTTCATTGTTAAGTGGACTGAAAACATCTATAAATAAGGCATATACTGTTAATTAGACTTGTGAACAGTGAGTAATAAAGACCATTATTATTACTTGTTTTAAATTAAAGAAACGCGGTAGTAGTAGCGCGTTACACTGGTGTCAGGCATTTGTGGGGTATATAGTGATTAATTTAAAACACAAGTCTAAAGACATTTAAGTAGTTTATATATGCCAGTTACAAGATCAAAATAAGATGGAGGCAGACAAGTTTAATGAATTTCCTTAAGGATTTTAAATCCGGTATGGAGGAATGGCAAGTGACACTTAGTGAAAATGCTGAGAAAATGGAGGAGAGGTCGGCTAAACTGGAAGTGACACTAAACGAAAACTTAGTGAAGTCAGTTGAACTGGAATCGACCCTTAAAAATTTAAATACGGCATGGAAATGACACTTAGTGAAAATGCTGAGAAAATAGAGGAAAAGTTAAGTGAAAATACAGCCACGTTAGAACGAAGATTAATGGAAAGTTCCATTGCATTGAAAGAAGATTTCACTGAACAGGTAAAAACAGTTGAGCAAAAGTTGGACAGTAAATTGATAAAAATGGAAGAAGATGTGATGAGGCTGCAAGAACAAGTAATTTCACTAACAACGCGGCCACTTGAATTGCCAAGCCAAGTTGTTAATCAGAACATTCCAGAAATAAGAACCACGGAAAGAAGCGAGTCAATTCCGTCTAAATTTAAAGTAAAACCACCTACATTCGATGGTAAAACACCTTGGCCCACATATTTGAAACAATTTGAAGCTGCTGCAATAGCCAACGGTTGGTGCAACAAAGAGAAGGCTATCTCTCTAATAGTGGCCCTACGGGGGGAAGCTCTTAACATCTTACAAACGATTCCCGATCACCAGCAGAATGATTACGGCCTCTTAACATCGAAGCTTGAGATGAGATATAGAGACGCTCACCTTCAACAGGTTTACCACGCACAAGTTAAGAACCGCTCGCAAAAGACAAGTGAAAGCCTGCAAGAATTCGAAGCTGACATCGCCAGATTAGTTAGATTGGCATATCCAACGGCACCAGATAGTTTCCTCGAACAACTGGCTGTACAAACATTTGTGGATGGCGTTAAAGATGGCGAAATACAGCAAGCGCTAAGATTAGCACGGCCAAAGATGTTAGAGGACGCACTGGCTCATGCGCTTGAATTTGAAGCAGCTAAGCAGACATCACACAGAATGAGTCACAAAGTTCGGTCTGCCTTAGAGGAACCTGATCAAGCGCAGAACAGCATAGATGAAATAATAAACCGTGTGTTTGAAAAGCGAAAAGCGGAAAGGCTGAAAAGATTACGACCGCGGAGATGGCGTCTGCGATGCTGGAGCTGCGGTGAAGTTGGTCATATGCAGAGACGCTGTACTCAACCAAAGAAACAACCGGTTGAGTTAAAGCAGGTCAATGTAAGGGCGAACGTCGACAGCACAGCGTAGTGCCCGGAGATTATCATCCGTGCTGCATCGTCAATGGGAAGTCTGGACAGCATTTATATCGATGGTAGAATTAATGGTAGGATTGTCCGATTAATCGTGGATACAGGAGCGACAAGGACTATTGTGAGACCAGATTTGGTTGGTCGTGGAAAAGTGCTACCTGTATCGGTGTGTCTTCGAACGGCAAGTGGTGAGAAAATTTGTACTCACGGAGAGACTGCCGTTATGTTGACAATTGGGGACAAATTAATTAATCATCGAGTGTTGGTAGCTGAAATTACAGAAGAAGTGATCTTGGGAATGGATCTCATGAGAGAATATGGGTTTCATGTAAACATGAAAGAAAATGTGCTTCGGATAGATGATGATGAGATTCCATTTCAAGGTAGGAGTAACCAGACGATGCAAGTTCGAATGATTTGCGATATGAAAATACCCGAGAAGGCAGAAATGATAGTAATGGGATGCCCGGATGGTACGCTCCGGGAAGGACAAGTATGCATGATGGAAGCAACTGAATCGGGAGTGGGTCAGGAGGGACTTCTGATTGGAAGAACGCTGGTAAAGTCTCGAAATATGGTACCAGTAAGGGTGCTGAACATTAATCCCCATACAGTGACCCTGAAGAAAGGCATGATTGTGGGAAGTTGCATTCCAGTATGTCATATTAAACGTTGTGTGGACGACACGAAAATAAACCAACCAACGGTTGCTCACAGAAATTGCTGGATATGTTGATACCCTCGTGTCAAGGATTAAATGGCGACCAACTGGGCAAGGTAAAAGAACTGGTCGGACGATATCGAGGTGTGTTTGCACTGGATGATAGTGAGAAAGGAAGGACGAATGTTGTGCAACACAAAATCAATACTGGAGATGCGCAACCGATAAGACAACACCCCAGGCGGCTTCCTTTGGCAAAACGTAAGGAAGCCGAGCAAATTATCACCGATATGGAAGAACAGGGAGTGATTGAACCCTCGAATAGTCCATGGGCATCCCCGGTAGTGCTTGTCAAGAAAAGGACGGGTCGACAAGGTTTTGTGTAGACTACCGGCGGCTTAATAATGTGACAAAGAAAGACAGCTATCCTTTGCCCAGAATTGATGACACCTTAGATACTCTATCCGGATCTAAATGGTTTTCGACCTTGGACTTGAAAAGCGGATACTGGCAGGTAGGCTTGGAGCCAAACGATAAAGAAAAGACTGCGTTTACAATTGGAACTGGATTATGGCAGTTCAAGGTCATGCCATTTGGATTATGCAATGCTCCTGCTACTTTTGAACGATTGATGGAGTCGGTACTGCGTGGACTGTCCTGGAAGACATGTCTGGTGTACCTGGACGACGTGATAGTGTTAGGCCGGTCTTTTGAAGAACATCTTAAGAACCTAGAGGAGATATTCCAAAGATTACGCGGGGCAAACCTTACATTAAGCCCCAAGAAGTGCCACCTATTTGGAAAAGAGGTAAAATACCTAGGACATGTCGTCTCAGAGACCGGAATAAGAGCTGACCCTGACAAAATAAAAACGGTACAAGAGTGGCCTACACCAGCAGATATACACCAACTACGCAGTTTTCTAAGATTGTGCACATATTACCGACCTTTTATACTTGGGTTTGCGAACATTGCCAAACCGTTAACAAAATTAACCGAAGATGGACAAGAATATGATTGGAATGACGACTGCCACAGAGCATTTGAACAACTGAAACGGCTACTAGTTACAGCACCAATTTTGAGTTATCCGCGGATGGAGGGAAAGTTTGTGTTGGATACCGATGCCAGTAACACAGCTATAGGAGGCGTTCTTTCTCAAGTGCAGGACGGACAAGAAAAAGTTATTGGGTATTTCAGCAAGGTCTTGTCGCGGCCAGAAAGGAACTATTGTGTGACAAGAAGGGAGCTGTTGGCCGTCGTCAAATCCGTAGAGCACTTTTATAAGTACTTATACGGCCGTAAATTCCTGTTGAGAACAGACCATGCCGCACTGAAATGGTTACTGCAGTTTCGAAATCCTGAAGGGCAAGTGGCAAGGTGGATAGAGCGGCTGCAGGAATATGACTTTGATACGGAACATCGTGTAGGAACTAGCCATCGGAATGCAGACGCTCTATCAAGGAGACCGTGTCCGATGGACTGCAATCATTGCTCCAAGATGGAAGAGAAAATAAGTGTCATCCATAGAATGACGGTAACCGATGATACTTGGCAACTCGAAAGAATACGAGAAGACCAGGAAAATGACGCCGAATTGGGACGTATTATTGAGTGGAAAAATAGAGGACAACGACCAGTTTGGGAAGAAATTAGTATTTCAAGTAGGAGCCTGAAGGCATACTGGTCACAGTGGGACTCCTTGATGATGGAAAATAGAATCTTGAAACGACGCCTGGAATTTGAAGATGGCACTGAGAGACTTCAAGTGATAGTGCCGAGAAGCAGAGTGCCGGAAGTGTTGCAGCACTTGCACGATGGTATTTCCGGAGGGCACTTTGGCGTGAAAAGAACTCTCGAAAGAGTGAGAGAAAGATTCTATTGGGTGAACTGCAAAGAAGATGTGAAGGAGTGGTGCCGGAAATGTGAATTGTGTGCCTCTGCAAATGGCCCGGTCTCAAAACGGAAAGCCCCAATGAGACAGTATAACGTGGGGAATCCTTTTGAAAGGGTAGCCATTGATATAGCTGGTCCGTTTCCTGAATCAGAGAAAGGAAATAAATACATCTTGGTTGCAATGGATTATTTTACCAAATGGCCGGAGGCATATGCTATACCTAACCAAGAAGCCGAGACGGTTGCAGATGTACTAGTGAGTGAGTTGTTTTGTCGCTTTGGAGTTCCGTTGGAATTACACTCCGATCAAGGTCGGAACTTCGAATCAGCGTTGTTTCAAAACGTCTGCAAGCATCTTGGAATCAGGAAAACTAGAACCACGCCACTTCATCCTCAATCGGATGGAATGGTTGAAAGAATGAACAGAACGTTAGGAAAGTACCTGGCCAAAGTTGTCTCTGAACATCAACGGACTGGGACCAATATCTACATTTGTTCCTACTGGCGTACCGATCTTCGGTACATGACAGCACAGGATACTCGCCCGCTTGCGTAATGCTAGGACGTGAATTGCGGCTACCATGTGATCTTCAGTTTGGATTTAAACCTGGAGAAGAGATCGCCGGTAAAGATTACGTTAGTAAGCTTCGTGAAAGATCAAATAGTATTCACGAAAACGTCCGAAAGAATATACAGGCAGCAAGCGATCGAATGAAATCACAATATGACACGAGAACACAAGAAGGTGGTTATCAACCTGGAGATTTAGTGTGGTTGTACAATCCACAAAGAAAACGTGGATTGTCGCCAAAACTACAAAGACAATGGGAAGGGCCGTACGAAGTGTTAAAAGGATTAATGATGTAGTGTACCGGATCAGAAGATCCCTCGTGGTAAACCGAAAGTGGTACACTTTGACCGTTTAACACCCTACACTGGCAACAACCAGGAAGACTCAAATAATGATAATGGTGTTCGGCAAGTTATTAATCATGAGCCAAATGCAGATTTTGAGAGCTTTATGGCGGCGTATGGTGGTTCCGCTAAAGCGAGATTTGGCGTTGTTGTTGAAAACAGCAAGATCTGTTTAGAGCACCAGAAGAGTATTCCTTGCACATTGCGTAGCTCAAGATTTGGCAATGTCAAGGGAATAGCTGTTGTTTTCAAGAAAAAGTTTGGATGTGTGGATGAATTAGTACAACAGCAGCCAACTGTAGGAAAATCTTTGGTTCTTCAAGATAAAAATCGTTATGTTTACTATCTGGTCACCAAAAATTCTTCATGGCAGAGACCTAGTTATGGACATCTATGGGAGGCTTTGCTAAATCTTAAGGCGCAGATGATGGAAAATGGAGTAACGAGACTAGCGGTGCCCAAGCTGGGCTGTGGACTGGATCGCTTGGATTGGAGGATAGTCCGAAATATGCTAGAAGTAGTTTTCCAGGAACCAACGTCCAGGTTCTTGTTTGTTGTTATCAACGGGTTGCCTACCAAGACCATGAAAAGAGTGTTGACTGTTACTTCCAACGACGCGGTGGATGCACCAGAGGAGATAGCTGCCGATACCGTCACCAGTCATCGAATTGGCGTCAAGATGGATTTACAGTTACGAGACGTAACGGTTTTAAAGAGGGGGCAGTGTTGCGATCCACTATTAGGCAACCCGTCAAACATACAAACGCCCGGGGCACAGCGTATTCTTCAGCATTCGAGAATCCTTCTACAAAGTTCTAGATAATGAGTCATATCTTAATGCAGGGTATATATAAGGCCGCTTATGAATGTAAGAGTTAGTCTATTCTTGAATGTCTAATATAAATTATATCGTTGTAAAGTAAACGTAGTTGAGTTTTTAGAATATATACATAAATGATATGCTGTGTCTAATGTGCATGCAGCTTGCAGTATACATAAATAAATAGAAGTGTATAAACAAATAGTTGTGTTAGTGTGGTTATTGGACCTAGGGTAAAGAAGTTAGTTTAAGAAGATATTAGTGCTTGTAAATTCATTAGTGTAATAGTGCTTCATTGTTAAGTGGACTGAAAACATCTATAAATAAGGCATATACTGTTAATTAGACTTGTGAACAGTGAGTAATAAAGACCATTATTATTACTTGTTTTAAATTAAAGAAACGCGGTAGTAGTAGCGCGTTACAATATTTTAATTAATGCAAGAACATCAATTTGAAAACGAAATATCAAGGTTATAAAGTAATGAAAATATATCCTTTTCTCATTAATTTTGAAACGAAGTATTGATGATTTTAGGTTATTATCAAAATAATTATTGTTTACAAATGCATAAAACATCATCTGTCGTTCTGGTATGCTAACACACGAGTCAGTGCATATTGTAGCTACTTTTGCTTGTTTTTTTAATGCAAATGCATTTTGAATTAATTAACAGTTGTCATGATGTTGAACTTTCTGGAAAACATAAATCCACGTTTCGCCTACACATACCATTAGCACCCTTTTCGGCTTTATTTTTATAGTGCAATAACAGATTGTTGTTGTGAAACCTTAAGTTTTCGTAAATGGATAACTTGTTTATCATATCCATTTTAGGCTTTTCTATGTTCTTCTCCTCTACTATTTAAAACGAGCACATTACTATTATTTTAAGTGCCGCATCTATTTTTCTTTTAAATCACGTATTTACTGTTTGTATGTCTTAGTTAGCAACTTGCACCGGTAAACAATCAACAATTCTTAATCATCATCATTAGGTCTTCAGTCCTGAAACTGGTTAGTCGCGTACCCTCATTGTTTCCTATTCTGAACTAACCTACACATTTCCTTGAAACTTGCACAGTTTGTATTTATTACTATCTGATCTAGGTCTACATCTACCTACTTTTTCCTATCTCTGCTTGTAATATATCCCATACTATTCCCCAAAAATGCCCTTCTATTTCTCCTATTTTTTTCCACAGATATCCTGGTTCCCCTACAATTTCTATAACCTGTTTGTTATTAACCTTGTCTGTCCATGCTATCATCCTCAAACATCTGAAGCACAACATTCCAAAAAGCTGCTACCATTTTTCTATTTGCTTTTTCTACTGCCCGTATTTCATAAGCATACTGTGCTGTGTTTCACGCATATGCTTTCAACAATTTTCTTCTTATTTCTATGTTTGTTGTCTTTCATCATAGGCTCTGTTCTTTCTTGTTAGCTGCAGTTCGGTCCCCTTCTATTGTTTTACTATTATTTACCCTATTTCTCCGACATTCAGTGATTGAGAAGGGTAGTAAGCAGCCCGTGGCTGCCAAGTTCCCCCAGCATTTAAACATTTGCCGATTTAATATTTTTCCAATATATTTTTTCGCACGGTCAACATTAGTTGCAGGTATTTCACAACCAACACCCGTAGTTGTTTATAGGAATCATCAGATTTATCTGCGCTTATTTTTTCGTCATTAGGTTTTCTGTCTCAAAACTGGTTGGACATGTACTTGCACTTAATTATATTCTGAGCTAGCCTACACAGTTCCCCGAAATTTTCACACGTGCTATTAATTCGCGTGCTAGTAATTCGTATTTCAAGCGCTGGAATTCTTTTGTCTTTATTTCTGTTTTCTTTCAAAAGCATGACAGGCTCTAAGTTCCTGGTTTACCCGCTTTTAAGTCGACATTTCACCATTTTGAACATCATACAAATTTGACAATCTCTTGACATCGTTTGCTAGGTCATTCACTATTTGATTATGACTATCTGGCTTGTTGGGATTAAGGAGATGATATAAATATGCTATTATAGGGAAGGACCAATTGCTTTTTGTAGCAATAACAATAGCGGTGGAGCGGTTATGTAATAACTAAAAAACAACTACCCCAAACTACTTAATAAAGGGTATAAATACCTTTTATCCTGTGCCGCTGTGGGCTATAAACGTTCACACACAAAAGCTTTTTACGGACAACCAGTAACACGCACGATTTGATGTCGGCGTCGCTTTCAAAAGCTCTCACACAATCGTCTTCTGCAAGGGTTCGAATGCGACTGTCTTCACGCACTTTCGCTGCCGGTATAAAATGTTTCACTAAACTGTAGGGTGAACGCACTGATGGTATTTATTGTCACAAATACCGAATTGTTCGATGACGACGTAACATACCGCCCACCAAATTCATAGAATTTTGAAAAGGAGGGAAGTAGGTTGGGTGAAGGAAATCACATGGGATTTGACCTTGCTAGGAAAACAGATAACGAAAGATAGGGTAGTACACTACAGCGAGCGATATTACCAACTATGCAAAAAATAAAAATATATATGTAAATAAGCAAATATGTAAAAATAATATACTACTATACATGTAAGAAATGTGTATATACATCTAAACATAAAAATAAAATTAAAATACCGGTAGCGGCGCTAGTTTGACCAAAGGTCGTTTTAGTGTGCTATGTGCCGTTTTGATTTCAGCGACACGTATAATACCGTCCGCACCGGGAAAAGTATTAATAATACGACCAAACTTCCATTGAAGTGGAGAAAGCTGGTCGTCCTTGATGAGGACAATAGTGTCCTTTTCGACTTGTCGGACACCTACCTTAGAGTGCCATTTAACCTTTTGATTCAGAGTATGTAGTACTCATGGCTCCAGCGAGCCCAAAAATCTTGGTGAAGTTTTGCAGGAGTTTCCACCTGCTTTTAATGGTAAAACGTTGGTTGAATGGTCCTCATCTGGTGGTGCAGAAAGAGGCTCCATAGTTAGGAAATGACCTGGTGTTGGGCAACGCAAGTCATTTGGATCCGAACTCAAAGCGCAGAGTGGCCTTGAATTTAGAACAGATTTAATTTGCGTAAGAACTGTGTAAAGTTCCTCAAAGGTAAGTTTTTGTTCGCCGATTACGCGAGCTAGGTGTGTCTTTACCGACTTAACACCGCTTTCCCACAAGCCACCGAAGTGAGGGGCGCTAGGTGGATTAAACGACCACTTTATCTTTTCTGAGGTTACTGCACTATGCAGATAACTCATAAGCTGACGATAAGCACCTACAAAATTAGTACCGCAATCGCTAAATATTTGAGAACAGCGTCCTCGACGTGCTATAAATCGTCGCAAAGCGGCAAGAAACGCGTCTGCCGACAAATCCGACACAAGTTCAATATGTGCTGCCTTAGTGGCAAAACAAACAAAAATACAAATATAGGCCTTAAGAGTTTTAGAGGCTCGCAGGCGGTTAGCCTTTATTAAAAGAGGGCCAGCAAAATCAACACCAACAATACTGAACGGTTTGATTTGGGTAATACGTGCTGCCGGTAGGTCTCCCATAGGAGGAGTAACCAGGACCGGTTTGGTACGAAAACATCTGTGACATGATGATAAATAACTTCGGATTGAATTTTTAATGGAAAGGATCCAGAAATTCTGTTGGATAAGATACGCTGTGGTATTAACACCAGGATGGCAATACCTTTCATGAGTTGACCGAATGATAAGTTCGGTTAATCGGTGCTGCTGAGGCAATAACGCAGGAAACTTTTCGAAATAGGAAAGCGAAGAGTGTGTCAAGCGCCCACCTACTCTTAAGATGTTTTGTGGATCAACAAATGGAGAAAGTTTTCGCAAGCTTTTAGGTAATTTACGGTTTGCCTTGATCGAAGCTATTTCCTTTGAAAATGTAACATTTTGTACATGCCGGACGATAATCATGAGAGCATTGTGTAATTCAATGTCTTTTAAGGGACCCGTATGACGTTGAGCCATGGGTTTAGAAAATCTATAAATGTAAGCCACGATGATTTGGATTTTATATAACGATGAAAAGCGGCTTAGTAAAATGTCAATGACGTTTGGATCTGTTTGAGCGACAAATGTTAGGATCTTCTTTTCCGTAGTTACCTCAGCAATTGAGGTTGACAATGTTGGTTGAGGCGACCACGAGTCACTAGGGTAGTGAAGCCATTTAGGCCCCGCCCACCATAGCGAACATAAAATAACCGCGCTTGGCATTAATCCCCGAGATGCAGGATCAGCCGGATTATGCGAAGATTAGTATAAAACCATCGGCTAGGTGCAATGATTTCTTGAATGTGGCTAACACGGTTTGCCACAAAAGTTTTCCAACGAAAAGGTGGAGAACGTATCCAAGTGAGAGCGACCGTAGAATCACTCCACGCTGAAACATCGGAGATGTCAATCAAGCCTTCATAAGAACAAATGGTAAAAGAAAGTAACCCGGTTAATAAAACGGCGGCACATAATTCCAAACGTGGAATTGAAATGCGCTTAATTGGAGCTACTTTTGTTTTAGCGGTTACAAATTGTACAGTTATTTCTCCAGTAGTTTGATTTATGAACTGGAAATATACTACCGCTGCATACCCTACCTCGCTAGCATCGCAAAACCCATGCAAATGACAAGTAAAAGGATCCGAAGGGGGTAAACAACGTGGTAACTTTAATGACGATAATAACGGCAATTCTTCTTGGTATTGCTGCCATTGAGACGAAATGTCTGCTGGTGGGATGTCATCTCAATTCAAACCTAACATCCACAGATGCTGGATTAGGCGTTTTGCAAAAAGTGTTAGTGGGGCTAAAAACCCTAATGGATCATATATTCTGGCAACTTGTGAAAGTATGTTGCGCTTTGTACATATTGGGTTTAATGGTTTAACCCGAAATGAGAAAATATCTTCTGTAGGTGACCATTGAAGACCTAATATTTTTATTGATTCGTCAGAATCGAAATCGAGAGAAGCATATTGGCAAAAATCTGACGGAATGCCTTCCAAAATAGAAACTGAATTAGAACTCCATTTTCGAAGTTCAAAACCAGCCAAATGTAAAAGTCGGATAAGTTGATCTTTAATTTCGCGGGCCGATTGTATAGAATCTCCACCGGCGACGAAATCATCAATATATAGATTTGACCGTATAGCCTCAGCGGCTAACGGAAACCTTTTGCCTTCGTCAATGGCTAATTGCTGAAGAGTTTTTAATGCTAGATAAGACGATGACTTAATACCATAGGTCACTGTATTAAGCTGATAAGTCTGAATGGGTTCTTCTGCGGAGAACCGCCAAACAATTAATTAAAACCTTCGATGTTCTTTGGTAACCAAAATTTGTCGATACATTTGGCGAACATCACAAGTAAAAACGAAACGATGAGAGCGAAATTTAAGTAAGATTGACGAAATGTCATTTTGGAGACTAGGTCCAGCCAATTGAGTGTCATTAAGTGACACGTAGTTTTTAGCCTTTGCAGAGGCGTCAAAAACCACACGAATTTTAGAAGTATGACCTTCCTCTTTAAACACAGGGTGATGGGGTAAAAAATAATTATCGTTCCCAACGGGCGGAGAATCGAGGAATGCCATATAACCCGCATCAAGATAGTCCTGCATGAAATTGTTGTATTGTGCGCGTAGCTCCGGTTGAGCATGCAATTTGCGCTCCAACGAAAATAGTCGTTTTTTAGCCATGTCAAAGGACTTATCGAAAACGGGCAAAGTATCGTTGAACGGTAACGCAACAATAAAACGACCGTTAGGGTCACGAGAAAACGTGTTTTCAAAAATCAAGTCTGCCTTTTCTTCTTCTGGAGAAGTATAAGGCTTGGATGGCAACTCGTCTATCTCCCAAAACCGCCTTAGGGTCTGGTCGATAGGATCTTCTACAGAAGTAAAAAATGCTTGGACAGTATCAGACTGCAAGCTTTTTGTGGAACCAATAATAGTCCAACCAAAAATTGTATTTATGGCGGCAGGCTGAAAAAATTTGCCATGTATAACACCGCCATTGATGATGAAAGGATAAACATCTGCTCCGAGGAGCATGTCAATGGTTCCTGGAGAGTTCCAGGTCGGGTCTGCAAAGTGCAGGCCGCATAAGTGTTCCCAATTATTAGGAACTTCAACGCTAGGTAATTTGCCAGATATTGACGAAAGCACAAAAGTTGTGACTTCTAGAGATTTTTCAGAGCGAATGGTGCAGCTGACGGCACCCCTATTGACTGCTGAAGTTGTCTGCCCAAGTCCATAAATCGGAACTTGAGAACGTATGCGTGGAAGCCAAAGTTTGCTCACGCAATCGTCTCGAATAAAGCTAGCTTGAGAGCCAGGGTCTAAGAGTACCCTGATCGGTTTGTATCTACCAGACCGGTCTTGAATTTCCACAACAGCAGTGGAGAGTAAGACAGTAACCCCAGGATTTAAATTCGTCTGTGAAGACAAAACATTTGCCGGAATAGGAGAGGCTGACTGCGTCCTATTGGCATTTTTATGCATAGGTGTAGCGGTCGATTCCGCTGAACGGCTAGAAGCAGGTTGCGGTTCAAAATGTAGCAAGGTATGATGCGGCTTGGCGCAAGTTTGACAGGAATTATAAGATTTGCATTGCATGGACGCATGATCTGTTCGTAAGCAATTTAAACAAAGGCGTAAGCGTTTGACAATGTCGAAACGTTCTGTCGGAGTTTTCTTTAGAAACGATTGACATCTATAAATTAAGTGATTGCCTTTGCAAGAAGGACAATGGTGCGAAAATGAATTCTTTGAGTCACTGGAGTTACTTGGTGTGTCCAGTGAGACTACGTTAGAAGAAACTCTTGGTTTAAATTGAAACGCTGAGGATTTCTTAGGCACTGATGTGTGAGATGTATGGACAGTCGTCGAATAAGAAACAGGTGCTGTTGAAGAAAAGGTTTCCAACGCTGCACATTGTTGAGTTAAAAAATATCTCAAATCATCGAAACTGGGTATTTGCTTCGGATCCGATTGGATTTCGAAGCGTTTTCTAGTGAACGGATCGAGTTTTTCTAAAAGACAGTCGACTAGAATAAAGTTCCAATGTTCAGTGGGAAACTTTAAGTTAGTTAGAACAGCAAGGTTCTCTGAAAAACAATCAATAAGTGCCCTAAGTTTCTTAGGGTCTTCTGATTTTAAAGGTGGAAAGTTTTTCATAGCTTTCCAATGCAAAGTTGCCAATAAACGCGGGTTGCTAAATCGCTCACGCAAAGCGTTATAGGAAATAATAAAGTTATCTCCCGAAATGGGTACCGATTTAATGATTCTCAAAGACTCCCCGGTACAGCAACTGATAAGGTAATTTAATTTTTCGATATTGGACAGCGACGCGTTATTATAGACCAGACTGTCAAATAAATCGATGAAAGATGTGAATTAAGTTACCTCATTATTAAAAAGTGGGAGCTTTAACGGTAACAATTTTGATCCCGAGCTGCTTGGAGCATTTTCAATGATTTGTGGTGCTTTCATTTCTTGCATCGTTTCGAGATGCAGCAGTATGCAATAATAAGCGGAATCTACTTCCTTCTGTAAAGCGTTGTAATTTAATAATTCTGTCTCGTCACAGGAGGCTAAGACAGCAACTAAAATTGTATTGAAATCTCTGTAAAGGTCATTTACGCCCCTTGTTTGAATAAAGAACAACGTTTTTAAAGTTGGGTCACTTTGTATAGCATTACTAAGCTCAAACATTTCTATAATACGTGTTTTCAGTAATTCTAGTTCTACTACATGTGCCTTCTTCGGAGCCATAGTGACTGTTATTTTGAAAGATCTACAATAAAATGTTGTAAAAACGGTAAAGCTCAAAATGTGCACTGAGAAATATTAAAATATTATGAATTATTCAAGGCACGAAAAGGTAAGACAGCGTATAAACCAATAAATCACGTTTTATGACTATTAGCCTGCAATGTGGTCTTTAATGCCAGACGTCGAAAACCTACCGGTTTGTCAAACAAAGCGTTTAGATAAGATTTACAGCTTACGGTTACGGTCGGCCTTTACATCAAAAGATTACAGGAACGTTGCGGCTTAACGTGTTTGCAAGATGGGTTCAGCTTTACAACTTTATCCCCTGCAAATGTATTAAATATTTTAGGTTTACAAACCGAGCGGGTTTGTGTGTAATACAACAACGCGCAATGGCTTTTAAATACAAAGCAAATCCCTTTCCTTTCTTATTTAAGAAGTATAAAGCGACTATAATTTTCAGGTTGCTGTGTGCTTTATATACCGCTAAAATATATTTAAAACTGAAAACTAACAAATTTGATGCTAAAATATTTGTTTGTAACTAAACGCTTGTTGGTTTAATTACGGCAAAATCACTTAATTTAGTCTAACGAAAGTATGTAGCTAATATTGTACATATTTGAACCCGCTAAATATGGAGCTTGAACACAAATTTAAAGCTAAATCATTAATTAATTAAAAAACGCTCGCTGATGTGCAAAATGATATTTAATTTAGGACATGCGTATACCATAGGACTGGTGAATCCGGATTGACTTATAGGACCAATGGCTTGTTGGGATTAAGGAGATAATATAAATATGCTATTATAGGGAAGGACCAATTGCTTTTTGTAGCAATAACAATAGCGGTGGAGCGGTTATGTAATAACTAAAAAACAACTACCCCAAACTACTTAATAAAGGGTATAAATACCTTTTATCCTGTGCCGCTGTGGGCTATAAACGTTCACACACAAAAGCTTTTTACGGACAACCAGTAACACTCACGATTTGATGTCGGCGTCGCTTTCAAAAGCTCTCACACAATCGTCTTCTGCAAGGGTTCGAATGCGACTGTCTTCACGCACTTTCGCTGCCGGTATAAAATGTTTCACTAAACTGTAGGGTGAACGCACTAATGGTATTTATTGTCACAAATACCGAATTGTTTGATGACGACGTAACACTATCCAACTTAATATTTATTATTAGTTATTAACGTTTTTTGCAATTTTCTCTCCATCTGACGATTATTAAGTGACATCCGTACTACAACTTCTGTAGCTCCATTTATGTCCTTTTGATAACGACATACTTTGATAAGTATTTTCTAATATTCCTGGGCAACTAATGTAATAACTACAACTATATGTACCACACACATATAATATCTGTCGCTTTGTAGCGAGTGATTTTGCCTCTTGCGATTCACTTTTTGTAAAGATCACTTGCTTACGGTTATTATCTAATTATGCTACTTTACTTTAGTATAGGGTCACTTACCTGTTGATATAATTTTTACACTATTGCAATTGTCAACAATTGTCTACATAACTTTATTCGTGGAGCAGATACGAAGCATGCCCGTTCCGCTAAAGCTTGAGTCATAATTATAATAATTATGATAATTATAATAATTATATTATAATAATTACAATAATTACACTAAGTATAATAACTATAATATATATAATAATTACAATAATTATAATAATGGTAAAATATTTGATTTAATTTAGTTTAAGAAACATAATATAATAATCCCAAATTAAAAACAAATCACAAAATCTTAAAAGTCCGAAATCCCTGCATCATTAAAGAAACAAATTGAAATCATTTTGTGAATATAAATGAAACAACAAAAAATCTTTTTTCCCAAGAACAGTACAGTGATTTCTTATCAAAAACACATGTAATTGATAACTTACCACATGATCCAATATCCTCAGACATTTGCCGCTGTAATTAAGGCTCTTGCAGATCCCCTTGTGGAGATGTCCCCAGCGTTAAAGAGGACTGGATTCGACACCATGTAATAACCAAAAGGTCAAATTCATCACAACGCTTAAGATAAGTTACTAACCGATTTAATGAAAACTATGTGATTTATCTAGTTACTGTTTAAAGTCTATGAATCAATGGGTTCCTATTTTCTTTTTCTTTAGTTACAAGGGGGTGACACGTTAACATGAAAAACTTGGTTATCCTATCTGTTACCTTAAAAGAAGCTGCCATTGATGTAAGCAGTTTGCTGTAAATATTAGAAGCGTTTTTTATTCAGAATGTCAAAAGCATCGAATAGCACAGTATAGATTAATGCTAGTTTTTGTAGCTATTTTTGTTGAGAGCATGGTTGGTAGGGGTATAATCCAATTAAGAAAAAATTTGCACTTTGAATATACATTCCTTTTTGTAGAAGTAATTTATCAATTCAATTTTGCTTTAATACTAATGGAAAACAAGGAAGGACCCGAAAATGGAAATTGACAAGAAGAGCTTACAACAGATAGTGTGAGAATAAAATGAAATAATGCAGAAAAACCGCCTAACAGGTGTTAAACGGTTTTAACAGAGATGGAGTGTCATAAAACGAACATGGCGATTACCGCATTCAGTCTACGTATACTTAAAGGCGTTTCTACTTTCTGGATATCGGATAAGCATAGATATTAAAGAATGCATAACGAGCAAACATTTCAAATGTCTTTTCACGTAAGACCTTACACACGCGGTTGTATTTAAATTTTTTACATTGTATAAATCGACTGCCTTGGATTGTTAATGTATTCAGGTTTGGTGACCCGTTTTGGGTCTTGTAATCACGATGGTCCGTTCGCTTGCGTTGCATATTCCGTCTATATAGTAGTTGCGCTGCTGCTTTAATCCGTAGTAATGTCATTTTTATAGTAGTTAGACTTTGAATCGTATTAAATTTGATTTCTTTTTGTAAACCGTTTTTTAAAACTTCTTTAATCTTTAAATTTTTATCTAGATAAAAGAGGATAAATTAATGACGAAGAAAGTAACTGCACTTAAACATGATATTTATTATAAGCAACTACAAGCATTGGATGGGCAACATTCTCGAATAATGGTCATTGCATGAAAGCATTTACTGGAAAACTATTATTTCGGCAAATGTCTAAGTGTTGGTGGATCTTGGCAGCCACAGGTTGCTTAACCCCCTTCAATAAATCTCAGTGAAATAGGGCATAATATTAGAAAACAATAGAAGAAACACGATATTTATTATAAGCAACTACAAGCACTGGATGGGCAATATTCTCGAATAATGGTAATTGCGTGAAAGCATTTACTGGAAAACTATTATTTCGGCAAATGTCTAAGTGTTGGGGGATCTTGGTAACCACAAGTTGCTTAACCCCTTTCAATAAATCTCAGTGAAATAGGTCATTATATTAGAAAACAATAGAAGAAACATGATATTTATTATAAGCAACTTAAAGCATTGGATGGGCAATATTCTCGAATTATGGCAATTGCGTGAGGGCATTTACTGGAAAACTATTATTTCGGCAAATGTCTAAGTGTTGGGGGATCTTGGCAGCCACAAGTTGCTTAACCCCCTTCAATAAATCTCAGTGAAATAGGGCATAATATTAGAAAACAATATAAGGGGAACCGAGCTGTATTGCTGTGTGAGAATTTCAGGGAACTATGTAGGTTAGTTTAGAAAATAAATAAGTGCAGGTACATGTCCAACCAGTTTTGAGACGGGAAACCCAATGACGAAAAAATAAGCGCAGATAAATCTGATGATTAGTATAAACAACTAGTTGTTTGTTGTGAAATATCTGCAACTAATGTTGACTGTGCGAAAAAATATATTGGAAAAAATATTAAATCAGTAAATGTTCAAGTGCTGGGGGAACTTGGCAGCCCCAGGCTGCTTACCCCCCTTCGAAACCACTGAGTGTCGATGAAATGAGGTTTATAATTGTAAAACAATAGAAGGGGACCGAACTCCATCTAACAAGAAAGAACGGCGCCTATGATGAAAAACAACAAACATAAAACAAAAAGTTGTTGAAAACGTATGTGTGGAACACAGCACAGACAGTATGCCTACGAAATACGAGCAGTCTGAAAAGCAGACAGAAGAACAGTAGCAGCCTTTGAAATGCCGTGCTTCAGATGTATGGGGATGGACAGACAAAGGTAATAACAAATAGGTTATAAAAACAGTAAGGGAACAAGGATATCTTTGAGAAAAAAATATGAGAAATAGAAGGCAGAATACATTCTAAGGCATTTTTGGGGAATAGTATGGGATATATGACAAACAGAGATATGAAAAAACAGGTGGATGTAGACCTAGATCAGATAGTGATAGATGCAGATTGTGCAAATTTCGGGGAAATCTGTAGGTTAGTTCAGAATAGGAAACAATGATGTTACGCGTCTAACCAGTTTCAGGACTGAAGACCCAATGATGATGATAGATAAAAGAGCAATACGTTTTTTATCATAAAGTATTTTAATACTTAATTAAATCGTTATCACTATTAAGTGTAATTAAATTTGTTACGGCTAAATCGTAACTCAATTTGTTTTTAAATATAATGAATCACGTAGGCTATTACGTAATATTACCTAATATTATGCAACACAATTGAGTAAAAGAGCATCATGGTGATCATCTTTTGTGTTCCTGGTAACAGTTTTATTTTTTATGGGAACTAAGGTTTAAGCATTTTCTCGCAAAATTTCTGGGTTATATGACGTTTCTCGACCAATAACTGCACCAAATGAACGTGTGGGACCGCATGCACGTCAACATTCGCGTGAATCTTGGAATTCATTCTCTGGCTGACAACCCGTTGAAACAGCCGAATGCTCATCTTTACTCTTGAATTAAGTGAGTACATTAAAATCATACGAGAAGTACTCCCTTATTCTTTCCTATCCTTATACCTTCCTGGTTAGCTCTTAGTAAGAAGAAATACTGTTGCAACAATAATTTGACCTATAGATACGTTTTAGTTAAAAAGAACTCCCGCCTGAAATAGCATTAAAAATATAACTTGCAAATATGGACCAAACTGAGGTAAGCTGGTTATTTTAAGTACATAGACGTTTTGATTGCAAAACTAGAACAATAATTTGCGATACGCTTACCGTCCTCTAGTTGTGAAACCGACGAACTTCAATTTAGCGAAAGAATAATAAATTTCATTCCCATATATCATTAGTGGCGTCAATAGACTTGTGCAAATAGTGTCTGGTACAGCGAACCATAAACCAGTGTGATTGGCATTGCGTTAAAAAGTTCCACGGCGACATTGGTTCATAACTAATTAAACAATACTTCCCTTTATCAATTCGAACCCGTTCGTAGGAACACCTACCTAGATTAACTCAGCGAAACTTTCCTAGCCTGCCGTAACACATGCATCATTCACCACGATTATTCAGAGATTTACAAACAATACGCTAAGAGTTCGAAGGGTGATTCTACAAGAAAAATTAATGTCCCAAGTTCTTATAGCTGTGTTTCAAAAACTCTAACATAAGATAGCTATAGGACATTAAAATCAGATTTTTCAAATAAATCCTTTGAGACGACATTTAATGAGTGACACTAGCTACAACATTACTTTTCCTGATTCTCAGTGTGTCGTAACGGGCCCGTTATTAAATTCAGTCTTTTGGTGTTTGATTTAACTAAAATAACAGTCGTCGACTCAAGCGGATTTGAATTGTGCATCTGAAATCATCCACTCCCTTTTTTAATATCGTATAGTGTCTTGTCCAAAAACAACTGAAAACGCCTGTCAGGTGTCCTACATTCCGAATTAGCGCTTTATTATCTTTCATGACAGGACCAGCGGACCTAGAGCATAACCTGCAGATTCCGTCCTCAACAACGACAACCAAGTGGAATTTGTCTGGATCTGCATTGAACTAACAGCTAAGTAGCATGATTCAGTAATTTTGTTAGTCATAAGTACGTTTTCTCACTGTATCTGCATGTTGAATTCAGTAAATTGCGAGTTGTCCTAGAGATAGTTACACCTGTGGTAAAAATTGTGGAGTATACCTTTACACTGTAACGTCCCGTAGTGTTTGTAATTTACATAATTTGTTTAAAAGGTGTTCATTTTATGGTATGAGTCAGTGCAACGTACGTGGCTAATTTTATGTGGTAATGTTGCAAGTACAAGTTTACATTATCTTCATTCCTTATAGATGTAATAGATATTGTTAAGACCGCACTATTATTTGTACAAAAGGTAGTTATTTTTTTGGAGTAACATGATATGATCATATTTTGTGACTGTGTAACCGCATTTACGTGCCGTTAAGAAATTTGGGTTTAAACCAGTCCCTCACTGTGGTGTGGTTGTTCCCGTAAATTGCATAAATGAGGTTCAATATTATATATTTAAGAATTTAAAATTTTAAGGTTAGCAACCAAATATTAAATTAGTGGAATTAATCTTAAATTACTTTTGTGTTCAGCTATGTTAATTACGTACCAATATCGTTGGTTGTCTATACGTTGCGTTCCGTCCGTCATTAGGAATTGTGTAGTAATGAGTCTCAAGTAAAGCGTGTTGCAAAGAAATCTCTACTATTTAGCGTTTAGGTATGTTTAGGGGATGTTGAGAATAATTACATTGTTGTAAATTTGAACTACTTCCTATTAAAAGAACATCAGTTATTTTGCTATACAATACCTTTTTTTTAAATTAAGATTTTTCTTTCACCACTGTTCATTTTAGAAACACACTTTTTTATTGGATTCACTAATTTTATTTTTAACAAAGCGTTGTGATGAGTGTTCGTAATACTCATCCTCAGTGTGGGAAGTTCTGGTCGTCTTATACGGCTCCCACCTTCCTACCGTCCGTTAAATTTTTTTCAAGAATCCTGGTATTTTGCTGAACCTGCAAGTTTCCTTAGTCCAGCGTAGAATTTTAATGTCTCTTTCTGAGTGTCTCGTGCTGATTCAGCTATCGGAGCACTTAACTACGCCACCAACCCGATGAACTCCGCTAATACCTGTAGCAAACTCTTATTTCTGCTGTGACAATTTAACAAGGCGTCTCCGTGGCGTAGTGGTATGTGTGTGACTACTACGCCCTAGGTCCCGGGTTCGAATCCCGACACGGTCCGCTTGAAAAATGTTAGGCGAGCATTTTTCGCAAAAATACACCTTCGTTCGGATTAGAGGTAAAATGGAGGTCCCGTGTGTGAGTGTTGTCACGCACGTTAAAGATCCCTACCTTGCTTGGAACAGCAAGGACTCGGCAAAATTCAAAATTTTCCAGGTAAAAAAAACTCGCTTCCTGGCCAATGTAGTACCTTCGGGTGGAGCATTGGAAAATCACATGTAATGTGACAATTTAACACGTCAAAAGTAAAAACACTGGCGTTTTACAACGTTTACACTGCATCTGCAATGTTTTTTATAACTTGCATTGATTGGTGTCCGCTTTTGTATACAGAGGGTTATCATAAAATAAGTAACTTACTGTTACGAACTACTATTAAACAACCCGTCAAACACACAAGCTTCATAACCCAAGTACATTTTCCAGGAATCGAGCATGTTCAAGCACATACCAGAGTATGAATCATCTATTTAATTCGGGGTATAACTAAGACCGCTGATGAATACAGAGTTAGTCTATATCCAAATGTCGAATATAAATTATATCCAGTAAAGTTAATTAGTCACGGTTTTGAAAATCCAATAGTAAATATAAATTTGTCTTATGTGAACGTGTATATTGTACCGACAGCTTGTATATAAATAAACAAAAGTGTAATAAATAAATTATGGTAGTGTTAGTGTTATTAAGAAGACTTATGATTAAGAATTTAGTTTAAGAAGATAGTAGTGCTTGTAAAGAACATTAATGTTATAGTGCTTTATTGTTAATTGGACTGAAAACATCTATAAATAAGGTATACTGTTAATTAGACTTGTGCACAGTAAGTAATAAAGATTTTTGTTATTACTTGTTTTAAATTGGCGAAACGCGTTATTAGTAGCCCGCTACACTGGTGTCAGCTGTGTTGGGTGAATAGTGATTAATTAAATCTAAAGACATTTGAGTAGTTTGTATATGCCAGTCACAAAAAGCCAAAGTAAAATGGACGCAAAAACTTTAATGAATTTTCTTAAGGATTTTAGTCCGTATGGAAGAGAGGTCAGCTAAACTAGAAGCGACACTTAGTGAAAATGCTGAGAAAATGGAAGATAAGTTAAGTGAAAATGCTGCGAAAATGGAAGAAAAGTTCAGTGAAAATGATGAGGAAACGGAAAGGTTAAATGAAACCGCTGCGTAAATGGAAGTTGAATGAAAGTACAGCCACGTTAGAACAAAGATTAATGGAAAGCTCCATTGCATAGAAAGAAGATTTCACTGAACAGGTAAAAACAGTTGAGCAAAAGTAAATTGGTAAAAATAGAAGATGTGATGAGGCTGCAAAAACAAGTGATTTCACTATCAACGCGGGCACTTGAATTAGCAAACTAAGTTGTAAATCAGAACATCCAAGAAATAAGAAGCATAAAAGAAAGCGAGTCAATACCGTCAAAGTTTAAAGTGAAACCACTTACCTTCGATGGTAAAACACCTTGGCCCACATATTTGAAACAATTTGAAGCCGCTGCAATAGCCAACGGTTGGTGTAACAAAGAGAAAGCTAGCTCCTTAATAGTGACCCTACGGGGGAAGCTCTTAACATCTTGCAAACGATTCCCAATCACCAGCAGAATGATTACCGCCTCTTAACATCGAAGCTTGAGATGAGTTATGGAGACGCTCACCTTCAACAGGTTTACCTTACCATGCACAAGTTAAGAACAGCTCGTAAAAGACAAATGAAAGCTTGCAAGAATTCGAAGCCGACGTTGCCAGAATAGTTGGATTGGCATACCCAACGGCACCAGATAGCTTCCTCGAACAACTGGCTATTCAAACATTTGTGGATAGCGTTAAAGATGGCGAAATACAGAAAGCGCTAAGATTAGTAAGTGCAAAAATGCTAGATGACGTACTGGCTCATGCGCTCGAATTTGAAGCAGCTAAGCAAAAATCACACAGGGTGAGTCACAAAGTTCAGCCTGGGTTAGAAGAACTTGGTCAATCGCAGAACAGCATAGAAAAAATAATTAACCGTGTGTATGAAAAGCAAAAGGCCGATAGGCTTGAAAGATAGCGGCTGCGGAGATGGGGTCTGCGATGCTGGAAATGCGGTAAAGTTCGTCATATACAGAGACGCTGTACTCAACCAAAAAAACAACCGGTTGAGCGGCAGGAAAACTAGGGCAAGTCGACGTAAGGGGCGACCGTCGACAGCTCAACGTAGTGCCCCGGAGATTGTCATCCGAGCTGCATCGTTGATGGAAAGTCTGGAGAGCATTTATATCGACGGTAGAATTAATGGTAGGGTTGTACGATTACTCGTGGATACAGGAGTGACATGGACTATTGTGCGAACGGCAAGCGGTGGGAAAACTTCTACTCACGGAGAGACTGCGGTAACGTTGGGGATTGGAGACAAACTAATTAATCTTGAGATTCCATTTCAAGGAACGATTAACCAAACGATGCAAGTTCGAATGATTTGTGATATTAAAATACCCGAGAAGGCGGAAATGATCGTGATGGGACACTCGGATAGTACGCTCCGGAAAGGACAAATTTGTATGATGGAAACAACTGAATCGGGAATGGGTCAGGAAGGATTACTAATTGGAAGAACACTGGTAAAGTTTCGAAATATGATACCAGTAAGGGTGCTAAATATTAATCCGCATACGGTGACCTTGAGGAAAAACATGATTGTGGGATGTTGCATTTCAGTATGCCATATTAAACGTTGTGTGGACGACGTAAAAGTTAAACCAGCCAACGGTTGCTCACAGAAATTGCTGCATATGTTGATAAATTCGTGTTAAGGATTAAACGGCGACCAACTGGGCAAGGTAAAGAACTGGTCGGACGATATCGAGGTGTGTTTGCACTGGATGATAGCGAGAAAGGAAGGACGAATGTCGTGCAACACAAGATCAATACTGGAGACGCGCAAGCGATAAGGCAACATCCCAGACGGCTTCCTTTGGCAAAACGTAAGGAAGTCGAGCAAATTATCACCGACATGGAAGAACAGGAAGTGATTGAACCCTCGAATAGTCTATGGGCATCCGCGGTAGTGCTTGTCAAGAAAAAGGACGGGTCGACAAGGTTTTGTGTCGACTAGCGGTGGCTTAACAATGTGACAAAGAGAGACAGCTATCTTTTACCCAGAATTTATGACACCTTGGATACTCTATCCGGATCTAAATGATTTTCGACCTTGAACTTGAAAAGCGGATAAAGCGGATACTGGCAGGTAAGCTTGAAGTCAAACGATAAAGAGAAAACTGCGTTTACAATTGGAACGGGATTATGGCAGTTCAAGGTCATGCCCTTTTGATTATGCAATGTCCCTGCTACTTTTGATGGAGTCGGTAATGCGTGGACTGTCTTGGAAGATATGTCTGGTGTACCTAGACGACGTGATAGTGATAGGCGGATCTTTTGAAGAACACCGTAAGAACCTAGAAGAGATATTCCAAAGATTACGCAGAGCAAACCTTACCTTGAGCCCTAAGAAATGTCACCTATTTGGAAAAGAGGTGAAATACCTAGGACATGTCGTTTCCGAGACCGGAATAAGAGCTGACTCTGACAAAATAAAAACGGTACAAAAGTGGCCTACACCAGCAAATATACACCAACTACGCATTTTTCTAGGATTGTGCACATATTACCGACGTTTTATACTAGGGTTTGCAAACATTACCAAACAGTTGACGAAATTAACCAAAAATGGAAGAGAATATAATTGGAATGACGACTGCCGCAGCGCATTTGAACAACTGAAACGGCTACTAGTTACAGCACCAATTCTGAGTTATCCACGGATGGAGGAAGCGTATTTTCTCAGGTGCACGACGGACAAGAAAAAGTTATTGTATATTTCAGTAAGGTTTTTTCGCGGCCAGAAAAGAACTATTGTGTGACAAAAAGAGAGCTGTTGGCCGTCGTCAAATCCGTAGAGCACTTTTATAGGTACTTATACGGCCGTAAATTCCTGTTAAGAACAGACCATGCTGCACTAAAATGGTTACTGCAGTTCCGAAATTCTGAAAGGCAAGTTGCAAGGTGGATAGAACGGCTGCCGGAATATGACTTTGACACAGAACGTCGTGTAGGAACTAGCCATCGGAATGCAGACGCTCTGTCAAGGAGACCTTGTACAGTAGACTGCAATCATTGCTCCAGGATGGGAAAATAAGTATCATCAATAGAATGAAGGTTACCGATGATACTTGGCAACCCGAAAGAATACGAGAAAAACCAGGAAAATGACGCCGAATTGGGACGTATTATTGAGTGGAAAAGTAGAGGACAACGACCAGCTTGGGAAGAAATTAGTATTTCATGTAGGAGCCTGAAGACATACTGGGCACAGTAGGACTCCTTGGTGATTGAAAATAGAATCTTGAATCGACGCCTGGAATGTGAAGATGGCACTGAGAGACGACTTCAAGTGATAGTGCCGAGAAGCAGAGTGCCGGAAGTGTTTCAACACCTGCACGATGGTATTTCCGGAAGGCATTTTGGCGTGAAAAGAACTCTCGAAAAAGTGAGCGAAAGATTCTATTGGGTGAACTGCAAAGAAAATGTAAAAGAGTGGCGCCGGAAATGTAAGTTGTGTGCCTCTGGAAATGGCCCGGTTACAAAACGGAAAGCCCCAATCAGGCAGTATAACGTGGGAAACCCTTTTGAGAAGGTGGCCATTGATATTGTTCGTCCGTTTCTCAAATCAGACAAAAGTGTTACGTTTATTTTCCGCATAAATTAGTTACCCTATTTTTCTCCTTTGTTCATTCATTACTTGTTCGAGTAAACTCCGTTTGAATCCTTAAATTCTTCAACAGCCTCCTACATAGTGTACCTGTTAAGTATAAGTCCGCTTAACATAATTAATAATAAACACGCTCTCGAATAAATTTCTCAACTCGAATCCCTTTTTTTCTTACAACAAAAATTTGTGCTACAATTAAATAGTTGTATTCTGTTTTTAGGTACCCGCTATCTTAGTATACCTTACGACCGCCGTATAATGGTTTTTTATATTGTTCCAATGTACGACTTATTGAAATAAGCAAGAAAAGTAACTACCAATCTAACTACCCACCGCGGAGAGTGGGGGGATTCGCCTACATACCAAAGAACAAAAAAAATAAAGTACATCACCCACGATTATCTATTATTACATAAAAATAGATAAAGGATTCTGTACAAACAAGCAAAAAGAAAATAAATTAAGCGTTACTATTTCAAAGCAAACAATTAGGTGATATGAACAATTTAGTACATTAGATACAAAGTGCGCATCTCGTATTTATACAAAATAAAATTAATCAACAGCAAATAAAAACTGTGAAAGCTTTGTCAAGTGTTTTTAAAATTTCACCTAATACTTTTTTAAAATAACTAATTAGTAGGAAAGAATTAACGTGTGACAGCTTTTGTCGAACGTTTTTAAAACTTCACCTAATAATTTTTGTAAAACAAACTAGTCAGTAAAGCGAATAAACGTGTGCGTTCTTTTGACAAGCATGTTTAAAAATTGTACATCGCGCCTGTAGAGCGATAACATCGAATAGCAGCAACAAATAATAGTCCTACAGTGTCACGCTGTAACGAATTTTCCTGGCCAATCCCACACATGGGTGCCAGTGAAATGTTTTCCTATATTTCTCTGGCCGACACTACTTTATTATCACCATGCTCCAAGTCAGGTGTCTGCAAAACAAAGTCTTCCGACGTAACTAGGGGTCTATTCCTTGGGTAGAGCTATGAGCAATGGGGGTAAGTCGAAATCTGTGGGGTCACACTCAAACTAAAACAAACAGGCGCCACCAAGTCCAGATTGATTTATGTTAATGGCATGGCAAATTTCTAAGGGCGGACGTGGAGACCCAAAGAAAAAAGATCGCCTTCGCTGACACAAAACTTGTCTTAACAGAATAAGACGCTGTTCCTGTAAGGAAAAATAATAATTAAGTCACATAGAAAATGGGAACACAATTTGCGTCCCTCAAATATACCTAAAATGCATAGAGAATATTTTCTACATAAGGGTGTCATAAAATTTAACTCTTATTGCTTTTTGTTTATCAGGTCTGATCAAACTAGATCAGAATAAAAAGACTTTAAGCGTGGATTATAAATTTACTAGAGAGATTTTTTCCGTTTCTGTAAATAAAATTCAATGCTATAAAATAAAATGAATACTTGAAATACTTGCAAAGTTAATGTAAGGTTTATCAACTTGATCCTTACTCAAATATATTACAATCCAGTGTGACTGGTTATACTAAGGTTTCATAACCCAATCAGATCTGTGTAGGTCATTTACAAATTAATATACAAAATTTTCTCTTTAAGTTAACGGTATTAAAATCAATTTGAAGTCAAAATATTCACAAAGATATTCTCTAATTTTATCAAAGGTGGTAGTAATGTAATACTAAACATCTGTTAGCAATTGTGCAATTGTTGACGGCATATTTCAAACAAACAGGTGACGTAACCGCAGCTGTTAATTTATGTTGAAGCCACGTGTAGTCACATATCTACGAAACTAAGTGAAATTAAATTTGATACTGGAGAAAACCAGCTTAGCTACAGA
Source organism: Platerodrilus igneus (assembly GCA_036346225.1). Taxonomy (NCBI): domain Eukaryota; kingdom Metazoa; phylum Arthropoda; class Insecta; order Coleoptera; family Lycidae; genus Platerodrilus; species Platerodrilus igneus. The sequence continues at coordinate 1,354,837 of JARFIW010001288.1, forward strand.
TAAACTGAATAACAAATTTGTGCTTCTATAAAACAAAACGAAATAACGTGCTTTTAGAAGGAAGCACTGAGGAAATCTTAAAGCTATTACGAACCAAACCCCGGGCTGTTGTCCTTGGCTGGAATGGAAACTACATCGCCGTGCGGAATCTGCAGCTAATTATTCTTGCTTTCCATGCTTTAAATACAGGTGTTGAAGCGAAGCGGGTTTCTTACATTGATTCAAGGCTGCATAACTTTTGTAGCGTAATCTTCCGTTGTCTAATCTTAGTTACAAATGTAATTTTTCATTGCGTAGTCTATAAGTTAGAGTTTCTAAATTGTAGATTCTAAGTTGTCGTTGCGCTAAACAAATTGTTAAATTAGGTACTATGATAACGAATATACAATACCAACCGTTACTCAGGAAGTGTGTCACATAAATAATGCGACCCGGAGGTCACTCGCCATTAATTTCAAATGCATGCTGTCGCTGCTCTTACCTATCGACGAGTGCTTTTGCCGCGTTCTTCTATCGTGGAGGGTCCCGAGTGGGGTTGTCAAACCTCTCACGCGCGCGCCAGTGGCTGTGGAATACACCGAACTCCGAAACAAATGGACTAACGACTCTAGATACTGTATTAATGTAAGGATTTGATTGTTACACGTATTATTACTTTAGTTAATAAAGGTGTTTTAACATTCGTTGTACCTTTCATGAATAGATTTTTTACTGCGAAAATAAAATTGTTACAACGCTTCTTGTCACGTAACTGCACCAAACATTGATACGGAATATGCCATTGATATACACAAAAGACACAAATGGGGGAGACAAATAATTACAAATGCGAGTGTGTTGGTAACTACGTGTACCTGACGTCCATTGGGAGACAAAATCGGGGAGTCACAATCGGTATTAATCAAAATTGGGAGGGGTCAAATTAGAAAGTCAAACACTACACGGGACAAAAAGATTAAATTCACAATGATTTTTTTTTTAACCTGGGGGTCCTTATTCCTAACAAGGCTAATATTTATTACCTATAACCAAACATTTACAATTTATTTCTAATTCCAAAAAACTTCACTTCCAGGAGCTCAATTAGCTCTATCTACAAAAAAAAGGAATGCTTCCTCATCAAAACAGCATAACTATCCAAAGTATCATCACTATAAGGTGACAATCAAAAGGAAGACCTTACTAATAGGTCTAAATTTAAAACACTATTATCACAAAGTGATAATCAAAACAAAAGTGACCTAACCAAAGGTTACTTATCAAATCCAAATACAAAGTATTATCACTTTATTACAAAGAGATAATCAAAACGAAGGTAACCTAACCATAAGGTTACTTAACAAATTCAAATACAAAATATTATCACTTTATTACAAAGAGATAATCAAAACGAAGGTAACCTAACCATAAGGTTACTTAACAAATTCAAATACAAAATCGAACCAGTCAGGGCTGTAATATCCTACACCCTACTGAATATCCTATCACTAAGTTCCAACAAACAACAGATCTCATTAGTGATGGACCAAATGGTGAGACTCACCAAGCCAACCTTGACCTTATCAAACCAAAGAATTTCGAACGGTCAAAAAAACAAGGAAAAGAATAATCTAATATTCTCTACCTAGATATGTAGAAATCAGGACCAACAATCAAATAGCCCACTTACTTCTACATTGTAAAGATATCTGTTAAAGACATCTTCTAAACACATCTCTGAGTAACGCGCGAGCAAAATGACCAGCGTGCACACCAAGGCACACCTCAAACTTACAAAATCTACAAAATCTAAAAATCTCTAACCACTTATTTCACTTCTCAAACAAAATACTCAAAATTAGTGAAACGACACTAAATCAAAATCTGGACAAAACAAAGCAAACCACTACTGCATTACTTAACATCAAAGAGATGACCGGACCGGAACTAATCGTCAGGATCATCATTTTCCTTTGGATACGACGCTTCAACTGGTTTCAAGTCCTTTACGTGCCATTTCCCTGCTCTTGTCCCATCTTCGTTCTCTAACTCATACACTAAATTGGAATGTTTTTTTCGAACTTTACTCATAACGAACTTTGGAGCTAACTTAGCGCAAAACTTATCACTAGCACTCGAGAGGACCTTATTAGCTCTCCAAACACACTCTCCGACTCGGAATGAAATGTCTCTTCTCCTAAGATTGTAGCGTTTACTCGAACGTTGATAAGCTACATGCAAATTTTCACGGACATTTCCAAAAATATCAAACAAAGGTTGACGATCCAAAACATAAGAAGGTCTACTACTGGAGACGACATCAACATCCTCACCAGGTATAAAATTATCATTATAAGCTTTTCCACTTAAAGGTACCTGACGACCAAAACTAAAAAATTTGGCGAATAGTTGGTGGACTCATGTTTTGCTGAGTTGATTGCGTATTGGATCTTTGATATCTCAATATCCCACGTATCATGTTCTTCTACGTATGAACGGATTGCTGTACCAACTGTCTTATTGATTCTTTCCACAAAATTGCATTGGGGAGCATAAACAGCATTATACCAAATCTTTTGAATTTCGTACCTTGCACACAAAGCTTTAAAAATACGTCCAATTAATTGTGGACCATTATCACAAATAACAAACTGTGGTACTCCGTAGACAAGAAATACTTTTCTTCCAAAATTTCTCGATCAAATGTGCCGTGGCACTACGCAAAGGTTGCAAAATCGAATACTTCGAGAACCAATCACCAACAACTAAGAGCCATTTATGTCCGCGTTTGGAACGAGGAAACGGACCCATCAAATCTAACGCAATGGTTTGGAACGGTAGTCCAACCTCTTTCTCCTTTCCCATCATCCCAAGGGGACCTTTATTGGGTGGTTTTTGAGCACCACAAATCAAACACTTCCTACAAAATTTACGTACGTCAAAGATCATCTTTGGCCAATAATATAATTCTTGAACACGAGACAAAGTTTTAAGGAACCAAAATGTCCTGCTGAAGGGGGGTCATGACATGATTTAATGACATCTATACGCTGAGATTTTGGCACTAAGTACTTCCACTCTACAACATTCGCCGAATGCGGTAATAGGGAAGGTATAAACTTATAAATAAACCCATCTTCCACTTTCCATTGTGGGTAGCTTCTGGGCGACAACAAAATTTTCTTTCTCAAAGATTCATACCACAAGTCTACGCCATCAAGTTTAATCTCTACTAAATTAACTTCTGGATTTTCTAAAGGAACACCACGACTAAGACAATCTGGGACTATATTAAACTTTCCTTTCCTATGCACCAAATCAAATGAATGTTGCCTTAATCGAACAGACCATCTGGCGAGTTTTCCAGTTGGATTCTGAAGATTACTCAACCAAAGTAACGAAAATGATCGGTGACAACTGTGAAGCGAACTCCTTCTACCCACGGACGAAATTTCTCAATTGCAAAATAACTGCTAAACACTCTCTCTGTGGTGGAATAATTGCGCTCGGTACGGCTCAGGGTTTTACTTGCGTACGAAATTACACGCTCTTCTCCTTTTACATTTTGAATCAACACAGCTCCTAACCCAGTGTTGCTTGCGTCACACTCAACAATAAAGGGTGCCGAGTAGTCTGGCTGCGAAAGAAGAGGTGCAGAAACTAATGCTTGCTTGATCAGCACAAATGAATTTTCTGCTTCCGCACTCCAGTTTACAGTTTGACCTTTTTCTTACTCTTAATGAGGTCATTAATAGGCGAAACTAAAGACGAAAAATTCTTTATAAAACGACGGTACCAGCTGCACATTCCTATAAACCTTTTAATCTCCGTTGTGGTTTTCGGACGAGGAAAGTTAACCATTGCCGACACCTTATCGGGATCTGTACGAAGTGAGTTAGAACCTACTATATAACCCAAAAATGTAAGTGTCTTTTTAAAAAATTCGCATTTACTTATGTTTATAGTAAGGTTAGCTTCTTTTAGACGTTGCTTAACCTCTACCAATAACTTTAGGTGTTCTTCAAAAGATGACGAACATAATATTATGTCGTCCAAATAGCAAAATACATGGGGTTCAAAACGTGGACCAAAAATTGCATCTACTAAACGCTGTTGTGTCTGCGCAGCATTCTTCAACCCAAATGGCATGCATGTAAATCTAAATTGTCCTCGTGAAATAACACTGAAGGCAGTCTTATCTTTAGACGACTCACAAAGGGGGATTTGCCAAAACGATTTTCTCAAATCCAGAGACGAAATGTAGTTCGCACCTCTCAACATATTGAGAATTCTATCTACGTTCGCAAGGGGTACGAATCATGAACAGTTAAGTCGTTCAGGGTTCTACCATCGAAACAGAAACGATATTCTCCATCTGCTTTCTTAACCAACAAAACTGGAGAGGACCACGGACTAGTACACGGTTCTATAACTTTAAGTCTAAGCATGTCGTCCAACTCCTCATTCAATATCTTACCCATATATGGTGACATGACATATGGTTTCTTGTGGAAGGGTTTGGCATTGCCTGTGTCTATGTCCATTTCGATTAGGTGAGTTCGTCCTAATCTATCGTCGCTGCTAATCTCACTAAATGAATTTATTAACTCTTGTGCTTGCACACATTGAGCATCTGAAAGGTCATGTAAACCAAATAAAGAATCTTCAGTGTTCAAAGGGATGGAAGACGAACCTATATACCCAATGTCGTTCCCAATGTTACTTTGGATAAACCAATTATTACTTCTAAAGTCAGCAACTACACCAAACAATTTTGCAAAGTCACTACCGAAGATAAATGTATGCGGTAGGGACGGAACCACTAATGCATTAAGGATGCGGCAGTCATTACCTATACAAATTGGCAAATCTACTGAGCCTACAACAGACTTTATTGAACCATCAGCTGTAGTGATACCGTTTTGCTGAACTAAAATTTTCAAGTCTAATTTTCTAACAATTGAAAGGGCTAAAGATCCTACCACTGAGGTAGTGCATCCCGAATCTAGAAGACCGGTAATGTCTCTATCCATTAATTTCACCATAATGTAAGGTCGATTATCACACTGCTTCTCAATGAACAAAGTATTATTCTTAGGCTTCGGAGAGTCCTGACAAAAATTTTTAACAACTGTAAGCCATCTTGACCACTCGTCTTTACAAAAGTATTTTTCTTGTTTACAAATCATAACCATGGCCTTATTACGCGGAACAAGATACCGACCACTATGCGCCTGCCGCCTTACTGGTTTTTTAAGCATTGTGGGCATGACGTAGCCTTAACGCCTTTTCGACCACATCCAAAACAAAAAATCTTTTTAATTGCTCTACAATCTCTGAACCAATGTCCACTACGGGAGCAATTCCAACAAACAAAATTATTTCTCTTATCGGGACTAAAGGAATTACAAACTGAGGACTCCAAAGAGCTCTTATCCGCTACTGTTACTTGGGGATTAACTAATTTATTCTGAAACACCCTACTCTTAACAGCACAAACTTTTCATTCAACCCAGGAGGTTTGTTCTCAAATTGATGCTTAGAGGGTTGCAAATCTTGTTAGGTTTACTAGAAGATGCTGAAACCAAGTTTAGTTTCATCAAAGAAACTTCTTCTAACCTTTACACAAATTTACTAAGGTAGACAAATCTTGAATGTCCGACAATGCAAGTGCTGAAATATATTCAGGAACCAAATTTCTTCTTATCATCTTAACTTTAGTAACTTCTGCTGATTCGTTGGTCAGTCTACTAAACAAGGTTTGCATATGCGCGACAAATAAAATAATCCTTTCGTCTTTACCTTGGCGACGATTTCTGATCTTTTCCCAAATGTCATCATCTGAAGAACCAGGTAGGAAATCTTCCTTAAACGTTCTAACAAGGAGTTCCAGTCTCTCAATGAACTTTTCACTGTTCTAAACCAAACTAAAGCGTCACCCACAAAAAGTTCACATGCTGATCCAAATAAATCAGCTTCGGATACCTTACGAGATTGTGCTAAATCACTAACTCTATCTAAAAATGAATATAGTTGTTTGGGATCACCTGAGAATTTTACAGGCCATGAACCTATAGGTACGGAAGGCGTTACATACGAAGTCGAATGAATAGGTGCACTAGCAACTGAAGGAGATACTACAACGGACCGATCCAAATAGGTGGACTCTGTACTTTTATTGATTTTATCGTATAAGTCAGCTTCAAGGGTTAATATCGTTGCTACTGTCTCATTTCTGAACTTAATTGCTTCCTCGGAATTTACTGAAGGGATTTTCATGCGCTTAACTCGCCCCGAAAGGTGGTTTAACCTTGAACAAGCTCTCCTAAAAATTGAGTCTGATGAGTCACCTTCAAATTCGGACACAACATTACGAACTGACTCGACTGAAACTGAAATTTCTTTACTTTCCGTTGCAAAGTCTACTTCATAACACGAAAGATCAATCAAACAACCAGGCTTATCTATTTCTTTAGCCAACAATCTACCTAAAATTTTCCTTTTCTCCAACACTTGTCTCTCACTCACCACTCCTCTGATTCTTAGTTCATACTCCAATTCTTCTTTAAGTAGACAAACAATTTGGAATTTTTCCGACATGATTACTCAAGCCTAATGGAATCAAACCGATAAATCTAACTGATCCGAACCTTACAAAAGTTATCAAAACAAATTCGTACTACTAAAGGTAAAATCAAAAGATGTTTTTGGTAAAATTATTTTTGCCAAAACAATATCAAAAAATTATAAGGGTCAAAATATAATGAAAGCCAAAAGTAAATTTGACCAAATTAATTAATTGACTGTATGGGGATTAACATTACAACCAATCTTTTATCAAAAGCGAACAAACAAATCTAAATGTCAAATAGACTTTAAGCAAACAAATTTCGGAGCAAAATAATTTTTGGACAAATGGACTTCAAAGCAAAATAAATTTTGAGCTAACAAATTTCGAAGCAAATTAAATTTTGAACAAATAAATTTCGAAGTAAATCAAATTATGAACAAACAAATTTCGAGGCCCCAAACGTTGCCGGCGCCAGTGTAACGAATTTTCCTGGCCAATCCCACACATGGGTGCCAGTGAAATGTTTTCCTATATTTCTCTGGCCGACACTACTTTATTATCACCATGCTCCAAGTCAGGTGTCTGCAAAACAAAGTCTTCCGACGTAACTAGGGGTCTATTCCTTGGGTAGAGCTATGAGCAACGTGGGGGTAAGTCAAAATCTGTAGGGGGGTCACACTCAAACTAAAACAAACAGGCGCCACCAAGTCCAGATTGATTTATGTTAATGGCATGGCAAATTTCTAAGGGCGGACGTGGAGACCCAAAGAAAAAAAGATCGCCTTCGATGACACAAAAACTTGTCTTAACAGAATAAGACGCTGTTCCTGTAAGGAAAAATAATAATTAAGTCACATAGAAAATGGGAACACAATTTGCGTCCTCAAATCTACCTAAAATGCATAGAGAATATTTTCTACATAAGGGTGTCATAAAATTTAACTCTTATTGCTTTTTGTTTATCAGGTCTGATCAAACTAGATCAGAATAAAAAGACTTTAAGCGTGGATTATAAATTTACTAGAGAGATTTTTTCCGTTTCTGTAAATAAAATTCAATGCTATAAAATAAAATGAATACTTGAAATACTTGCAAAGTTAATGTAAGGTTTATCAACTTGATCCTTACTCAAATATATTACAATCCAGTGTGACTGGTTATACTAAGGTTTCATAACCCAATCAGATCTGTGTAGGTCATTTACAAATTAATATACAAAATTTTCTCTTTAAGTTAACGGTATTAAAATCAATTTGAAGTCAAAATATTCACAAAGATATTCTCTAATTTTATCAAAGGTGGTAGTAATGTAATACTAAACATCTGTTAGCAATTGTGCAATTGTTGACGGCATATTTCAAACAAACAGGTGACGTAACCGCAGCTGTTAATTTATGTTGAAGCCACGTGTAGTCACATATCTACGAAACTAGGTGAAATTAAATTTGATACTGGAGAAAACCAGCTTAGCTACAGATAAACTGAATAACAAATTTGTGCTTCTATAAAACAAAACGAAATAACGTGCTTTTAGAAGGAAGCACTGAGGAAATCTTAAAGCTATTACGAACCAAACCCCGGGCTGTTGTCCTTGGCTGGAATGGAAACTACATCGCCGTGCGGAATCTGCAGCTAATTATTCTTGCTTTCCATGCTTTAAATACAGGTGTTGAAGCGAAGCGGGTTTCTTACATTGATTCAAGGCTGCATAACTTTTGTAGCGTAATCTTCCGTTGTCTAATCTTAGTTACAAATGTAATTTTCATTGCGTAGTCTATAAGTTAGAGTTTCTAAATTGTAGATTCTAAGTTGTCGTTGCGCTAAACAAATTGTTAAATTAGGTACTATGATAACGAATATACAATACCAACCGTTACTCAGGAAGTGTGTCACATAAATAATGCGACCCGGAGGTCACTCGCCATTAATTTCAAATGCATGCTGTCGCTGCTCTTACCTATCGACGAGTGCTTTTGCCGCGTTCTTCTATCGTGGGAGGGTCCCGAGTGGGGTTGTCAAACCTCTCACGCGCGCGCCAGTGGCTGTGGAATACACCAAACTCCGAAACAAATAGACTAACGACTCTAGATACTGTATTAATGTAAGGATTTGATTGTTACACGTATTATTACTTTAGTTAATAAAGATGTTTTAACATTCGTTGTACCTTTCATGAATAGATTTTTTACTGCGAAAATAAAATTGTTACAACGCTTCTTGTCACGTAACTGCACCAAACATTGATACGGAATATGCCATTGATATACACAAAAGACAATAAGTTGCATACCTGTAGGTGTCTGGATACTTAGCTCGCACACCGTCGGGGATGAGTCAACACAACAACGCTATGGTCGCCAGGATCTGTTCATCCTGCTGCCATAACTGTATAAGCGGTCTACGGAAAAAAGCAGTTGGTCTACAGACAAAAGCAGTTGGTCAACATAAAGAAAGAACCCATTTGGCCTCCAGCTAAAAAAAACTAAAAAGAAAATCTGATTAGAATGGGTACGCGCGGGAAAACTCACCGAATACACGCAAGACATCTCCTAGTTGTCGAACAGAAACACGTTCATCGCTTTTGAAATACGGTGACAAATAAATGTAGAAAATATTTCGACGTACAAGCTGTAGAATCAAATTCAACAATGGTTCAAACAATACGGAGTCGAATTGCAAATCCTAGCTTATCGAAACGCGGTATAACTGGAAAACACGGCTTATAGCGGATAGTGCGCGACCTTATTTCAACACGTCGTTACATTGGAACAATAGAGAAAACCATTATACGGTGCTCGTAAGATATGCCAAAATAGCGGGTACCTAAAAACAGGATACACTATTTAATTGTAGCATAAATTTTCGTTGTAGAAGAGAAAGGGGTTCGAGTTGAGGAATTTATTCGAGAGCGTGTTTATTATTAGTTATGTTAAGCGGGCTTATACTGAACAGCTACACTATATAGGGGGTTGTTGAAGAATTTAAGGATTGAAACGGAATTTATTCGAACGAGTAATGAATGAACAAGGGAAAAAAATAAAATAATTAATTTATGCGAAAAATAAACGTACATGTTGCGGCGAATCCGGCCCTACCCCTTTATACGTCACAAGGACAACGAACAAGAATAGACTAGCACCCCTAGGAGAATCGGTTCCAGACGCTTGCACGGTCAAGATGCTCTGTTCAGTTACAGCTAAAAATATTTGCTTTACTTAAAACATGTAGTTATTTTTACAATTGTATATATTACAAATAAGTTTGTGTACTTTACGTAAAATTTTAAAAAATGTCACTTTAATCACAAACATCAATTGGTCCTTCAGCGATAAATTACTGCTACATACATCAACGTTCAAAGTTGAAGTTACCTGCTTAGAATTGATGGTTATTTTCTACACTATACTGCAAGTTCGTTCGTCCAATCGACGAGCGTCTCGCGCCACATCTGATCTTGGCTGCCGCTAAGGTCATCATAGTTTTCAGTTGACAATTGTGAAACTTGTTTACATGGTGAAGATTAAACATCAAAACTTTGATGGCACTCTCTGCAACTAAAATTACACTTGTGAGGACTTTACCAAATATATTATGTATAAATGACTTATTAGCCTTCAGTTACTAATACATCCTTGTTTATATGCCCCAAGAATTATTCTCCTTTCTGTGAGATCCAATCTTATACAATAAGTGGTTTAATTTTTTCTATAATGTAATGAAGATATGGTTTCCACTTGTTCATTTACAGAATTAGAATTATTAAATTAAAACCACCAACAAACATAACATAGCTATCCAGGCACATGACAACGTAATGAAAACAAGGAAGCTTTAGCTATGGCCTTGACGGCAGCCGAGATCAGATGTGGCGCGAGACGCTCGTGTCCAATTCTACCTGCTTTCGTTCAACACAAGGTCGACGGCGTGCACCCTTATACAATACAACTGGTTTGTATACAAAAACACCATCACTTCAGGAAAGGTATGTGACCTCCTTTTAATACATCATTCCAACAATTTTATAGGTAAAGCCTGTATTTTATTTACACATTTCAAACAGCTGTAAAGCTCTAATTAATTACATAAAGCACGACACGCTTTACGGTGTTTCTTTGCAACCTGCATTTTTTACTTGTTTGCTACATTTTACGTACTTATAACAAAGACTAATACAGACAAAAACAAGCGTACAGCTATTAAAAGCTCTTTAGCACGCTTTAATAATTACTTTCATTCAGTTAAAAATGCAGATTATGATTTGAATGAATTACAAGACCGTCTAAATAAATCTGAAGCACTTTTAGATGAATTTAATACGGTTCAATTACTTATTGAAAACGCTGATGAACAATGCGAATCTAATTATGCTACTTTACATGCTCCACAGAGAGAAAAATTTGAAAATGATTTTTTTAAAATTACGGCAACTGTCAAAAAATTCATTTGTGATAAAAACGGTACTGTTAAAGCTGGTTCTCTAACGAGCAACATTAACAGTGTCCACAGTGGTCAGAACTCAGCCAATTTTCGTTTACCGAAATTAGTTCTGCCTACTTTTGACGGGTCTTTTGATCAATGGTTATTTTTTAGAGACAGTTTTGTGTCAATCATTCATTCAAATATTTCTAACATCACTAAATTTCATTATTAGCTCCTTCAACTGGTCGGAATTGCTGCAGATACAATCAAATCTTTAGAGGTATCAAACGCTAATTATTTGATAGCTTGGAAATTAATTCAAGAAAGGTTTGAAAACAAACAGTTGTTGGTCACTAATCACATTAAGGCACTATTTAATTTACTTTCCGTCGCAAAGGAATCTCACGAAGCCTTGCGACTACTATTAGATGGCATGCAAAAACACCTACGCGTTTTAAGGGCTCTCGAACGTCCCACTGAACACTGGGATGATTTGATTATATTCTTAATTACTAACAAATTTGACAACGTTACACGACGCGCGTGGGAAGCGGAAAACAAAACTGGTGACCTACTAGAGTTACAAAACTTAATTGATTTTTTGAAAGAAAGATGTCGAATTCTTGAATCTTTACACGTCAATATTGACACGAAACCGCAACAATCGGTTACACCACAACGAACGAACAAAGCTTCTAAATCGTTTGTTACAACTTCTACAAAACCATGTCCTTTATGTTCCAACAATCACGCAATTTACTATTGCACAGAATTTACAAAACTCGATGGCTCGAACAAATTAAACACTGCTAAATGTTTACGGCTATGCATCAACTGTTTAGGTGCTAATCACTTAACAAATAATTGCAAGTCTACAGGGTGTCGTAAATGTGGAAAATTCCACCACACTCTTTTATGTTTTAAAAACAACAATGCAAATGTGCAGTCTACTTCTGCACAAAACACTTCACAGAACCTTACTACTGCTGCTGCAAATGAGCAACTCATTCCTACAACGTCGGCTACACCTGTTAGTCTGACCGTTAATACTTCTGCGAAGTTACAAGTTTTACTTTCCACTGCAGTTGTTACAATTCTTGACGCTTTTGGCGATCCACACGACTGCAGAGTTATTTTAGACAACGCAAGCCAATCGAACTTTATATCTCAACGTCTTTGTGACATTTTACAATTGCCAAAACGCAACACAAACATTTCCATTTTTGGAATTAACCAATTGAATCATGATGTCCGTCACATTGTCACAGTCACAATCAAATCTAAGGTAAACAATTTTGAAACAACACTTAATTGTTTAGTCTTGCCAAACATTGCTGGTCACTTGCCAAGCACTTACATTCGCAACACGTCATTAGACATACCCAAAAATATCAAACTTGCTGACTCAAATTTTGGTCACCCTGCTCCAGTAGATTTATTAATTGGTGCAGACACTTTTTGGGATTTATTAGGTATTGGGAAAATTAAACTTGGCGACAATGGTCCCATTTTACAAAAAAGTAAATTTGTTTGTCTCATTTCGGGCAAAATTTATACACAAAATAATATTTCCAATACGTTACATTGTTATCACTCTTCTAATGCTACTTTAGAAGCACAATTGTCTAAATTTTGGTTACTTGAAGAATATCCAAAAATAAAATTCTTTTCTGACGAAGAAAACTATTGTGAAACACAGTTCAAACAAAACACATCTCTTAATGATGATGGTCATTTTATTGTAAAAATTCCAATTAAAGAACCTACACCTGAATTAGGAGATTCTAAAGCTACAGCTACTCAACGCTTTCTTAAACTAGAACAAAAACTTGAGAAAAACCCAGGTTTAAAACAACAATATCATGATTTTACCTATGAGTACATACAATTAAACCACATGTCACTTTGCAGTGATCAACAATACAACTCTGGATTCTTTCTGTCACATCATTGCGTTCTTAAAGACACTTCTACTACTACTAAATTACTGGTCGTATTTGATGGCTCTGCTAAATCCTCCTCTGGATACTCGCTGAACGATTTAATGTTGGTCGGTCCTAATATACAGAACAACTTATTTGATATTCTACTTAGGTTTATAAAACGCAACATTGTTTTAAGCGACGATATTGCAAAAATGTACCGACAAGTATTTATTCATGAGGAACAACGCCACTTACAAAAGATTTTATGGCGTTTTGACTCAAACAGCGAAATTGTTGCTTACAACCATAACACGGTTACTTACGGTACAGCTTCTGCGTCATTTTTAGCTATCAGAGCTCTTCATGAGGTTGCACATAGACACATACATGAAAATCCCAAAATTGCTTTAATTATACTCCACGATTTTTATGTAGACGATCTTCTCACTGCAGGAGATACTGTTGAAGAGGTCAAACAAATAAAAACTGAAATTTCTACTCTACTACAATTCTACGAATTTCCTCTTCGCAAATTTGTTTCAAATGACAAATCGATACAATACGATTGTGAGTCAAACATTATACACTTAGGTGACACAGGACAAAATAAAACCTTAGGATTATTTTGGGACTCTCACAATGATACATTGTAATATGCAATTAATGTTCCACAACACACGTCGAAGGCTACCAAACGACAAATTTTGTCATACATTTCAATGTTTTTTAACCCGTTAGGTCTTCTCTCACCTGTAATAATTACTGCCAAAATTATCTTACAACAGCTTTGGAAATTAAAAATACCATGGGACGAAACCGTTCCTGCAGATTTATACTTGCAATGGCAAAATTATTGCTCTCAACTGGAGCAATTAAACACATCAATCATTCCAAGACAAGTGACATGTTCTAATCCAGTTTCTGTTCAGTATCATTGCTTTTGTGATGCTTCAGAGGCAGCCTATGGCGCTTGTATTTTTATACGTTGCACGGATACTCTCGGAAACACAACTTCAAATCTTTGTTGCGCAAAAACAAGAGTTACACCTTTAAAACTCATTACAGTTCCTAGACTGGAATTATGTGGTGCTCTTCTTTCAGCTGAACTTTCAAACAAGGTAGTTACGTCTAGTAACATACACTTTGAAAGGGTCTTTTATTGGTGTGATTCTACCATAGTTATCTCTTGGATAAATTACATCTCCACATTTATTAAAAACTTTCGTTGCTAACAGAGTTTCACAAATACAGAACTTAACGAATACTGATTCCTAGAGGTACATCAACACTTTACACAATCCTGCTGATTTACTGTCAAGAGGAATTGATCCTAAAACTTTACTGAATTCGGAACTTTGGTTTCATGGTCCGAATTGGCTTACCTGGCCTGAAAATAATTGGTCTGTATACTCTTATCAATTAAAAAATTCCAAAATTCTGGAAACTCGTCCTACAACTTCAGTACTTGTATCCACTTCCGAAGATTTTGATCTCATAAATCGATTTTCTTCATTAACTAAACTACAACGAGTTTTTGCTTGCATTCTTAGATTTAAAAACAATTCTTTAAAACCTAAAAGCATGCGTACTATTGGTCCGCTAACAACACAAGAATTAGCTGATTCTTTAAACACACTTGTTAAAATTGTACAAATACAATTATTTCCTGACGATTACAATATAATACTTAAAACTGGTCAAGTAAATAACAAAAGCAAACTTTTAAGCTTAAACCCATTTCTTGATCCACTTACAAAAATTATTAGAGTTGGTGGTCGTTTGGAAAACTCCAACTTTAATTTTCTTAAAAAACACCCAGCGGTTTTGCCTTCAAAACATTATTTTTCTACCTTTATTGCTCAACACGAAGATTTAAGACTGTTACACGCTGGTCCACAGGCCTTATTGGCTTCAATTACAGAAAGATTCTGGCCTATATCTGGTCGAAACTTGGTGAAAAAGGTCGTGCATGACTGTGTACGATGCTTTCGTTTTAATGTAAAATCTGAACAACACATAATGGGAAATCTTCCAAATTCCCGTACAACGCCTCTGCGTCGATTTTATTACTCCGGTGTTGACTACGCTGGCCCATTTTCCCTTTGTGACAGAAAGGGTAGAAACTTCAAAACAACTAAGGCTTACGTGTCTTTGTTTGCCTGCTTTACCACAAAGGCTATTCATTTGGAAGTCGTTAGTGATCTTACAACTGAATGTTTTTTAGTTGCTTTGCGTCGTTTTATGGCTAGACGTGGAAAATGTGCTGTAATATTTTTTGACAATAGTACCACCTTTGTGGGGGCAAATAATAAAATTAAAAAATTTGTTGACATCTGCTACACTAAAATTTCTAATGACCTCTCTGACGATGGAGTTCAGTGGAAACTAACTACACCTCGTACGCCACATGTCGGTGGTTTATGGGAGTCAGGCGTGAAATCCGTGAAACACCATTTAAAGCGTGTGATGGGTGACGAGTCAATTACATTTGAAGAATTTTGTACGGTTCTTTTCCAAATAGAGGCTTGCCTAAATTCCAGGCCCCTATATCCTTTAACACAAGATCCTAATGATACTAATTTTCTTACTCCTGGTCACTTTTTGATCGGCGAACCTTTGTGTACAATACCAGATCCGACCTTGTTGCACTTAAATGAAAAACGATTATCGAGATTTCAGCGCATGCAACAGCCTACACAACACTTTTGGTCCAGGTGGTCAAAAGAATATATCTCGAACTTACAAACACGCGTTAAATGGAAAGAAAATTTTCCACAACTATTAAAACCTGGTACACTTGTCATCATTAAAGAAGACGGTCTTCCACCCCTCAAATGGCGGCTTGGAAGAATCATTGAAGTTCATTACGGACTTGATGGAATAATTCGTAGTGCAACTATCAAAACCACTTCGGGCAACTTTAAACGTCCAGTAGTGAAACTTTGTGTTCTATCTAATCAAATCTCATAACGAGATGTTTATTTTAATGCTTTTGACATTCATTATTGTAGTTTTTTCGTTACAAGCATTTACATATTGTAAGTGTAGTTACTTTTATGAACTTTAATTTATGTGTGCCTATGTGGTTTAAACACTTTACAAAACTTTTATGGTTTTCATACTTCTTTTGAAACCTTAGAAGATTTCAAGGAGGGCGGCGTATGTTGCGGCGAATCCGTCCCTACCCCTTTATACGTCACAAGGACAACGAACAAGAATAGACTAGCACCCCTAGGAGAATCGGTTCCAGACGCTTGCACGGTCAAGATGCTCTGTTCAGTTACAGCTAAAAATATTTGCTTTACTTAAAACATGTAGTTATTTTTACAATTGTATATATTACAAATAAATGTGTGTACTTTACGTGAAATTCTAAAAAATGTCATTTTAATCACAAACAGTACAAAAAAAATAAATACATCTTGGTTGCAATGGATTATTTTACCAAATGGCCGGAAACGTATGATATACCTAACCAAGAAGCCGAGACGGTTGCAGATGTACTAGTGAGGGAGTTGTTTTGTCGCTTTTGAGTTCCGTTGGAACTACACTCCGATCAAGGTTGGGACTTCGAATCAGCGTTGTTTCAAAACGTCTGCAAGTATCTTGGAATCAGGAAGACTAGAACCACCCCACTTCAACCTTAATCGGATGAAATGGTTGAAGGAATGAACAGGACGTTAGGAAAGTACATAGCCAAAGTTGTCTCTAAACATCAACGAGACTGGGACCAATATTTGCATTTGTTCCTACTGGCGTACCTATCTTCGGTACATGACAGCACAGGATACTCTCCCACTTGCGCGATGGTAGGACGTGAATTGCGGCTACCGTGTGATCTTCAATTTGGATTTAAGCCTGGAGAAAAGATCGCAGGTGAAGATTACGTTAGTAAGCTTCGTGAAAGATCAAATAGCATTCACGAAAACGGCCGAAAGAATATCCAGACAGCAAACGATCGAATGAAATCACACTATGACACGAGAGCACAAGAAGATGTTATCAACCTGGAGATTTATTGTGGTTGTACAATCCACAAAGAAAGCGTGGATTGTCGCCAAAATTACAAAAACAATTGGAAGGCCCGTACGAAGGGTTAAAAAGAATTAATGATGTAGTGTACCGGATCAGAAGATCTCAACGTGGTAAACCAAAGGTGGTACACTTTGACCGTTTAACATCTTATGCTGGCAACAACCAGGAAGATCGAGTAATGAGAATAGTGAAACAATTTTATTTTTTTAAGCGTTGTCAAGTCACATTATGCAGCGACAGTGAAACAATTTAGTTTTTACTATGTTAGGTTTAGAGCATACCTAGGCGCACATATTTCTAACAAAAGTCATGCAGAATATGTAGATTTATCCGTACTAACACACATTGACTTTTGTAGACTTCCGGACTAACTCTGAACTCTATCTTCAGCTGTTTTTAGAGAATAAATAAATACGGATGGGTCAGGTGCCACTGTACTTATGCAATATATAAAAACAAGGAATATCGCCAAGAAAAATACAGGAACCTCAACGAACATATTCTGTTATTGGAATACAAGATTTTGTATTAATTGATGGTACGAACGTTTATCCTGAAATAAAATAAAGCACATGAAAATACATTGGAGACAGTAGTTTGCGTCTCAAAATAATACAATTGATAAATCAGACAAGTTCTCTGCACTTATAGAATCTGTTTGTGACCATTAGTGCATGGACACTACTTATTAAATTTATACACTCTTGGTTCATATAAAATTTATAGAATCTAAAAATATGTATGAAGTTGAATAAATTCACCTTCTTAAATATTTCTTAAAGTGTGATTAACCATTTCTAAATTTATAAAAAGATTATACTGCTTAGATATCAGCACATATATTAACTGAAGATATTTCTATTTCAAACTCACAGGTATTTACAATGAATTTAGTTAGTGTTTAATTAACCATTTCTAGTTCTGTTAATAAAGTTAATTTATCTGAGCTTTTAACATAAATAGGCATTATTTATTTCATTAACAAAATTATTACCTTTTGTCATTTTGCCAATACTGATCAAACGACGTACATTTTCATTAAATTACTTTTGTAATAGGATCGTTTAATTAGTAAATTTAAAGCTTGTTAATAAAATATCATGTAAAAGAAAGTATTCAACTGTATGATAAGTAATCAGCATGAACAAATAAATCCTACTAACAATGTGTACTAAGTATGATTCATAATCTTAAACAGATCGTTTAGGTAAACAACTCTTTAAAGCAAGAATTTAATTTAGTGTAAAATTCAAAGATCTAAATTTTTAAATATAATTACTCAGATATTAGTTTTCAATAATTTAAACTACAAAGATAGCGGCTTAACATTGGGTATTTTCTAATTGGATAAAAATAACCACGAAACGTTGTTAGTCAAACAGATGATTTTCATAACAAAGGAAAATCGACTTACCGACATCCAACATAGAATTCAAATTTCTACAAACCATTTAGTAGATAAACTCGAACAATATATGCGCCTTCAATACTGGATAAAGACAGCAAAAGCTTGTTGTCTATCTTGTTACGGCAATGTCCTGAAGGTCAGAACCATAAAAACAAAGGGTGGAATCCACCGTTGGGGTGAGCCATCGTCAAAATCTCTAACCATGAAAAGGAAACCACATCAATCAGTAGCTTAAACTGCCACATAACTCAATTCAGGCGTTCGTGATATGTCGTGTGCGTTGTGGTTGCGCGTCCAATCTTTTTTTTGTCCGCCATAACAATCTGGCTTTTAGAATAAGTAAATATTTATTTTTTAATACTATAACTACGTTATATTAATAACGTTTCGTATTGTTTCATAATTGATTGGACATGTTACATATAATGTAGTTTATTTGGTTTCAAGTGAATGAATATAACTTAAACGAACTGGATCAGTTCTATGAGGAAGTTCTTTCTGGCATGGACAAAGGAGATCCATAAGTTAAGAGTGATTGTTCTGACAAAAGTTACAAACAAGTCGAATATAATACCTTTAAAATAGGTTACAGTATTCGTTGGTAGATCTCCTGGTTTCCTTATATGGCAATTAAAGAAATGAAAGTATTTTTAGAGCTCTGTTGATTCCTAGATCAAATTCCAACAAAAATATCTGTTCCTGTTTCTTATATTTTGATATAGTATAAGTGGTAGGGGAAACCGCTTTCACGTCAAACCTTTGGCATACAAAAATACATTGCGTCGCTTCCAGGTTATACTGATGGCGTGCAAAAATACATAATGCTAATTTCAGGCCAAATAGCGTGCACGCTTGTGAAACGTAAAACTCAGTCAACCATATTGAAATCACATGCTTGGCGAATAATTATGTTAGTTTGTTGCATTATACTTAATCCATTAATAATTTAGGATATTCTTAATTTTAATCTGTTATATGATATATTGAGTTGCTGCAAAGAAAATTTCTTACTGTAAAATACAAAACTATGAGTTTTCAAGTAGAAGTCCTATGGCTATTATATACAAACCTAACCTCTCTTACTGATACCACTACACATTAAAGTGTATCATTTAGAGTTACTTTAAAATTAATTCTTTGTTCAAAATTTGAGTAACAAAATAAGTCATACAAAAAAAGTTTGAAGCAGTTTTGTAGTAAAAGTAGTATCTTAATTAACGCATTAAATATTTCGAGTTTATTGAAAAATCAAATGGAACCAGCTAATTTTTATTTCTATTTACGACAGGTCGACAAACACTTAGTTTTAGTTTAAAGATATGTAGATAGAGAATTTATTTGTCCATTTACTAAGGTGAGCGGTATTGGGGCTCGATATAGCATTGTACGGTAATTAAAATTGTTCCGCTAAAAAGACAAACTACAAATTTCTCTCTAATACTTAGTTGGAATTTAATTAACAAACGTTATTAGTCTGACAATTACCCTTTGGAATTTAAAATATTTAATAGCATTGCTCTTGTAGAAGGCGAGGGATTTACGGTGTCAGATAAATGCACTCCATGTATATAATGAGAATCTACCGCATTGTTTCTACGGATATTAATTAGAAACTATCAATATTAATTGCTTATTTACTCTTAAATAATTGTACTCCAGTAAATTTACATGTATTTTGTGTTTTGAAGGGATTTATAAGTCCGTATAATACGAGCAATTAGTTATCAAGTATATGCTACTGTAATGAAGAGAAGTGAACGCAGCGCGTTAGGCCGGTGCTGACACCACCACGCCCTTCTCTTGTTTATCTATAATTTTGAGACATCACTATAGTCTCCGTTTTGGGATAAATCAAACGTATTTTGCTTATTTTTAGAGTTTTTTTAAGAGATTCCATTTTTCTCTAAAATTTTTAACTCTTGCTTTACCATTATGCTCCTGAACTGCATTCGTATCCAGGATTAACACCTATACAATTTCCCAGTGATTCCTTTCTTAAATATTCAGTATTTCGTTTTTCAAATTAACCCGTGTTGAATATCTTGTTAGAGTACGTTTCCTAGCGATTTTGTTTCTGTCCAAACCCTTAACTATAGCCTTATGCTCATAAAGTTTATGTTTAGTAACCTTCCACCATGTGAACCAAGTGCATATGCTTATACTTTAAATTAACGTAAATCATAATTATTCATATCTTTAAAATCCAAAAGTAATACTACCATACACGTATAAGTATGTATGTATGTATGTATGAATGTATGTATATATATATATATATATATATATATTGCTGTGATAAGAGGTTGTTTAACGGTGTATTGAATAGCAATGGTCGTGCAGTAACCATAAATTGCAATAGGAAGCAGAAAACTGCATTTATTTAAAGAAAAATTAAGTAATTTGTATATTATGTAAATAGTAAACATTTAACACCCTGTATATAGAGCATAATTAGTTTTAGGCGACGCAAATAAACACATCTTACAACAATAGGACGCATATTTAGCATAGAAATAGGTAATTCATACATTAGGTAAATAACAAGGATTTAACACTCGGTATATAGAGCTTTATGAATTGTAAGTAATGCAAATAACAATATTTTTCAGTAAAAGCACGCGTATTTAGAGGTAAGGATAATACATGTAATTAAACACGCATTCAAAAAGGTTCTAATTAGTTATAATATAATACGGAGATAAGAGATAAAACTTAACGAAGCTTTGTGTAAGTGCGTAGAAACAATCAACATTTTTGATAAGAAAATGTTGTTCAAAGATGCGTAAATAAATAAACACACACGAAAATCAAAATTGAAATTACATCATGTATTTTTCTATAGTATGGAAAACGCGATATCTAAACAAAGCAATGTATGGGTGAAATAACCAGGCATCTGTAGCAAACAACCATTACATGGGAAACGAATATATTACATCAGAAAACCACTTCAAGTGCAGGATATACAAAGACCTTATTGGTTAAGATAAGCGACAGACTTGGTGGAAACGCAACCCACATCCAAGTGGGATTAACCTATATTTAATAGCAAGCAATGATAACGGAGTTGAGTTTTAACTCAAGAAGACAAAAGATGCGCTACTTTGAATCGAAAAGTCACGCGAAATTTTAAATGTTTAGTGACAAATAAGTGCTACAAATATGAAGATTTCTTTTGCCAATTAACGGCTTCGAAGGTGATGATAATAATTTTGAATGTGATTATAATAACTTCGAATGTGATGTTAATAATTCAAATGTGTTAGTGGAGAATAATTTCAAATTTTGGTTGATACAATGATTCAAATGTGTGTATAATTCTAATCATAATTGGATGATAATAATTCTGAATTGATGTTGGTTGATAATGGTTGGTATAATAATTTAAATGCATGGAAAATTCTAATTGATGGTATAATATTTCAAATGTATGGATAATTCGAATATGGGGATGTTTTAAATGGATTAATGTAATTGTTCGGTCTCTTTGTCGCACGTTCGCGTGGTTAATTTTAAGTTATTTAAATTTGTAGTCGTAAATCTAGTAGTAAAACTGTCATCCCTTGTTCCCTTATATCCTGCCATAAAAATTCCTTGTGCATTTGTGAATAAGGTGGACAGAGTAGTGAACAAACACTTGCTTATGGATATTGAAGCAGAACGGTCGTCGGTTTCTTCGTTCAGTACCGTAAGTTAGTCAAGTGCCGCAGACTTTCGTTGTTAAACCCTAAAAACCTCAGTGCAAGTGTAACGTAACATAGACTCAATTCGCATACAGTCCACTTGGTTGAAAGAATAGGAACTGCAGCTTAGAAAAAAAACAAAACACCGCGGAGGTAAGTCGATGTATAAATTTATAAGACCCCCCGCGCGTGAACAAAATTGGCCTTCATCGCTGGATCTTTAATTAAATAATTAGTTCCTCTCCTTTAAGCTCCTTATACTTAAATTTATAAAATTGTCGTAGTTTTTATTATGGTTAAACGTGTTACACAGAAAAGAACATCTTGCTTACACATTTACTGTAGATTTTACAATACATTCCTTATCCTTTGTGGCAAAGATTAGGGTCGTCGTCGGTATCCTTTTATGTAAACTATTTATGAGTGTTATTGTATCCTAGATCTTTACCTTATTTGTCACTTCAAGTTGGAGCAACCATTCGGGTTCATGCAACTTGTATAACAAAGGGGTTATTGGTATTTATTTGAAACCTTAAAAGCTTTGTCGGGCAAGCACTGTAGTTAGGTGCATTTTTCTATTAATAATTTAATTTCGTAGATGAATTAGTAATTTAGCGTATTCGAGTCACGCATTGTTTTTACATTAATTTTATTGTCGTTCATTAATCATTAATCAAATATGGTTATATCAATTGATAAAGCTATTCTTGAAACTAAATTTGTAGTTAAAAGGTTGGATCACATTTACAGTAAAATCAACCAACCGGAAAACGTATCGATTGCTTTAATTAGAACGTCGATTAAAACTGTCGAACAGATTGAAACGCTTTTCAAATCCTTTTGCAAGGATATTTTCTTTGATGAAGAAAGTGAACAATTGGATGAATTTTCTGCTCTTAGGGTGAAAATCGATGATTACCTATTAGATATTCGTATTATCGCTGAACAATGCGAATTAGATCGGGTAGAAAATAAGCCAAAGGTGGAAAATATGAATAATTCTTTTTCGTCGAATTGTGGAGGAATTCGCTTGAAACATCTTTCAGTCCCATGCTTCTCCGGACGAATTTCAGATTTTGAGAGTTACAATGCAATTTATAAGCGGTTGATTCATGATAATGTCAGTTTGTCACCCGTTGAAAAATTTTGCCATCTCGTTGATACATTAGATGAGTCGTCGCGTGGCTTAATAAAACACTTGCCATTAAATGATTATGCATACGAGGAAGCCTATAAAATCATTACTAATCGTTTTCAGTCCAAGAGGTTATTACTTTCAACATATTTTAATGCTTTTGAAAAATGCCCTAAGATCAGTTCCTCAGACTCGCATGCGGAACTCCGGCAATTAATTAGTTGTTTTGATGAAAATATATTCGCGTTGAGGCAGATGGAAATAGATTTATTAGATTTCATGTTGTTTAATCTGTTATCGAAAAAATTAGATATAAACATTTTAAAGCGTTTCGAATTAGGTAATATAGTGGTTTGATGCGGTAGTGTCATTTGTTTAGTGAACAATTTAAGAAAGTAAACAGCAACCCTACGTGTAATGGTATAATTGGAATAAAGTTTACTCAGACAAGTAATGGTGGAAAATGTAAGTGAATTTGATACACAAATTAATTAGTATGAAACACCCATTGATCCGTCCATAATTGGTCTCCCGTTCACGAATACTATTAACCTTTCATCCTTTCTTAATTAATAACTTAGGTGCTAATACCTTACATATTATTTTCCAATGCTCCACCCGAAGCTACTACATTGGCCAGTAAGCGAGCTTTTTTTTAACTGAAAATTTCGAATTTTGCCGAACCCTTGCTGTTCCAAGCAAGGTGGGGTTCTTTAGCGTGCGTGACCACACTCACACACTGGACCTCCATTTTACCTCTCATCCGAACGAGGGCGTATTTTTGTGAAAAATGCTCGCCTAACATTTTTTAAGCGGACCGTGCCGGGATTCGAACTGGGGACCTTGGACGTAATAGTCACACGCATACCTACTACGTTGGTGCTAATACCGCTCGGCAAAATCGTAAACAATTGAAAACATTATTAGTTTAAATTGTGGCATTGCACAATTTAAAATTGCACGGGTAATCTTTTGGTTGATAAGTACATGCATGGTTTTAATAACAAATAATTATTACAAATACAACTCAAATATTTTCAAACACACAGTGTCGTTAGGGATTATTCTACCTTGGTTTTTTAACTTTGAAATACAGGCAAGCAACAAGCACCTCCTAGTGACTTATCGTTATACATATTCGGTGTATAAATCTGAAATTTCCATAAATATTATTCGAGTTTGTTTTAAAGGTCGCGTTTAAAACTTTGTACTCTAGATACAAAACGGAAAGTGATTTTGACTACATTAAAATTTATACTGGTTTATAGCGTTTTGTAAACATTACATTAAGGTTAAGTTGTAGTTATTGAAACCATACAAAGTGTTTTATTTGGTTGGCGTTGTGAAATATTTACTACATGCTTTGCAATTTTATTTGCATCTTATTGGCATATGCATTATTCATTAAATTACATAATGGCAACGAAAGTTTCTGTTGAGCGATTTTTGGTTGATGCTCAAGGAATTCCTCAGAGTAGCGGATTTGTTGGTAGAAATTTCAACGCTTGAAGCAACTAGTGCGAATGTTACATGGCGAGAATTGTAGTTCAATCCGCTTTAGATTTAAAAGCTGAGTTGGATTCAACGTATCATAAATGTTCGGTAAAGGTAGAAAATATTGACGAAATAGGTTCACCAGGGCTGCAATTAATAAAAGTGTTATTAAAATTAAATACAAATTAGCTTCTTTGGGGAATGCAATTGGTAAAATCAGTGCATTTGCTTCTGATATCAAACCAATTTCATCCACTGGTATTAATTGTTCGACTAATTTAAAATTATCAACAATTTCAATTGGTACATTTTCATGTCATATTACAGACTGGAATTCGTTTAATAGTCTTTACAAAAAAATCTGGTTTATGATAACGTTAATTTAACAAACGTGGAAAAATTTATTGTACTCTTGGATGGCTCAGACGTAGATTCTAAAAATTTAATTCGTCATCTTCCTGTGGTTGGTGAAAGCTTAGAGATTGCTTATTCAATTTTGAACAGAAGATACGAATGCAAAGTTTATTGATTAATTAATTTAGGTAGCCTTGGAAAACATTCCTAAGACTATAAAGCAAGTGTACACAGAGAGTTACGAGAAGTGGTTAATTATTTTGTAGAAAATGTGGCTGGCTTACAACAGTTAAAGGTTGACTTATTGGATGTCATTCTTTTCAATATGTTTTCTAAAAAATTGGATTCAGAGTTACTGAAAGCATTTGAATTGGAAAATGCCAAAGAAATTCCCACTTATAAATTAAAGTTATTTGTGGAAAAACATTAGAAGGCGTTAGAAGTGAGTAATTTGATGATATTGGACAAACAGCCAAAGCCAAACAAGGCAACAAATGTTGGGAAACAATCTCCTACATATTCAAAATTTAATTCACACTCTACATTGGTAACAACCTCATCTAGTAAAAAATCTTTGCTATGTGACAATAATTAAAATTTATATCACTGTCAGACATTTTTAAGTAAGACGTCTCAAGAGCGTTATAATTTGGTAAAACATAAGCAATTATTCATCAATTGTTTAGTGGGGTCGCATCAGGCGGTAAAATGTTTTTCAAAATCATCCTGTAAAAAGTGCAACAAGCCTAATAATACATTATTACATTTTGAAAGACAGTCAACAGTGAACCAAAATAAACGTAATGTGGTTGATAAGTCGAAACAAGTGGTTAATTCGAAACCTTTGATAGAGTGCACCAGCACTTCAAGTAGAAGCAGCTTATTCACATTAAGATGCTCAAATACAATTACATTGTTAGCAACAGCTAATATTTCAAATCGCGATGGTAATAGTAAGGTTCAAACAGTAAGAGCTTTGTTAGACATCATTGTGTGCAATCATGGACCCGTTGGATGTAAGTCTCAATATGTTTTGGCAGCTGGAAAGCATTCCAGAAAGTAGCAAGTTATTTCCGACAGAAGATGCTTGTGAACAATGTTTCGTAAATACTACATAAGAGACAATACTGGTAGATTTATAGTAAATCTGCCATCCTTAGGTCCTGAACCAAAGTTTGTGGATTCTTTAGGGGGTTGCTCTCAAAAGATTTTTAGCATTGGAACGTCGGTTACAAACCGATCCTCGAATGTTTTTGGAATATAAACAATTTATGCAAGATTATTTGAACAGTGGTCACATGACGCAAATTTCAACAAATTCTGATTTATCTGGTGGATATTACATTCCAAATCATGCTGTATTAACACCCGATAGCTCAACTACAAAGTTGCGCGTTGCGTTTGATGCTTTGCTACGCTATGCAGCGTACGGGTCAGATAAAAATAGAAAGGACTACGGACCCGTGCGAATCACGATGACGAAACAGAAACAAGAAACGTAGAAATACCGGGCTACCTACCAATGCGGTGAGGGGGGATTCCTAGCAACACAAAAAATACATGGTCATCATGTTTCTATTTACAGTAAATATTAATAAAAAAAAATTCGGTTTGCATCAACAAAAAAATTAATAAATAGTATTATAAAGACCAAATTTTAGAAGTTTACGTTGTAGCAATTTTATTTTCCACCTAATATATATATCTGTATAATCAATCCTTTTATTAAATATTAAATAATATAATACATTATAATGTTATCCAATCCACTTAATTTAATAACATCTATTGTCCAATAAAGAACTAGTATTTAGTTCATGTTAAAAGTTAAATTCTACGGAGACAATATAAAAGCTTTTGTTTGGTATCCTTCTTAAAGCCCCTCTACTCAATAACTGCAAGGTAACTTTGTTACTGAGCAGCAACAAGCTCGGCCGGCACTTCTAACCCAGCTGGGGTTCAAGCAGGTCGAAAGTTGTTCTTAGGAGCGATGTCCGTCATTGATTTTTGCTGTTGGAAGCGTGCACGATGGAAGATTGCACGTGTATGCTATCTTCAAAATTGTTTTGGATGGTCCATTTTGTGTTGAAACCAGTCGTGAAGAACGATGAAGTTTTTGTTAAAAGACCATTAGGAACAGTAAGTGAATTTGTTTCTATAACAATATTAAATAAAATTTTCAGTGTAACTTTGGGAATAATTTATTTTAAAATATATTGCAACGTAAATTATAAATATGCAACTTTTCTGAATAGTATTCATGCGAAAATTAAATGAAAACAATTCTATTCTTGTATAATATGGAATCACATTTATAATTTATTCAAGTTAATTACAAACAACATTTGCTTTCTTGTGGTGTGAATTACGCCTGGAACATCTGTAAATTGAAACGCAGATAATGGAAGCCAAGTGACGTGTTTTTCAGTATGCAGCGCAGCTGTTTGTTTGGAATGGAATTTTCCGTTGTTAATACATTCGTCAGCCTTCAAGCAAGTATTTAGGTTCAATTTGGAGTCCTGGTATGTACAAAAATTATATTCGTATGTTGTTTGAACTGTCGACGTAGAAACGAGATAAATTTTACTTTAACCGACTTGTGTTAACTTTGAACAGGTCAAGGACAGACCTCAATTATATTTTTCGTAGTTATACGATATGAATCTGTAATTTGTTCCTACAAATTCTTTTATTAACTTAATGAAACATCAGAAGATGTCACTACTAATTAGATAAAGTAAATTCTTATAATTTTGAACCTTTAGAAATTAAATTTCTACATTTGATATTTTATGAACAATTATCTGTAATTATTTACTGTGAAATTAAGGTAAATTTACCATAATTAACTCTTTCTATAAATAAGCAATTTTATGCTTTGTCAATCTGTTATATAAACTTCATTAAATAGTAATTGGTACGGATATATTCAGTACCATTGTAATTAACTCTTCCTAATTTAAATTAACTTATAAAGGAAGACATATTTTTGTAAAAATTACTTTATTGGATACCAAAAGAATAGATTCTTATTTTCGGACTAAAGACTATCTTTTATTTAAGAGGAATGAAAATCGATTCTGATTGTATTTAATTATTTTTGAGTTTGAATGCACAAACAGTGCTTTTCTTTGTTTAATCTGTTCACAGGTGCAGTGCAGGATTGCTAAGGTCAAGGTCGAGCCATAAGGTAAGATACTTCAAAGATTAGGAGGTCTTTAAAAATTATATAGCGGTTATAGAAAAAAAGGTTTCCGCATTAGCCTTGTACAAGGGACTTGTATTAGGTCTTCTCAGTATAAAAAAAATACGGTGGCGCCTTATTTTTATTGTTAGTGGTTGCAATTACACCCCGACCCACAGCTCATTCTCTACCCAGAGCATATAGTTCGACTAGCCGCTTTGCCTTTGAGATTTCCTCAACTTAGAGCCACCTTCCATCTTAATTTGCCGTGGGCTCCATTTCTAATTATCGGAATTTCTCGTTAAACTAAATCGGAATTTAAAAGGCTTCAAATAGCGCCCAGCGTGTAGGCTTCGATTGCTGTACCAATTGTAT
This sequence comes from Platerodrilus igneus, assembly GCA_036346225.1. NCBI lineage: Eukaryota > Metazoa > Arthropoda > Insecta > Coleoptera > Lycidae > Platerodrilus > Platerodrilus igneus. The sequence goes on from JARFIW010001288.1 coordinate 1,383,399, forward strand.
AAGCACATAAAGTATAGGCTTCGATTGACTTTGGTTGTTTGCACTTGTGGTTTGTAATTCATTTACCTTCAGGTTGGTTTAGTCTATTGATGTTGTTGTTTAATTGAGTTTAATTTGTAATTAGTTAGTTAGTCTATCCCATGATGGCTGAGACGTATCAAGTAGTTTATTTGCATAAAGATGAGTTGGATTATGAATTGAAAATTCGTGGAGTTGTTAGCAGCAGACCGATGCAGGATAAAAGGAAAATGTTAGGCCGATTATTAGCCAAAGAAACAACATTGCCTGATTTTATTTGTCAATTAGCTCTAACGGAAATTGATAGTATATCAACATTAATAAAGTTGTGTAAGAAATTAGAAGAAGCTTTCTTATATGGTAAAATTGTTCGATAGGAATATTATTGTTCTTTTAGTCGCAGCTTGTAGTATTTCAGTGAATAATAATTCACAGTGCAGTTGATAATAGTGATTAGTATTTAGGTTTTTCTTCCATTTGTATTAGCTACAATAGTTGTTTGATAAATTTTTTATAGTAGAGATGATAGATGTTTATAATTTGGTACACTGGTTTTTACTGTCGGTAAACCGTTTCAAGATTGCTCTTGTGCATAGGCACGTTTTGTTTTGATATAATTTATTTTGATAGCAATTTTTGATTTATTTATATCCGCATTGCAACGCAGTATGTTAATTGGTTGTAAGTCTAAGTGAAACTTGTCGTCGTGGTTGGTCGGATTAGCAGTATGTCAGTCTAGACGAGACTTAGGAAAAGTCGGTCGCTCAGCATTACATTAGTCTAAACGAGACTCGAGGTAAGTTGTCACTCTAGCAATTTTGGCATCACTATTTTTGAGATTGGTGATGAGGTTATAATTTTTTGTTTATAAGTCTAGGTGAGACTCACAGAGGAGTTTGTCACCCTAGCAAGTTTATGCGTTGTGAAGTACTTTTGTCTATCTTGACAGTTTGATTTTGAGTAGTGTAAGAGTGTACTAGAACATTGATTTATTGTTATCCTAGATGGAAGGTTGAGAGTAATCTAAATTATAAATTTATTATGTTTAAAATTGTCATTGTCTGCGAATTTAAAAGAGAAGGTGTTCTTAAAGTTTGAAGTTCATTGGTTTAATGTTTGAAATCATGTTGATAATTTAGTTGAGATCAAGTTAGATAATGTGGATCCTTGGTATGTGTCTCTTCGAAAAAATTTTAGCTTCACCTGATGATTACCCACAATGGAAGGTAGAAGATAATTATGTATTTAAATTTCTTTCATTAAATTTACCACTCTCGTCGAATGTAAGGGAATGGAAATATTTAGTCCCTAGATCACAGGAGGAAGAGGTTATTCGGATAAATCATGACCCTTCAGTGGCCGGTCATTTTGGTTTTTTTAAAACATTAGCACGCATACAAGAGAATTTTTATTGGCCAAAAATGCGTATTGATGTGTTGAAATTTTGTAAAAATTGTTTAACGTGTGGTGCACAGAAGGCATCGAATAGAGGACCCCTTGGTTTAATGGGAAAGGAAAAAGAAGTGAAGTTCCCCTTTCAGATTATCGCTATAGACCTCATGGGCCCATTTCCACGATCCAAGGTTGGACACAAATGGTTATTAGTTATTGGTGATTGGTTCTCAAAATTCACGTTAATGTTTCCGTTACGTAGTGCAAAAGCGCATATAATAGAACGTGTATTGGAGGAAAAAGTTTTTTTAGTTTATGGCGTTCCCAAATTTATTATTTGTGACAATGGCTCACAATTTAGTGGTAGAAATTTCAAGGCAGTATGTAAAAAATATGACGTTCAAAAAATTTGGTTTAATGCAGTTTACTCTCCCCAATGTAATTTTGTAGAGAGGATAAATAGAACAGTCGGAACAGCTATACGTTCGTATATTAAAGAACATGATACTTGGGACATAGAGTTACCCCAAATTCAGTATGCGATTAATTCTGCAAAACATCATGCCACTGGTTATTCGCCAAATTTCTTAGTTTTTGGTAGACATGTTCCTGTGTCTGGAAAATTTTATGGTCTTGAGGTGGAACCCTCAGTTGATATTGATTTTATTTCTAGTGATAGACCTTCGTATGTATCTGATCATCAAGGACTATTTGATATTTTTATAGACGTACAGAAAAGGTTACATTTAGCTTACATGCAGTCTAGTAATTCATATAATTTAAGGAGACGTAACATTTCTTTCGAAGTAGGTGACAAGGTTTGGAGGTCAAATAAAGTTCTTTCGAAAGCAAGTGATAAATTTACAGCTAAGCTAGCGCCAAAATATGTTTTGAGTATTGTTAAAAAGAAGGTTTCGAATTTAATTTATGAATTGATTAATGAAAATGGTTCAAGAGCAGGCAGATGGCATGTTAAGGACTTAAAACCTTATTCAGAGTTCAGTGGTGATATTGAAAAAGAGAACGTTTCTGAACATTAATTAGTGTTGTTGATATATTTAATGGTTGATAGTAGGAATTATTTCTGTCTTATCTTTTAGTTAAGGATTTAAATATTGTATTGGAATACTGTTTGGTAGTCTAAAAATTTTAGATGTTGGATAAGAAGTATAAAAAGAATTGTTGTAGTGCAGTAAGGTTGATACTAGACTGTGCTGATATTGTTAGTTGCAAGTTATTCATTTGAGTCAAGATAAAAAGTTACATGTTTCCGTTTGTCAAACGATTTCATTTGTCGTATGATTCTTTAGTTCAAGGTTATAAAGGAATGTTTAGGTATCTTTATGATTAAAGTGTTTGATAAATAAAGTTGTATATAGTTGGTTATTATTTTCTTTCGGATTTAAGATTAAGGTGTTTGATAATTATAATGGGAATCAAGTAGTTTGAGTCCATATTAAATATTGGTTGGAGGTCAATATTGTTAGTAATTATGATAGTTATGTTTAATTATGAATATTGCGTGAGATAGCAATGTTCTATGTTTAATTATGAATATTGCGTGAGATAGCAATGTTCTATTTTGTTCATTCATGCGTGAGTGAGATTTGTGAGAAGTAAGACGTGGTGACGTTTTACTTGTCTCTTCTGGGAAAGAGATATTTCTACATTTTGGTTGCATATACATGCGGTAGATTGTTGAACGTTAGTGATTTCAAGACATGTTTGCTGTTTTGAAGTTATGTTTGGAGTGGATCTCAAAAGTAGTGAGAGTCCTTTTCTTCTTTTGTATATATGTAAATTACGGTTAATATAGTAAAAATATGTTTGTCATGATAATTTGATATTTTCATTAAGGAATCATAATACGGCAGTATTATATGTTTTGTTGTTTAAGTTTCGAGTATAAATGAGTGATATAATAACCCCGAATATGATTAAACGATAATGACACCCTACCGATTAAGACTTCCCGAATTTGTCCCCTTGTGGCGTATAGTACGCGTAGTTACTCGTCACTCATTTTCAAATATGTTGTATCTTAAGTGGTAATTTTTGTTTTATTTTGTAAAAATTAATAATAATAAGTTGTGAATATGTAACAATAAATTCAAAAAATTCTTCGCATTTATTCCAGAATTTTTCTCTTAGAAAGAGGCAGTGTAGCAATTTTATTTTCCACCTAATATATATATATCTGTATAATCAATCCTTTTATTAAATATTAAATAATATAATACATTATAATGTTATCCAATCCACTTAATTTAATAACATCTATTGTCCAATAAAGAACTAGTATTTAGTTCATGTTAAAAGTTAAATTCTACGGAGACAATATAAAAGCTTTTGTTTGGTATCCTTCTTAAAGCCCCCTCTACTCAATAACTGCAAGGTAACTTTGTTACTGAGCAGCAACAAGCTCGGCCGGCACTTCTAACACAGCTGGGGTTCAAGCAGGTCGAAAGTTGTTCTTAGGAGCGATGTCCGTCATTGATTTTTGCTGTTGGAAGCGTGCACGATGGAAGATTGCACGTGTATGCTATCTTCAAAAATTGTTTTGGATGGTCCATTTTTGTGTTGAAACCAGTCGTGAAGAACGATGAAGTTTTTGTTAAAAAGACCATTAGGAACAGTAAGTGAATTTGTTTCTATAACAATATTAAATAAAAATTTTCAGTGTAACTTTGGGAATAATTTATTTTAAAATATATTGCAACGTAAATTATAAATATGCAACTTTTCTGAATAGTATTCATGCGAAAATTAAATGAAAACAATTCTATTCTTGTATAATATGGAATCACATTTATAATTTATTCAAGTTAATTACAAACAACATTTGCTTTCTTGTGGTGTGAATTACGCCTGGAACATCTGTAAATTGAAACGCAGATAATGGAAGCCAAGTGACGTGTTTTTCAGTATGCAGCGCAGCTGTTTGTTTGGAATGGAATTTTCCGTTGTTAATACATTCGTCAGCCTTCAAGCAAGTATTTAGGTTCAATTTGGAGTCCTGGTATGTACAAAATTATATTCGTATGTTGTTTGAACTGTCGACGTAGAAACGAGATAAATTTTCCTTTAACCGACTTGTGTTAACTTTGAACAGGTCAAGGACAGACCTCAATTATATTTTCGTAGTTATACGATATGAATCTGTAATTTGTTCCTACAAATTCTTTTATTAACTTAATGAAACATCAGAAGATGTCACTACTAATTAGATAAAGTAAATTCTTATAATTTTGAACCTTTAGAAATTAAATTTCTACATTTGATATTTTATAAACAATTATCTGTAATTATTTACTGTGAAATTAAGGTAAATTTACCATAATTAACTCTTTCTATAAATAAGCAATTTTATGCTTTGTCAATCTGTTATATAAACTTCATTAAATAGTAATTGGTACGGATATATTCAGTACCATTGTAATTAACTCTTCCTAATTTAAATTAACTTATAAAGGAAGACATATTTTTGTAAAAATTACTTTATTGGATACCAAAAGAATAGATTCTTATTTTCGGACTAAAGACTATCTTTTATTTAAGAGGAATGAAAATCGATTCTGATTGTATTTAATTATTTTTGAGTTTGAATGCACAAACAGTGCTTTTCTTTGTTTAATCTGTTCACAGGTGCAGTGCAGGATTGCTAAGGTCAAGGTCGAGCCATAAGGTAAGATACTTCAAAGATTAGGAGGTCTTTAAAAATTATATAGCGGTTATAGAAAAAAGGTTTCCGCATTAGCCTTGTACAAGGGACTTGTATTAGGTCTTCTCAGTATAAAAAAATACGGTGGCGCCTTATTTTTATTGTTAGTGGTTGCAATTACACCCCGACCCACAGCTCATTCTCTACCCAGAGCATATAGTTCGACTAGCCGCTTTGCCTTTGAGATTTCCTCAACTTAGAGCCACCTTCCATCTTAATTTGCCGTGGGCTCCATTTCTAATTATCGGAATTTCTCGTTAAACTAAATCGGAATTTAAAAGGCTTCAACGTACAAAGGGCGCATTTCACTTGACATTTAGTACTCATTAATAAAAGAAAGAAAAGAAAAATTACTGCTTATGCTTGCTCATAATACCAGAGTGTTAAAGTAAAAAATATTATTTACGGTCGAACAAATTCTAATAATCATGAAGTGAAGAACTATGGAGCACCAGCGACGCACGTGTTAAATTAAAAAAAAATTATTTACGGTCGAACAATTCTAATAATCATGTAGTGAAGTACTATGGAGCACCAGCGACGCACGACCAACAAAAGTAGGAAGAAAAGAGGTGCTCCCGATATATGGGAACACTAATATAACATACCTTGGTAAAAATTTTGTGATCTTTCGTCGCGATCGCGACACTAGTGCATCATCTAAAAAAGATGGTGGCGGAGTGCTCATTGCCGTTAACAATAAATTCACAACTGTTCATCAATATAATTGGAGCAGTGATGCGGAGGATCTCTGGATCACTATCATTGGAAATAATAATCAAAAGCTACACATATGCTGTGTATATTTGCCGCCAGGTGACGACGAAGCTATTATGTACTTTATTTCCAAGTTATGCACTATTATTACTACCACTACTGATGACACATTTTTAATTGTAGGTGATTTTAATCTTTCAGGTGCAATGGGCTAGAACTACTGATAATGTTTTTTCTCCATACAATATGTCTAATAAATCTGCCATATTCTTCGATAATATAGCATATTGTGGTTTAATACAATTTAATAATATTCTAAATTGCAAAAATCATATTCTTGATTTGATATTTAGCAACAAAGAAGTGGTTATGGACATTAATGAATGCCAAACACCACTTCTGAGTTTAGATAAATATCATCCTCCATTAGAATTCTTAATTAACTTCAGCAACATTTCTTATTTAAAACTAAACATGAATGAAATATATCTATTTAAAAAGCTAACTATAACGATCTCAATATTACATTAAATAACATAAATTGGTCATATCTAGAGGAGCTTGACGTGGATAAAGCCCTTAATCACTTTTACTCGGCCATATTTAAAGTTATCACTCAGCATGTCCCTCGTAAGCATCTTAACAATAAATACCCTCTATGGTATTCCAAACCCACAATTAAGGCAATAACTGAAAAGAAAAATATCATAAGTTATGGAAAAATTTAGTAGTAGGTTAGACTATATTACTTTTAGCGTACTTAGAAAAAGAGTGAAACTTCTGATAGAGAAAGATTATAACATTTATGTTGCTGATTTAGAGCGCAATCTATGTGATAATCCCAAAAAGTTCTGGACGTTCGTTCGTAACAAACGTTGTAATTCTGGTCTACCAAGGATTATGAAATTTGGAAATGAAACAGCTTCTGATGGTCAAGCAGTGTGTGAACTATTCTCGCACTATTTTGGTTCCGTGTTTGTTAGCAGTATTAAAGCTTCAGCAATTGACCCCTTGATGTCCAATATGTGTTCAATTTGTCCGTTATTTTCTGAATTAGACATTTGCACAGCGCTAGGTAGTCTAGATACGCGAAAAGGCGCTGGTCCAGAGGGCATACCGGCCATTTTTCTTCAGAAATGCTCTTTCACTTTAGCCCGTCCGATTTGCCTCCTTTACAATAAATCACTTAAATCTGGAATTTTTCCTGACCTTTGGAAAAAAGCACATATCATACCCATATACAAATCTGGTGACAAAAGCGAAGTTAGTAACTACAGGCCTATCTCGATCTTGTCATCTATGGCCAAACTATTTGAGTTGCTGGTTTTTAAAATAATATATAACATGGTAAGCTCTCAAATAATAGCTGAGCAGCACGGATTTGTCAAAAGACGTTCAGTGGAATCGAACTTACTTCTTTATACGCATGATATTGCTCGAGCTATGGATGGCAGAGTACAAATGGATGTAATATATACTGACTTTAGCAAAGCCTTTGACAAAGTTATACATGAAATATTGTTTGGAAAGTTGTTGAAGTTAGGTATAATCGGAGACTTATTAGGTGGATTATTTCCTATATTTCAAACAGATCGCAGATAGTGAAAATTAGTGCATACCAATCTAAAGAAGTACTGTTGACGTCTGGCGTTCCGCAGGGTAGTCATCTTGGACCTCTCTTCTTTATTATCTACATTAACGATATAAAAGAATGTTTTCGTTATAGTAAGTTCTTAATGTACGCGGATGACCTAAAACTTTACTGTGAAATAGAATCGCTATCGGATTGTTTAAATCTACAGGATGATCTTAATCGCCTTAACACGTATTGTGTAACCAATAAATTGCAATTGAATTATAATAAGTGTTATCACATTCAATTCACTAGGAACAAGTATAATATACACCATGTGTATACATTGAATAATTATCCAATAAAGACTGTCTCCACTATTAAGGATTTGGGGGTGTTGTTTGATTGCAAATTAATATTTAATGAACATGTAAATGCTATTTGTATCAAAGCTTTCAGAATGTTAGGATTCATTGTAAGAACCACACGTGCCTTTCACAGTTTTGAAGCAGTAAAGGTTCTTTACTACTCGTATGTTCATAGTATCCTTAGTTACACTTCAATTGTGTGGAATCCGCAATATGCTTATTATTGTGATAGAATTGAGTCCATTCAAAAAAAGTTTTTCAGACATATAAAGTTTAAATATCATCGGACATTTCAGGAGAGTTATTCTCAATTTTGCCAACGTACTGGACTATTACAATTAGAAAATCGTCGTTTTATGGCCGATGCGTGCTTCCTATATAAGTTAATAAATAATTATATTGACTGCCCTAGTGCTCTACAATTAATAAATTTCAATGTGCCCAGGTACCCTACTAGAGTCACGCCAACCTTTCGTAAGTTAAAATATAACACTAACACTATGCAAAATTCGCCGGTAGCTCGTACGATTTGCACTTATAACACACGTTTTAATAATTTAGACATTTTCCACATCTCTTTGTTAGCGTTTCGAAGCTCTATAAAACTAATCGAAACCTATATATAGAATAATTTTTAATCTAATATAGTACCAAGCTAAATTGCTATCACACATATTCTTATGTTGCTTGTGTTGCCTATTTATTTATATAATAATATTTATACAAAACTCTAGTTTAAGTCTACCAAAAAAATTATTTTTTTTTCTTTTTGTTAAATGCGCTTTTATTATTATATTATTTTTTTTTATTTTTTTTTTGTCAACTTGTAAACTTTAAGTTCACTATGCTTCAGTCAAGTGAGTTATTAAACTTATTAAACTTATGTTTATAGATATTAGTGGATACTTTACTGGGACTTGTCCTGTTTGTATCTCATAGTTTTTTTTAATAAATAAATAAATAAATAAATACCTCCAACTGCCAGCTATTATCGTGTGCCCATTGCATCCACAGAGGTGAGTCAGCGAAGCGTTCGGATGCTGGGGTCCAGATGTAGCGTCACCACGGTCGACAGATGTTGAGCGCTGCGACACTCCCTGTAACAGCGGAACACATACCAGCGCAGTTGGTTCTACATAAGAAGAATAATCGGCCTACGTGCAACAATTTGGCTTCCAGATAAAAGCTAGAAAGAGAGTTTTATTAGTATTAATAACTCAGGAGCACTTACCGATACACCCAAAATCTACACTTTTTATAAAACGTGCATCGCTCTTGGAGGAATAGAACGGGTAGTTTAGAAAAATACAAATTAGGACGAACTGCAGAATCAAATTGAAAATTGTTTAAATAACAAAAATTCGAGCTTCGATCCGCTCGTTAACAACATACCAAAAAGGAGATTAGAAAACTCGACCCAAGCTTTATCAAATAATACAATACACTATATCAACGAGTTTCTTGGTCGTAGCAGTATAAGGATTAATTTTACGCTATAGTAATGTGTAGCCAGTTAACGGATACTCAAAACAAGGTGCCAACTATAGAATTTATAGCGTAAACCTGTTGTGTTAAAGTAGATAGATTGAAATTGAAAATTATTTGCAAGCGTATTTATTATAAACAGGTAGAATATATAAGATGTTATTGACGTATGGAAGAGTAGAAACGGAATCAATGTGGTTTTTAATTCATCGGCCGTAAATGAACGTAACAGCTTCAGCAGTGGTACCTGTTGATGGTACCTTGAATGATAATTTATCGGCTGACTCTCTTTTGCAAAAGAACATTTTGGTATAGTTTTTACATTTTCGTCTTCATACTGTTGTGCTTACTTCAGATATTAATCAAATGTATCGTCAAATTTAGGTATCACCAGCACATCGTAATTTTCAAAAATTTTTGTGGAGGTTTGATCCTACTCAACCTAATATGCATTATCATTTGAACACTGTGACATACGGTCTCAAATCAGCACCATACCTAGCCTTGCGAGTTATACAAGAACTTGGAAGCATTGAATCAGTGCAACAAATGCTTTAGCTTCTGATGCATATGTTGATGATTTGGTGACAGTTTGTGGTTCTGTGGAAGAAGCAAAGTGATTAATTTTTGAGTTGGATAAAATTTGTAATTTTGGTGGGTTATAACATTATTTCCAGGACCATAGCTGTTCGATTGTAATTATGATAATTTTTAATTAAGATGGACTAAAAATTACAAGTCGAAACACTGAGCCTGGGGTGGTTGCCATAGGGGATACAACTCACCCTTATATTTACAAAGGCCACGAAAGAGCTGTAATTTTATCCGTTTGAAATAACAGCCTTTGAAATCTTCCGGATTAACTTGGAACTCTAACTTTCGCGGTTGTTTTAAGGTACTAGCAGGGGGTATATACTATCGGAAATTATCAAGGCGCCACTACTTTATTAATTTTTATTTTTAGCGGGAAAGCACTAATAGGAAAAAGTAGAAACCACTTAGTGTACAAACTCATCTGAACACAAAAACTCTGTTGTCGCACACCTAACCTTGTATCTGCAAGAAGAAGGTTAAATATTTAAAGCAAAGAGGTCGCTATTTTCGTCCCTGAATAACACATTAAAAATAAAATATACACCTCTGTCTGCAGCTGTGTCGAACATAGTTATTTTATACACCTTCTAGTTCTGTAAGTACTGTTAAATTTGGAATGACATTTTCCTAATAGATTCAACATTTTTTAGGTAAAATTTTATGACTGTCAATTCTTCACTCATAAATATCTCGTGTTGTTTAACACAACTATAATAAGTGTTGATACAAAAATATTTACATTTATTATAACTGAAATATTATCGGTACAATCTTTATTTGATATTTAAATTTCAAAATCGCACCTAATTAAAATTTAGGCCTTTATAAAATTTTATTTACATTACTCGACAATATCGTAGAGAGCAGATCTGGTATCTTCGATTTACACAAGTTCTTGATTTTTTTATTTATAAGATACATAAAATTGACGTAAGCAATAGTTAATCAAATTAAATGTTTATGTAATTTCTACTGAGAATTTATTCAAACCTTAAGTCTAATACGTTGAATCCCTAATTAGATTATTCTTATTTAAAAGTAACATTTTTATACTCAAATAACCTTCAAAGGTAAAGTCGTTGGACTTGTATAACAAAGGAGCCTTTTATTTCAAGACTAACCATCTGCCTTCTTATGTCATGAAATTTTGTTAACTTTGAAGTATGGACGAGTCAAATAATAACCGTATTTCATTAGGGCCTCTTAGCATTAATCTCCGATTTAAACGATAAGGGTAGAACGGGTGTTCAGACCAGTACTAGCCAAGGACATCGAATACCAACTTCAAAATATGTGAAGTAGAAATTTTCTGTTAATCCAAATCACCACCAAGTTATGCCTTCACATAAATGCCTTCGTAGCAGTTTTTATACGATAAACCGTCATTCACAGTTGAAACATATTTTAAAGTTGTCTTGTAGTTCTAAAACTTTATTTCATTATTAGCTGTAAAGATTATAAAACTTTATAGTTTAAATAAATTTTGCGTAACTTTCCGTAACTTTGTTTAATTATTCATAACTTTTATAATTTTTCTTAACTTTTCGTAACTTCGCTGCAAAAAACTGGAAGATTAGACAAGATATTTAAATACAAAATATACGAACCATTGATTAGTATCACTACAGTTTTTCTACGTAACTAATATTAAGAAGATCGTACACTTAATGCGATTCTCCAATCGCTTGCCCTAGAAGTCGGGAAAGACATCCTTTTTCTACGACAGATAAGAAGCGACTAACTCGTTTTGAACGTTGCCGGTCGGTGCCGCGTATAGAAACAAACAACATCGGGCATGACCTTGTATCGCAAACTGCACGCTTTCTGTAGTAACCTTATTTGAACTTAACCAAACTTTAATCGTACATTGATAGTCTTACGAAAATAAAACTTTGTTTACGAGTAACGAAAATATACCGGTTGCTTTATAATTATTTAGGATTAAATATTTTACCAAAACCAAAATTTATGGAACTAAAAATGATTCTAATTCAAAAATGTTTAGTTAAAGGGGTTCTGAAAAATAAACATGCTTCAGGGTTTGTCTTGAGAAAGTGGAATAGCAACTTTCCGGTGGTTTTAGAGAACTTACCAGATTCTTTACGTTGTCAAATAATATTTTCGTATAATGACACAACAGTCATTTCTCAGAAAGTTTTGGGATTACAATGGCAACTTTTGGTGGATGCTTTCATTTATGAAGTAAATCCCTTGGACAGAGAATGTAGAAAAAGAAATATTGTCTCAGAAATAGCAAGGATTTTTGATCCTATGGATTTATTAACTCCTTTGGTTTTCTTTGCAAAACGTCTCATACAACATCTTTGGATTTTTGGAATTGGTTGGGATGAACATTCTCCTCGGGATGTCGCATCAAAATTGTTAGACCTACTTAAAACAATTATCAGAATTGTCACGATTGACAATTGCTCGTTGGATTTTATGCAACAATTACGTAGATTTGCAGCTTTATGACTTTTGTGATGCCTCCAAGTGGAGATATGCATCAGTGCTCTATTTTTGGATGGTAGACCAATTTGGAAACATTAAAACATTTTTGGTTTGTGCTAAATCGAGAGTTGAGACATTGCAGCGCATTTCGATTCCTCGCCTGGAACTGTGCGCAGTGATACTTTTGGTAGATTTATTGGATTTTGTTTAACTCGTTTATCATTCAGTAGTATTTTTGCTTGATCAGACTCTACTGTAACATTATCGTGGATTTGTTCATTATCTCATTTGTGGAAAACTTTTGTGGGAAATCGTTTAACTCGCAACCAATCTTTGGTTGCACCTTCTTGTTGGCATCATATTAAATCAATTGACAATCCAGCAGATTAAGTCCTTTCTGCGCAACCGCTATATTGTGTCGGTTTAGTAACCCTGCAACCCTTCAGAAAAGCCTTTTACGTATGATATAGTTACGTACTTTTTTTAAATTTATTTTATTTAGTTTAGTTTAATTTTAAACTTTGGCTACCCAAGTTATTGTTTTAATTGTATGTGTATTATAGTGTTGTAATAATTAGTTGTTTTATGTACCTATTTGTTCAATATGTTGTAACGAATACGATTTTCCGCTTTTTAAGTATACGTTTTTGTTCCACATACCTATTCAATAAATACTAAATTTTAATAGAAAAAATATATTACGAATTCATACATAGAGCCCCATCTACATTTGAATAGTCGAAGTAAACTTTAAGAACTCTTCTATTTGTATGTATCTTGATACAATATCCCCCTTCCTCGCGTAGATAGGATAAACAACGTAGCCTCGTGGTCTAGCTCCATTTTGATATCAGCATGTAATCAGAATACAAGTGTTAGCGTGGGCCTGCAGGTTTTTGATAAAACATGCCGTCTCAGAAAAAAGTAAAGTGGTGTCAACGAATACCATTGCTTCATTTTTAGTGTAGCATCGATCTAAGTATGGTCAAGAATACATTTCTACGCGCAAGTATTAAGTAAAGTATGAAGTAAAGTATTAAGTACCAAGTATTAAGTAAAGTATGAAGTAAAGTATTAAGTAAAACAAGTATTAAAGTAAGAATAAGTATTAAATGAGGTGCTCAGGTATGGATTTATATTGAAATAAAGTTGAAACATATGGATATATATGCAAACACGTAATAAATTCTGTTGGATATTGGTTGTGCTGGAAATGCAGTTTTAAGTGTTGCTCTGCTAGAGGGTGGAAATTTCCACATATGCTTAGTTAGTATATAGGTCAAGCTCGGAGGCATGTATCAGCTGCGCGCACCTGCCATTGTAATACAGTGATATACTTATAATTTTATTCAAAATTTAATTTTCGAATAGTGCATAAATGTTCTTATTATTTCCAAAACATTTCTATGAGATAATTTTGTAGTTACAAAGTTATACTAAAATGTTCGTATAACTAAACATGTGATAGGTTGATATTTGTTTGCCTCATTATAGTGTATAACATATTTTGACAGTACACCTGAAGTACAGCTTAATACAGACAATAAGTGTTTTTTGACCTTTGATTCTTTCAAATATATCAATTAAAAACGTAGTTCGGTAATCAACCAAATGTGAGAGCATTTAATTTATTGATTGTAAACCCGAAAAGGATCCTATTCCGGTATCACATAAAAATTGTAGTATAATAATGAAAACACTATAAATAAATTTGTAATTATGAAATTCATATAAATAACCAGAGACTAATACTATACTATAATAAAATTAATCATATCGAAAGTTTCAGTACGTATACTTTGTACAAACGATGTATATATATATATATATATATATATATAAATAAAAATTATTGCTTATAGCAATTGTAATAATAAACCAGTATATACGATGTATAATCACAAACTTTACGAAAATCGAAAGAAAGTTATTAATTATCAGCAGTTAGTATTTGCATAGCCTAAATGAAAGAATTTGTTTGTTTCATAAAGGGAATGAACATTCATCTTCATTCATTCATTCCCTTTATGAAACAAACAAATTCTTTCATTTATGGCTATGCAAATTACTAGCTTGCTTTGTATAATTAATAACTTTCTTTTGATTTTTCGTAAAGTTTGTGATTATTTATACATCGTATATACTTGTTATATATACAGTGTGTCCAAATTTCGAGTCTCTACATTGTGATTTCGGTTATTATAAGAGATAGAAATTGGGTTAAATGGGGAAAGATTTGGAGGAATCCAGGCCAGTTTTGTATCCGTTTACAAAATTGGTGTAAGTTGTCTGGTTTTGGAGATATTCGAAGAAAACTAAAAATGGCGGATTTTGTTTTTTGATAATAAAACATGAATCATAAGTCGCACCATCACAAGACTTGCACATTATTAAGACACTTTTCTAAAAGGAGTATTTTAGCATAAACAGAATCATTCGATTGTCTTTTGTTTTCGAGGAAACGCCCACAACTTTTGTTTTTCTTATGGCCGCCATTTTGAATATTAAGTGAATATTATACGCCTTAAAATTACCTTTTCAAAGATATGCCACATGTCTATAAAAAAATTCCAGAATTGATAATATGGACAAACGAAACGCGGTTTACCAATTGCGGGGTGTTCAATATACATAACACGCATCACTGGAGCACTAAAAATCATCATCTGACGGCGCAACGCAAACTTCAAACGGGATATGGATTTAACGTTTGGTGTGGTATCTTAGGTAGTTAATTATGATATAAATATTTTAGTAAATTAACCAATGTAATTAATACTTTTATAGGTAATAATTTGATTGGACCCTTTTATTTTGTCAATAACCTCAATGGCGCCAGATATACGGAATTGTTAAGAGACCAAATAATTCCGGCTATTAGAGGACTTGTACCAAATGATGATGATTTTCGAAAACTATGGTTTCAGCAAGATGGTTGTCCAACTCACAATTCCCGAGAAGTTAGCGCCCTTTTGGCTGAACATTTTGGCCAAAATATTATATGCAATAGTGGACCAATTATGTGGCCGGCAAGATCACCAGATCTTACACCACTTTATTTTTATTTATGGGGTTTTGCTAAAAATGAGGTATATGAGTTTGAACCGCCTCATAATATAAACGAACTGCAGGAAAGAGTCCGTGACATTCTTAACTCTATAAATAGGCGCACGTTAAGCAGAGTTGTACGGAAAGTTTTAATTAATTGTCAAATGTGCCGTGATGCAAACGGACAGCATTTTCAGCATCTACGGGAAGGAATTTAGATGATAGTTTGCTGTTTCGGTCACATTTAATTTTGTTCCCTAAATTAGATAAGATAGGCTACAGTTTTATGTTTAAGTTAATTTTAAGATTTATATCCAATACTTTACGAGTTCTACTTAACAAAATGTATGTGATACTACTACTACTACCACTGTTTGGAAAGTAGAAATCAAAATTTTGCCCTGTTGGGATTACCAAACGTTATAGAACATACAAATTTAGTTATTTTTAAAATTTAAGATAGTTTTTGCATTTTTTATAGACATGTGGCATATTGTTGAAAAGGTAATTTTAAGGCGCATAACATTCACCTAATATTCAAAATGGCGGCCATAAGAAAAACAAAAGTTGTGGGCGTTTCCTCGAAAACAAAAGACAATCGAATGATTCTGTTTATGCTAAAATACTCCTTTTAGAAAAGTGTCTTAATAATGTGCAAGTCTTGTGATGGTGCGACTTATGATTCATGTTTTATTATCAAAAAACAAAATCCGCCATTTTTAGTTTTCTTCGAATATCTCCAAAACCAGACAACTTACACCAATTTTGTAAACGGATACAAAACTGGCCTGGATTCCTCCAAATCTTTCCCCATTTAACCCAATTTCTATCTCTTATAATAACTGAAATCACAATGTAGAGACTCGAAATTTGGACACACTGTATATATATATATATATATATATATATATATTTTCTTTAAACCAATAGAAAGAATAATAAGTTGTTTTAAAGCTTTCTTTCATTGAAGTCATCAATAATTTTTTTTATAGAAGCCAACAACCACACTTATGAAATTTTTGTATTGAAGAAAGATATTATTGGTGTTGAATTTAAAATTTTTTTTTAAGTATAATTTTGACTAGTGGATCTATTTATAATCTATTTTTGGTGATAAAGTGACTAGACTCTAATGTAGCCCTAGTTTAAAAATGTTTAGATGTGGTTAAATTTTCAGATAGTACGAGATAGTCGTTCCTATTCCAGATTGCAGAGTCAAAAGCAAGTATTTTTTTATATGTTGCTCGTTTTAAGTTTTTTTCTTTCGAAGATTTCCGTATCTGATCTTCGGATAGATTCTTATTATAACATTCATTAAGATACGGTGGCGTCCAATAAAATCTCTTTTTTTCGTATACCATCCCACGACCCTAGCTCATAGCTCTGCCTTAAGTTGAAGCTTAGCTGGCTGGAAGATTTCATTAGAGGGACCTTTTTCTCTCAAAGCCATTTAACATCTTTTTTACCCTGGACTTAAACGTTAAACAGGAACTCCTCATAATCTATCGAGGCTCTGCCGCCGATAAGGTAGAGTAGACACACTATTTACCTTTTGAGAAATTTAGTATGTAACATCAATGACGCCCAAAACGTGGGGCTCGATTTATAAAAAAAAAACATTTCTGGCGATACCAACGTGGCTAGATTTTAAATTTTTTTTTGATGATTCAAACATTTCTAGCATCACAAACGCCAAGCCTCGATTTGGTTATTTCAATTATTGACACTGCAACGTATAAAATTTTTAGTAGTTGGCGAGCAAGAATATTTAGCGGAACGAGAGTGCTCTTTTCACTTTTGATAATAGTGTTAGAAATTTAGAGGTTGAAAAGCTTTTTTTTTAATTTTTGAAATGGCAGATACTTTACAGATTGTTTATTTGCACAAAGAAGAGTTGGAATATGAGTTAAATATTAGAGGTATAGAAAGTAGTAGGTATATAGTCGAGAAAAGGAAAATTTTAGGTAGACTTTTGGCTAAAGACGTGAAAGATCCTGGTTGTTTAATTCGCTTGAGTCAATAAAAAACATTTTGTCAGGATTTGATGATAATGCTACGGATTCTATTTTTAAGGGTACATCGGTTTGAGCTGTCGTTATATCATTTGAGAATTGCTCTTGTGCATAGGCACGTTTTTGTTTTGATAGCAAATTTTTGATTTATATCGGCATTGCAACGCAATTTGGTCTAGGCGAGACTTGTCGTCGTGGTTGGTCGCTCAGCAGTATGTTAGTCTAGACAAGACTCGTGAAGAGTTGGTCGCTCAGCATTACGTAAGTCTAGACGAGACTCGAAGTGAGTTAGTCGCTCTAGTAATTTTTGCATCATATTTTTTGGGTTGATGTAATTTTTGGTTGTTAGTCTATGTGAGACTCGTAGAGGGTTTGTCTTTCTAGCAAAGTTAGGCGTTGTGAAGCATTGTAGTTGTTGCGACAGTTCTGTTGGTAGTAGGGTGAGAGTGTACCTGAACACTGATTTTTTTTTGTTAGCTATCGTCGTGATCAGTTTTTTTATTGATGAATCGTTTACTACACAGAAGCCGGTAGATGGCACTTCAAAGATGTAAAACAAAATTCTGCTTTAGATTTAGATAATGATGTTCCAGAAAAGTAAATTTTGACATTGAATTCTGTTTGTCAAACAAAACTTTTGCACTCTGAAGTATGTCGAGCGTTTCGGTAATAATTTTATTTAGGTAACGGTCATGCTTTCGTGTTTGTACATATTATTTTTTTGTAGAGACTATATTAGTATTAACTATGTATAAGTTTAGTATCATAAAGTTTTTTTCTGAAATACTTGCGCGTAGGTAATGTTGAAGTAGGTAATGTTGAAGTAGATAATGTTGACATAGATAGCGTTGACGTAGATAATGTTTAAGCAGTTGATGTTGGTTATATTGGTCAATCGATTATATTAGTAAGGTTGATATTTATTATGACGACTATAGCGATGATATTGCCAAAGTTTAGGTTGTTGATTTTGGATGATACTGACGAAGTGAATATAGAGGTTATGCTAGCACCGATGGTGTTAACTGTGTTTAAGATTTTAGAGCTTAGGTAAGTGAGAGTCGCTTGCATTGTGTAGAGATTTTTTTGTGTAGTTGGTCAAAGTTGATGATTATATTTTGGGTAGAAGATGTTTTAACCACAGTATTGGTATAGAGTGTTTGATCTGGTAGCAAATCGAATAGTTTTTGGTGTGTCTACTATAGTGCGGACATATAATAGTGAAATTAAATTTTTTGAATTCCGTTGAGAGTTAATGAAGCATAGTGTTCAGATAGGATAGTCTAAGTAGGACTATGTGTTTTCGGAGTTGAAAGTCTAATGAGGTAGTTCTATCGAATTTTTTGTGAATGGTAGGACGAAGCACTCAAGTACTTTCTTTTAGCTGTTTGAGTTTTTGCTATTGATTTCTAAAAGATAATTTTTAGGAAAGTTTAAGTGGGTAGAGTTGTCAAAAAATTTTTTTTGATGGACAATCATGATTCCCGACTTGAAACCTTGTTGCTCCTTAGGACTTTACGAAGTTTAGTTTGTATAGCATTTGGCCGTGTGTGAATATTCTTAACTAAGAGTTAGTATTAAGACATAAAGAATCTTATGTAAAATATTTGTAGGTCTATAAGTCTTTCTTTTTTCGTTAGTTCATTTTTTGTCGGTTAGTGAGTAGTAGTATGGTTGTACATATGCAAACACTTATTGTTGTTACTACTTCATTGTGTGACTTTTGAGTGTCAGACCTTCCCGATTGAGCCCTATATATTTTGTCTTCCCGAATATGTCTCCTTTTTGGACGTGTTGTACGCGTTAGTTACTATTACACTCATTCGCTCATCATATTTTGTATTTTTTTATTTTCATCTTCCCATATTACTAGTCAAGTAGGTTATAAATTTTTTTAAGTTGATCTTATGTCAATGTTTAGGATTAAGTTAGTTGGTATTTGTTTATCTTCAATTAGTTAGTTAGGTTGAGATTATTATTGCGACGATTATAAAAAAAAATCTTTGATCCATCTTTAGGTTTTGTTCTGTTTATCCAAGATTTTTTTTCTTTTTGGAAAGAGGTTGTGTAACGAATACGATTTTTCGCTTCTTAAATATACGCTTTTGTTCAACATACCTATTCAATAAATACTAAATTTTAATAGAAACAATATATTACGAATTCATACATAGAGCCCCATCTACATTTGAATAGTCAAAGTAAACTTAAAGAACTCTTCTATTTGTATGTATCTTGATACAATATCCCTCTTCCTACGCGTAGATAGGATAAGCAACGTAGCCTCGTGGTCTAGCTCCATTTTGATATCAGCATGTAATCAGAATACAAGTGTTAGCGTGGACCTGCAGGTTTTTGATAAAACATGCCGTCCCATTAAGAAGTAAGGTGGTGTCAACGAATACCATGGCTACATTTTTAGTGTAGCATTGACCTAAGTATAGTCAAGAATACATTTCTACGCGCAAGTATTAAGTAAAGTATTAAGTAAAGTATTAAGTGAAACAAGTATTATAGTAAGAATAAGTATTAAACGAGGTGCTCAGGTATAGATTTATATTGAAATAAAGTGGAAACATATGGATATGCAAACACGTAATAAATTCTGTTGGATATTGGTTGTGCTGGAATTGCAGTTTTAAGTATTGTTATGCTAGTGGGTAAAAATTTCCACATATGCTTGGTTAGTATAGAGGTCAAGCTCGGACGCATGTATCAGCTGCGCGCACCTGCCATTGTAAGTACGTAGATGTTTAAAGAATTTTGTTGCCTAGCAGATATTTAGCCGTGAGTCATCCTCAATTTTATAGATATATCCATTTCAAGAAACAGTCATTTATGATGTCCAAATATTTTTTGAAAATTCTATATATGTTTACTTAAAGTTGATACACGAAATTTTTGTGAAATTTTTATAGTCATTTAAATTGATATACTTATAATTGTATTCAAAATTTAATTTTCGAATAGTGCATAAATGTTCTTATTATTTCCAAGGCATTTCTATAAGATAATTTTGTAGTTACAGGGTTATACTAAAATGTTCGTATAACTAAACATGTGATAGGTTGATATTTGTTTGCCTCATTATAGTGTATAACATATTTTAACAGCACACCTGAAGTACAGCTTAATACAGACAATAAGTGTTTTTTGACCTTTGATTCTTTCAAATATATCAATTAAAAATGTAATTCGGTAATCAACCAAATGTCAGAGCATTTAATTTATTGATTGTAAACCCGAAAAGGATCCTATTCCGGTATCACATAAAAATTGTAGTATAATAATGAAAACACTATAAATAAATTTGTAATTATGAAATTCATATAAATAACCAGAGACTAATACTATACTATAATAAAATTAATCATACCGAAAGTTTCAGTACGTATACTTTGTACAAACAATGTATATATATATATATATATATATATATATATATATATATATATTAAACCAATCGAAAGAATAATACGTCGTCTTAAAGCTTTCTTTCATTGAAGTCATCGATAATTTTTTTATAGAAACCAACAACCACACTTATGAAATTTTTGTATTGAAGAAAGATATTATTGGTGTTGAATTTAAATTTTTTTTTTAAGTATAATTTTGACTAGTGGATCTATTTATAATCTATTTTTGGTGATAAAGTGACTAGACTCTAATGTAGCCCTAGTTTAAAAATGTTTAGATGTGGTTAAATTTTCAGATAGTACGAGATAGTCGTTCCTATTCCAGATTGCAGAGTCAAAAGCAAGTATTTTTTATATGTTGCTCGTTTTAAGTTTTTTTCTTTCGAAGATTTCCGTATCTGATCTTCGGATAGATTCTTATTATAACATTCATTAAGATACGGTGGCGTCCAATAAAATCTCTTTTTTTCGTATACCATCCTACGACCCTAGCTCATAGCTCTGCCCTAAGTTGAAGCAGCTTAGCTGGCTGGAAGATCTCATTAGAGGAACCTTTTTCTCTCAAAGCCATTTAACATCCTTTTTACCCTGGACTTGAACGTTAAACAGGAACCCCTCGTAATCTATCGAGGCTCTGCCGCCAATAAGGTAGAGTAGACACATTATTTACCTTTTGAGGAATTTAGTATGTATCAATGTGTGTTATTATTTTGAGATGGTTGTAATGAACTGATCGTCATTTAAAATAGACCCCATGCTTTACTGCAATAAATAAACTCTAAACTGTAGGTAAGCCTATTATTAATAAATTTGTAATTCACGAAATTGCAATTTTTATTGTAAATATTTCTGCCCCTATTGGCTACATTTCCGATATCTAATTACCTTGATTTATAATTTAAATCTATTGCGTTACAAAGTCTATTTTAAACAGTTGCTAGCTTTTTAGCTATCGCCTCAGGATTTGTTCTGAAAATTCTTTAGCTTTTGCAGTAAAATTAACTTCTTTCAGATATCGTTCGAGTTAATATTCAAAAGACTATACCTTTCAAACTATATAAACTAGCCTGCCAACTTGTTCTATATACACAGTATTATTTCTATTCATTGTTTATCATATTTACACTGAAAACTCCAACCGTAACCTCTTTCAGTTACTCGTTAGGAATAACATCAAAGGAATATCTATATGACTACGAATATCCAAGTATAAAGTTATTTATAATGCAGTAGTTGGTTAGTAGTTATAATATTAAACTTTATTCAATGAATACGGAGCGTTTCATAGCTGCACAGCTAAGTTTCCTATCCTCTGTTTACACTATATATTGCGTCACATTGATTATAAACATTTGCAGTGCAAACAAGCATATTTCTGTGTACTTGTACCGGCCGTCCAAATTGGACATAGAATTTGTTTTCCTGTTACGTATTACTGAAACTAGACTTTGCATTATTCTTAAACCTTAGTTTTTAAATTTGCTTACAATATACTTACTTCGCGTTTATTTTCGTTGTAAGTGTATAATGTGAAAATAAGTAGGTTTATTTATGTCTGTAGTGACTAATGCATCTATATTTTTAATTACAATTTCACAATTGTTTTACAATTAGATATTATTCAGGTTAGAACTGTTATGTGCTGAATTTACGTTAAGTTTCTGAATTAATTTTACTCTACAAGGGCGGAGTGCTGTAACAGTAAAGTGGTGCACCAGCTAGCTTTCATCGGTGCGGAGTGGGTTTCATAACCACAAATATCCCACTTTCAGGAGTATACAAACCCTTACACTTTTAACCCGGCGTTTGTCGCTACTCTTGGCGGAACGTACATTGTCGCGCGATAAGTAATTTGCTCACATAGTATGTTTTAATATTTTAACGTTAAATATGATATAATCAGCATATAGACACATATTTTATATATGTAATAAACAAGCTTAAATCTGACAGAAAATTTAAATTCAATAAAGAACTCCAAATATTTACTAAATAATTGATACATATTCATACATATTCAAAATAAAAATGTAAGTCGCATGATTCAAAGATAATTTCCAATTAGGAAGAAGAAGAACTTTCTATCTTCAGACACCGCTCACATATAAAATTGGAGTGTTCAGTACATAGATATTTATAACACTTACAACACTGTTTTTTTGTTTTTCTGTTCTTGCGCCGCGGGCACAATGAACACATACCAGCCGTACTGGCACTTGCTTCTGGGACGCTATTTTCACTGTACATCTTTTTCACCGAAGTTGCAAATTTTGCTAACAAATTTGGAATGGACAGTCTTGCCTGTGCATGAGGCATCATGAGTTAGAGAGATAAGTTTTTAAAAAAATACGACGTGGCAATTTGTTTGCGGTATTGGCGGTATATATAATTTGAGAGTTTATTCCAGCAATATTTAACAGACAAAAGAAGATGGTTAAGAACCATCTACGACTTGTTCTGGATACAATATCAACACCACCTTTTGTCATATTGTAGGACATTATCATTACCTGTTTACATTTATCAAGGTAATTTACATCAATTTTATGGTTGTTATGCATTTTTGAAAATAGTAGGACGTTCTTGTGCTTTTTAGGTATATAAGATACTAACTTTCTGGTTTTTAAAAAAGAAAACATACTACTGCACACTAGTCTCTCTTTAGTCTGTAGCAACGTTTGAGAGAGCTCTTTTTTATTATTTCTAATAGTCCCAGCTAAAGTTGTATTCCTCGCTAAAAAATTTAAAGCTAATGGAATTGATGTAAAATAATTGTCAACAGCTATGTTTCTGCCGCTATTCAAAATAGGATAAGCTAACCTCGTAACAACACTAGCAGCTTTGTTGTCAAGTTGGTATCTTCCTTCTGGTTGCTTACCTGGGTAGATTTCCATATTCAAAACGTAATACATTTTGAAATCTACAAGAGCGTAAATCTTGACACCGTATTTTGACGGTTTATTGGCGATATATTGGCCAAACTTGCATCTACCACGGAATGCCGGCAACATTTCATCTATTGTAGTATATTCCCCTACTTGATTATAACTCTAACATTTTGCAACAAAGTCATCAAATATTTGCCGAATAGGCGCTAGATTGCCCATTGCTTTTCGCCGAGTCCTATCATTCATATCATCAAAACGAAGAGCTTCTAAAAGGTTATAAAATCTTCGATTTGACATAACAATACTGCTCTAGTACCTGAACGGCAACCCTACGTTGGGAATCAAATAAATACTCCCACTAATGACATTCCAAAACTCAGCTGTAGCGAAGGGGGTGATGACGCATACTGTAACTATAAAACTATTGTATTCATTCATAAAGTGTGTGGAAAATGCTCAAATAGCGACAAACGCCGGGATAATAAATACTTTCACGCTTACCTTGAAACATCTATAAACTTTCTTTGTTTAATAAAACTTTTGAATGCCAATCCTTTTGAGGAAAATCTCAAATAAAGCCAGAAACTGGGTGCACCGAAAGACGGTTTAGCTACTTCCAGTGCAGTAACAGGTCGATAAAACCTTGAGTAGGTTTTTCTCGCCACCTATTAACTTAAAATAAATGAAGAAAGAGAATTTCACTACATATACGTCTAATCTAATTGTACAGTATAATGAAACTCTAAATAACATGAAAAAAGAAAACAAGAACTACAATCTACCCAATTTGGCCAAATCCGCGTTAAGCTTCAATACTTATGATTACGAGAAATGGTTAGACGCGTACCTCCATTGTTTCCTATTCTAACCTAACCTACACATTTTCCTGAAATTCCCACAGTCTGCATCTTTCACTATCTGCGTGCAATAGTCTGATCTAGGTCTGCATCTACCGCTCTTTTTCCTATATCTGCTTGTAATATAGCCCGCACTATTCCCCAAAAATGCTTTAGTACGTATCTTCTCTTTCTATGTCTTATATTTTTTATTCTTTTGTTTTTCACAGATATCTTTATTTCCCTTCTATTTCTATAACCTCTTTGTTATTAACTTTATCTGTCCATGCTATCATCATGTTACATCTGAAGCATAGCATTCCCAAAGGCTTCTTTCTTTCCTATTTGCTTCTCCTACTGCCTGTATTTCATAGATGTACTGTGCTGTGCTCCGTACATATGCTTCCAAGACTTTTGTCCTTATTTCTATATCTGTTGTTTTTGAACATAGCCTCTGCTCTTTCTTGTTAGATACAGTTCGATTCCCCTTTTATTGTTTTGTAAACCTATATCCTATCTTACCGATATTCAGCGGTATGTAAAGGGGATTAAGCAGCCAGTGACTACCAAAATCCCCCAACACTTGATTTGCCGAATTAATAGTTTTCCAATAAATCATTTCGCAAAATCAAGATTGTTTAAAAATATTGCAAAACCAACACCTGTAGTTATTTATAACAGTAATCAAATATAGGTGTAGTTATTTCCTCGTCTTTAGGTTTTCTATCTTAGAACTGATGTAGCTCGGTTAGTCATCTATTATTTTCTAAATATATGTCCTATTTCACCAAATTTCAGTGAAAATCGACAGGGGCAAAAGATTGGTAGAATTTTGCGACAAGAACAATTTAATTATCACAAACTCATTATTTCAACATCATGCTAGAAAACGATATACGTGGAAGATGCCAGGAGATATAGGAAGATATCAAATAGATTACATTCTTGTTAGGCAACGGTTTAGAAATCAAGTAAAAGACTGTAGAAGCTACCCAGAAGCAGATATATACACTGACAACAACATCGTGACTATGAAGGCCGCACTTAAATTTAAAAATTTGAAAAAAGAAAAGGAAAAAGGCACTTTGACTTTGGGAAACTAAAAGATAAGGATATTCAAGAAAGATTCAGAAAAACGTCAAATGAATTTCTGAAAGATATCGGGAAAATATCTGATGCTAAGGAAGTAGAAACAGAATGGTGTAACATTAATTCCAGCCTAGACATAGAGGCCAGAGATATTCTGGGGTATACACAAAAAGAAAATAAGAAACCATGGATAACAAAGGATATCCTAAATTTAATACAAGAAAGACGAAGCTACAAAAATAAATCAGACGAAAAGGAAAACAGAGATACAAAGCCATACAATGGGAAGTTATTTGCAAATGCAGGAAAGCTAAAGAACAATGGATTGATAAAAAATGCAAAGGGGTTCAAATTAAGATGGAAGTAGGAAAGGCAAACATACAAACTAATTAGAATCAATTTTAAGGATATAAAACCGTATAGCAAAAATATAAGGGACTCAGGAGGAAACGTCACTATAGAAAATGCAGAGAAAGTGGGTAGATGGCAGGAATATATAGAGAACTTATATGCAAGAGAGGACCTAACTGCATTACAACAAGAATCAGACATTGAATATGATAACTTGGGATATTCTATACTTAGAAATGAGTTTGAATTAGCATTAAAAGGTCTGAAAAATGGTAAGGCACCTGGTACAGATAAGGTACAAGCAGAGAGACAGGCGAGATACCCAAAAATTTCAAACGTAACATCATAGTAACTATACAAAAAAAGAAAGGCGTGGACAGATGTGAAAATTTTCGAACAATAAGTTTGACAACACACGTGTCAAAAATATTAACTAGAATTGTACAAAGACGAATGGAAAAACGAGCTGAAGAAATATTAGGAGAAGACCAATTTGGGTTTAGGCGAAACTGGGAACACGGGAGGCTATTTTAGCTCTGAGAGTGATAATGGAGAAAATGTGGTGCTACAGACGTATTATGAAGATATCATGGACAGACAAAGTTAAGAACGAAGAGGTACTAAAAATGGTAGGGAGGAAAAAAATATGTGAAAAACGGTAAAAAAATAAGACAGATAGGATGCTAGGCCACATACTACGGCATAAGGGATTAGTGCAGAATATATTAGAAGCAGAGATAGGAAAAAAGAAAAGTAGAGGTAGACCAAGGTTAGACTACGGCACACAGATAGTGAAAGATGTAGGCTGTAGGAATTTCAGGGAAATGTGTAGGCTAGCTCAGAATAGAAATCAATGTAGGTACGCATCCAACCAGTCCCAATATGTATACATTATTGGCGAAAAAAGTAACTGTGTATAAACATGATGATTATTATAAGCAATTACAAGTATTGGTTGGGCAATATTCTCGAATAATGTTAATTGTTTGAAAGGATTTACAGGAAAACTTTTAATTCGGCAAATGTCTAAGTGTTGGGGGACCTTGACAGCCACATGCTGCTTAACCCCCTTTATTGAATTTCGATAAAATAGGACATAAAATTAAAAAACAATAGAAGGGGAACCGAGCTGTATACAGGTTGTGTGAGAATTTCAGGGAACTGAGTAGGCTAGCTCAGAATATAAATAAGTGTAGGTACGTGTCCAACCAGTTTTGAGACGGAAAACCTAATGACGAATAAATAAGCGCAGATAAAACTGACAATTATTATAAACAAGTACATGTGTTTGTTGTGAAATATCTGAAACTAAAGTTGACTGTGCGAAAAAATTTTGTGGAAAAAATATTAAATCGGTAAATGTTCAAGTGCTGGGGGAACTTGGCAGCCACAGGCTGCTAACCCCTTTTCACAACCACTGAATGTCGGAGAAATAGGGTATATAATTGTAAAACAATAGAATAGGATCGAACTGCTTCAAACAAGAAAGAAAAGCGCCTATGATAAAAGTCAACAAACATAGAAACAGGAAGAAAATTGTTGAAAGTATGTAGCAATTTTATTTTCCACCTAATATATATCCGTATAATCAATCCTTTTATTAAATATTAAATAATATAATACATTATAATGTTATCTAATCCACTTAATTTAATATAATCTATTGTCCAATAAAGAACTAGTATTTAGTTCATGTTAAAAATTAAATTCTACGGTGACAATATATAAGCTCTTGTTTGGTATCCTTCCTAAAGCCCCCTCTACTCAGGAACCGCAAGGTAACGCTGTTACCGGGCAGCGACAAGCTCGGCCCGCACTTCTAACACAGCTGGGGTTAAAGCAGGTCGAAAATTGTTCTTAGGAGCGATGTCCTTCATTGATTTTTGGTGTTGGAAGCATGCACGATGGAAGATTGCAAGTGTAAGCCATCTTCAAAAATTGTTTTGGATGGTCCATTTTTTTGTTGAAACCAGTCGTGGAGAACGATGAAGTTTTTTTAAGGGACCGTTAGGAACAGTAAGTGAATTTGTTTCTATAACAATATTAATTAAAATTTTCAGTGTAACTTTGGGAATAATTTAATTTAAAATATATTGCAACGTAAATTATAAATAAGCAACTTTTCTGATTGGTATTCATGCGAAATTGATGAAAACAATTCTATTCTTGTATAATATGGAATCACATATATAATTTATTCAAGTTAATTACAAACAACATTTGCTTTCTTGTGGTGTGAATTACTCCTGGAACATCTGTAAATTGAAACGCAGATAATGGAGGCCAAGTGACGTGTTTTTCAGAATGCAGCACAACTATTTGTTTAAAATGGAATATTCCGTTGTCAATACATACGTCAGCTTTCAAGCAGGTATTTAGGTGCAATTTGGAGTTCTGGTATGTACAAAAATTATGTTCGTATGTTGTTTGAACTGTCGACGTAGAAACGAGATAAATTTTACTTTAACCGACTTGTGTTAACTTTGAACAGGTCAAGGACAGACCTCAATTATATTTTCGTTGTTATACGATATGAATCTGTAATTTGTTCCTACATAATTCTTTTATTAACTCAATGAAACATCAGAAGATGTCACTACTAATTAGATAAAGTAAATTCTTATAACTTTGAACCTTTAGAAATTAAATTTCTACATTTGATATTTTATGAACAATAATCTGTAATTATCTACTGTAAAATTAAGGTAGATCTACCATAATTAACTCTTTCTATAAATAAGCAATTTTATGCTTTGTCAATTTGTTATATAAACCTCATTAAATAGTAATTGGTACGGATATATTCAGTACCATTGTAATTAACTCTTTCTAATTTAAATTAACTTATAAAGGAAGACATATTTTTGTAGAAAATTACTTTATTGGATACCAAAAGAATAGATTCTTATTTTCGGACTAAAGACTATCTTTTATTTAAGAGGAATGAAAGTCGATTCTGATTGTATTTAATTATTTTTGAGTTTGAATGCACAAACAGTGCTTTTCTTTGTTTAATTTGTTCACAGGTGCAATGGAGGATTGCTAAGGTCAAGGTCGAGCCATAAGGTAAGATACTTCAAAGATTAGGTGGTCTTTAAAATTATATAGCGGTTATAGGAGAAAGGTTTCCGCATTAGCCTTGTACAAGGGACTTGTATTAGGTCTCCCCAGTATAAAAAAATACGGTGGCGCCTTATTCTTATTACTAGTGGTCGCAATTACACCCCGACCCACAGCTCATTCTCTACCCAGAGCATATAGTTCGACTAGCCGCTATACCTTCGAGATTTCCTCAACATAGAGCCACCTTCCATCCGAACTTGCCGTGGGCTCCTTTTTAATTATCGGAAATTCTCTTTAAACTAAGTTTAAAATTATTCGAGAAGGTTATAAGTATATGTGTGGAGCACAGCACAGTATGCCTATGAAATGGGGGCAGTAGGAAATCAGACAGAAAAACGGTAGCAGGATATCTGTGGGAAAAAATTTGAGAAATAGAAGGGCAGAATTTGTTCTAAGCCATTTTTGGGGAATAGTATGGGAGATATTACAAGCAGAGATAGGAAAAAGGAAGTAGATGTAGACCTAGATCAGATAGGGATAGATGCAGACTGTGCAAATTTTAGGGAAATGTGTAGGTTAGTTCAGAATAGGAAACAATGATGGTACGCGTCTAACTAGTTCCAGGACTGAAGACCTAATGATTGATGATGATAATTATTTGGGTGTGTCGGTTCGATCTCGTGATTAAATGGTTTATTTTGAATTTGTGCGAATTTGTATATATAACTTTAACATGCCGGGTATTTCCACAGTGTCAGTCTGTAACTATTCTACATTTAATATGAAGGGGTGTAAAGCCCCGATTTTTGCTACTGTCTGTATATAATGGAATATGTGTTTTACTGTTTTAATTGTTTATGCTTATTTAACATTACGGTGAAATAATAACCTTATTAAATATAAATTACCAAAACCTTCATCTTTTTCATGGTACTTCTTTGCCATTCAATTAACTAAATTTTATAAATTCTTTTCTACCACCTTAATGCTGCATTAAATAACGCACTAGCGTTCAGACCTTGCTTTTGTACAAATCTCAGTTTGTCTTTTAAGTAGGTAATAGTCTTGTTATTGTAGCACACTAAATTCCTCAAAAGGTAGATAGTATGTCTGCTCTACCATATAGGCAGCAGAGCCTCGATAGATTACGAGGGGTTCCTGTTTGACGGTTAAGCCCAGGGTAAAAAGGATGTTAAATGGCTTTGAGAGAAAAAGGTCCCTCTAAAAAGATCTTCCAGCCAGATAAGCTTCTTTAACTTAGGGCAGAGCTATGAGCTAGGGTCGTAGGATGGTATACGATAAAACGAAAGAAATTTTATTGGACGCCACCGTATCTTAAAGAGTGTTATAAGAAACTATCCGAAGGTCAGATACGAAAATCTTCGAATGAAAAAAACTTAAGACGAGCAACATAAAAAAAATACTTACTGTTGTCTCTGCAATCTGGAATGGGAACGACGATCTCGTGCTATCTGAAAATTTAACCACATCTAAACATCTAAACTAGGGCTTCGTAAGAACTTAGCCACTTTATCACAAAAAATATTATAAATAGATCCACTAGTCAAAATTATACCTTCAAAAAAAACTTTTAACTTTAACACCAATAATACCTTTCTTCAATACCAAAATTTCATATTTGTAAAATGTTTGCTTCTGGAGGACAATTACTGCTGACTTTAAAGAAAGAAAGTTTTACGACCACTTATTATTTTTTCTATTAATTTATAAATATATATATACATTGTTTATATAAAGCTAACTGTACGGAGACTTTCAAAACAGTTTCTTTATTACGATTTAACATTAATCTCTGAGTATTCATGGGATATTTTTTAATTGCATAATTTGCATTAATTCTCTATAAGAAATATATGATTTTTATTTTTTATGTTACAGTTTATTCATAATACTTGAATAGGATCCTGTTCAGTTTACAAGAGTAGGTAGGCTAAGCCGCTTTGAGGAACAAAATGCACAGCAAGATATGTATACGCCGATTTGAAAACAAAATGAATAGCTAAGCCGCATTGAGAAACAAAACGTACAGTAAGATATGTATAGGCCGCTTTGAGAACGGAATTGTCTGTATGTAAATTTGGTACGTCGGGGGATCGTTTGGTCTTTGTTCTCGGGTTGTGCGTTCGGGGGGGTCGTTAGATTTTAGTTGTGGGGTGGCGCGCGTGCGCGGGGGTGGAGATAATTTTTTAAGAAAATTTTTTAGCAGCGTTCCCGTGTTAAATATTAAATAAGATGGGAAAAGGTGTTATACATTTTTTCAAAATGTTGTGTGTGTGTGTGTGTGTGTGTAGAATGGAGTCCACGTGTTGGTTCTTGGCCGCTTAGGAGATTTTTCTGGGTAGGTTAAGCTAAAAATTAAAACGCCGCGGTGAAGAATTTTTTTATATTAAGCAAACGCGTGCAAGTGGTAAAGTGTTTTTTAGCTCTCTTCATAAGCTGCGTTTTGTATGAAGTAGCAAATAAAATTGAGAAAATATACGAAATGTTATATAATGGGGGTCAAATTTTTAAACGTCTGCATGTAAAATCTTGTAAAAAGAAGTCGTTCACTTCTCGCGATTTCAATGTCAAGATAAAATAACAATAATTCGCAATCGAATATAACCTCGTGTTTTTTTATTGGGATAATAGCTCTCTTATAATATATATGCAAATCATGCCTACATTCAACCTTCAATATAATGTATTTAATTAACATAAGGTGTGTTTGCAAAAACATGTCAAGACAGGTATGCCGTACATTTCGTTCTTGGTTACATCATCCTAAAATAATTTATACAATTACACTGAACTTACAGTCGGATCTAACATATAATTTTTTAATTATATCCGTATGAATTAAAAATATATGCAAATTATATCATCTTTCATCATATAGGTAAAACCACCACTATGCTATGCTCTCGGCTACCTAGTTTCGGCTACTTTTCCAAGGTCGTTGTGACGTCATAGCATTTTATAAATATAGAGCAATGTAATACTATTCTAAAATTCTAAAAAGAGTCTTTTTTACTAACCACAAATACATACAGCTTGTAGAACGCGGATGTATCTAAGTTAGTCCATCGGCACATAAAATAATCTTTTAATCCTTTCCTCTTTCTCTAATAAGATGTTCTTTGTCTAACACATCTTTGTATTGTTCGCGTATTGTCGCAGTGTCTTCCATTTAGTCCAACTTTCGCCTTTTTGCATGCATTTCCTCTAATTCCAGCTGTCTTTTTCTTCCACTTACAGCGTATGGCGTGCATAATTGGGCAATTTCCTGCAGCGTCAACAGAGAGAGTTTACTGCCAATATTTACGCGTTGTCGTACAACCTCTGGGCGAATGTTAGGCGTACTTATCAACCCCGATACCGAAATGATTATTTCTTTAGGAATTGTAGAATATGGCGTTAGAGATTGTGTAAAACATGTTACCTGCTTTAATGTGTCACTTGTGTAAGAGTTTTATTTTATCTTGGCTGTCTTCCTCCTCTACTATCTCCAAATAATTTACAGGTAAATAGTTAAAACTAAATCCGAAGGCACATACTTTATCAATTTTTTTCTTTCCTCTGATTTTTCTGACATCTTAATTTGCAAGCCCGTCAATTTTTTTATATTGCCATTTTCCCAATACACGTACCGTAGTAGGTTATTATACACTAAACAGCAGCTATTTTCTGGCTTGTCCGATAACTTACTCCACATTTTGGCAAGCGGTACAGAGTACATTGGCGCCTTTAGGAAGTATAACTTACTATCTTCCAATAAGGTTAAACAGTCTTTTAAGGGATTATTCACCCGTTCCGCACTGACATAGCTTCCAATTGTACAGTTGTATATTGTCGCTTCCAATCGCGTAATACCATGCTCTTTGGCCAAAGTAGACGCAAATGTTTCTCTTAAACGTGCATCTGGACAACGTAAAAAATCTAGTATATGATTTCCAAGTTGTTTATTAACACCAGGACATGTTATCTGACACACAAATTTGTTGTAGATCTTAATTTTTGCATTGGTTGTTAGCCATGTTAAACAATCGACTTTATATTAAAATTAAGTTTAAATGGCTCCACGCTTAGCATTAAATATTTTTAAATTTTGTTATGTATAATGCCAGAATAAAAATTTTAGAGTAGTATTACATTGTTCTTTATTTATAAAAGGCTATGACGTCACAACGACCTTAAAAAAGTAGCCGAAACTAGGTAGCCGAAAGCATAGCGAAGTGGTGATTATACCTATAGGAAGAATTTTGTAATGTTAAGCAAAAACGTGCAAGTGGTAAAGAATTTTTATCTCTCCTCAAAAGCTGTATTTTGTATGAAGTAGCAAATAACATTTAGAAAATATACGAAATGTGATATAATGGATCTAATTATAAAGTCTGCATGTAAAATCTTGTAAAAACAAGTTGTTTATTTCTCACGATTTCATTAACAAGATAAAATAACAAGAATTCGCAGCCGAAATCTAGAATATAACTTCGTGTTTTTTTATTGTAATTATAGCTCTCTGGTAATATATATGCAAATAATATCGACATTCAACTTGTAATATAATGGATTTAATTAACATAAAGTGTGTTGCAAAAACATGTTAAGACAGGTATGCTGTATATTTTGTTCTTGATTACATCACCTCAAAATAAATATATACAATTACACTGAACTTGAAGTCATTTCTAACATATAATCTTTAGCTTTTATTATATTTAATTATACCCGTATAAATTTAAAATATATGCAAATTATATCACCTGTCATCGCTTTTTATTTGCCTCTCGAATAAAAAACTTAATTTGATCTGATATCAAGGTGTTCTTGCTTACATTTAGCAATTTCAATATATTTAAATATTTAATGTGTGTGTGTGTGTGTGTGTATATGTAAAAAAAAAGTTAAAACAGATCACTTGTTATTTTATTCATGATTGCATCACCGAAATAATTTATACAATTACACTGAACTCGTACCCGGATCTAAAATATAACCTTAAAATGTTTGCATATCATGTCGTTATTTAAAACGTGGTGAAGAATTTGGATGGCGATGTAATCATTCTCAAATGCGGAATGGGATTCCATAAGGTGTTCTAAACGGGGGGCTTTGCACCCATTAGGTGATTGAATACTGCAGAGATTTTTAGGTTAAGCAAAAACATGCACGTGTTGAAGAATTTCCCGAGAATTTTAAAAAATTATTTTTGTATTAAATATATAATGTTAAAAAACACACACAATATTTTAATGTTTTATTTACAAAAAATTACATTCTTTAATTGTCCCTATCTTTTTGTAGGTGACGGTAGCAGATTCTTATTTGAATAAAATATAGATAAGACTTCCACATAAAGAAAAATGTATCTTAGTTAAATGTACGGGGATTTTATTAATTATAGTTTAGTAAAGTGCATGGTAGTTAATGACCTCGGGGTTGTGATATTTATAACAACATATATATGTAAATTATATATGGAAACTGCATAACTTCAAATCATTTTAGCATAATTGTTAATTACCAAAATTCACAATTTCTACTTTCGTTAAAAACACATTAAGAAAGTGCATCTTGGTTAATTAATCTTGATTCTTCAAAGTTATCGTCTAGAAACTCATCTAATGTTTAGTAACGCACCAAAGACAATAGAGCAAATTTAAATTCTGTAAATTTCTTTAAAGATTTGATATTAATAGGTAGCTTATTAAACAATGTTGGGGTTATGTAAATAAACGACTTTTTATTAGCATAGTTTAAATTAATATAACACCGAGATTTATGAAAATTTAATAGTTCTGGTTTCTAGTTTGTTAATCTTTAGAAAATAAATTTTATAA
The DNA here is from genome assembly GCA_036346225.1 of Platerodrilus igneus. Lineage (NCBI taxonomy): Eukaryota > Metazoa > Arthropoda > Insecta > Coleoptera > Lycidae > Platerodrilus > Platerodrilus igneus. The sequence goes on from JARFIW010001288.1 coordinate 1,418,264, forward strand.
AACTTAAGTTTAAGAAAGTAATCATTTTGCAGGTGGGATTCATTAAAAATGTACTACTTTGATGATAAAAAAACCTATACAATGCCTTTTTTGTTTACACAACAATAACATACTATAAAATTTAATACCTTGGCAGTGGAATATAATGTTTAATTGTATTATTGTAACAAAGTTTGCATAAAAAATGCAAAATACATATCCGTTAAAGGGAATTTTTCTATATGATACTTACAGATTCGTTAGTAAGTTCTACAATTAAACTAATTGCGAGACATTTTTTGAGAAACATCTTACTAGTCTCAAGGAATATGTAATAAATTAATAAAATTTAACATTAAAATATTTAAATTACTAACTATTTCGACCACTATGTGGTCATCATCAGTAGAATTAGCTGTATAATTTACTATATTGTTGCTTTAAACACTATCGAGGATATTATCCTCTCCCGCAGGCTGGTGTTCTCAACAACAAACAAGTGAATTGTCAATTCACTTGCAACAATATAGTAAATTATACAGCTAATATTTTTTTTTTCTACTGATGATGACCACATAGTGGTCGAAATACGTATTTAGTAATTTAAATATTTTTTGTGGTTAAGGGTTTTTATTTAATTTTATTTAAATCGTGCCACAGTGTTCCTATAGATTATCAAGGAATATGTATGTATGTAGGTATAAAATATACAAATAAAAGCACTACTTAGTGTAAACATTATTCTTTATTAAAATGAATAGTTGGTTATATGTACAAACCAGTTTTGAGTACAATTACATTTGTGGTTGCGCAATTCAATGACGAATGTCGTGTGGTATGCTAGAAACACTTTGGTGGATTGGTGTATTACTTTAATTTATGTAGAAGGGTACACTTTAAATCTTCTAGGTCAATAACATTTAGGTGTGGAAATTCATTGTAAATTGCCATCATCCCAAGATATACCGTGAAAGTTTCTGCTTAATCATACGTTTTGATATTTGAAGCGAGCTGATAGTCAGTTCCAAAAATATTGGGGTTCCAGCACATATGTTATTGCTACTCCATTTGATAAGGATAGTTGTACAACAGACATTTCTTTAAACACAAAGTTATTATGTGCAATTTTAAAACCTTGAACGTCGACAACTAATGGACTATTCATTTTAGACTTCACTTACAATATTGGTTGCAGGATTGTAGCGGACCAAACGATTGTGTAGAATGAGGAAGTACGCTGTAGTGTGAGCTTTAAGCGCCTCTTTGATTTGAAATTCTAATCGTACGTCAACCGCTCCCACTTTCACTATTTCGTTTTGATGGAAACAATCGATGACTACAAGTGGAGCGTAGTAGGGGGGCTAAACCGCTTTGACAACAGAGATCCACAGCAAGATATGTATACGCCGATTCGAGAACAATATGAATAGCTAAGCCGCGTTGGGAAACAAAACGTGCAGCAAGATATGTATACTCCGTTTTGAGAACAAAATTGTCTTTGTGTGTAAATTTGGTGCGTCGGAGGGTCGTTAGGTCTTTGGGGTGTGCGTTCGGCGGGGGTCGTTAGATTTTTGTCGTGGGGTGGTGCGCGTGCGCTGGGGTGGAGATATTTTCTTAAGAAATTTTTTTAGCAGCGTTCCCGGTGTTAAATATTAAATAAGATGGGGAAAGGTGTTATACATGTTTTCAAAAAATGTTGTGTGTGTAGAAACTGGAGTTCACGTGTTGGTTCTTGGCCGCTTCGGAGATTTTTCTGGGTAGGTTAAGCTAAAAATTAAAAAGCCGCGGTGAAGAATTTTTTATATATTAAGCAAACGCGTGCAAGTGGTAAAGAGTTTTTAGCTCTCCTCATAAGCTGCGTTTTGTATGAAGTAGCAAATAAAATTGAGAAAATATACGAAATGTTATATGTTATATGTTTGCAGGTAAAATCTTGTAAAAAGAAGTCGTTCACTTCTCGCGATTTCAATGTCAAGATAAAATAACAAGAATTCGCAGTCGAATATAACCTCGTGTTTGGAATTATAGATCTCTGGTAATATATATGCAAATCATGCCGACATTCGACTTTTAATATAATGTATTTAATTAACATAAGGTGTGTTGCAAAAACTTGTTAAGACAGGTATGCCGTATATTTCCTTCTTGATTACATCACCCCAAAATAATTTATACAATTACACTGAACTTGCAGTCGGATCTAACATATAATCTTTTAATTATACACGTATGAATTTAAAATATATGAAAATTATACCACCTTTCATCACGATTTATTTGACTCTTAAATTATTTGATTTAATCTTATATCAAGGCTTATGTATTAACTTTTACAACTCAAGGTGTAGCATCAAGGTTTTTACGTCACTCTCAAACTATAGAACTTAATAAAAATAGCTTTTCTTAGCACCAATATCATTTAGAAAATATGTGTTTCATTAACATATACTTATTTATTAAATATTTCCTACCAAAATTTATTCAAAAAATTTAAAAGTTCTTCATTTTCATTTTCATATAGGTAAAATCACCACTTTGCTATGCTCTCGCCTACCTAGTTTCGGCTACTTTTCTAAGGTCGTTGTGACGTCATAGCCTTTTATAAATATAGAGCAATGTAATACTATTCTAAAATTCTAAAAAGAGTCTTTCTTACTAACCACAAATACATACAGCTTGTAGAACGCGGATGTATCCAAGTCAGTCCATCGGCACATAAAATAATCTTTTAATCCTTTCCTCTTTCTCTAATAAGATGTTCTTTGTCTAACACATCTTTGTATTGTTCGCGTATTGTCGCAGTGTCTTCCATTTAGTCCAACTTTCGCCTTTTTGCATGCATTTCCTCTAATCTTTTTCTAGTCTTTTTCTTCCACTTACAGCGTATGGCGTGCATAATTAGGCAATTTCCTGCAGCGTCAATGGAGAGAGTTTACTGCCAATATTTAAGCGTTGTCGTGTAACGAAAATGTATTCTATAGCACCATTTTTGCAAGAATCGTATCAGTATAATTTTATTCTGTGGTATTTAATTCTCGTATTTAATACTATTATACCTAAAAGAAACAATTCTATAATGAAACAGGAAATCATGTTCGCTTAAATAACTTAAATGCTTTGCACAGAGATATTTAATAATAATATACAATCAAGAAACGTATTTATATGGGGTCTAGTCGTTTGTGTTGCCTAACTTGCAGGCGGATTATTCCCTTTCATTCGTTAGAATTAGAATAACGCGTGCGTGAATACGGTCACGGGGTGATGCGCCACGCAGATAAGGCCCCGTACTGGAACGGAACGAACAACGAGGTCGGCCATTGCTTTTGAAAACGTAATCGAGTTTGCATTGTACTTAACGCATGGGTTTTCAGGCCTTGCATAAGTGGGGCCTCCGGATAGGAGTGCTATGGTAAAGACAGGGGGGCGGGTCGCCTTGGGACACAGCGGAGCTTCTCACTCCTGTGACACCGGCAAGGCACTGGACCACGCCGCTCCTTGAATTGGTTTGTGTCGGAACTTGTTAGCGGTAAAATCGCATTAACCAAATAATTTATAAAATATTTTTATTCCTTTAGCGCATGATGGAACAATATATTAAAATGATGTAATAACATAATGATATAGTAGGACGGTGATATATTCGAATAAGGAGATTGGAACACTACTCGTTTATCAAGGCAACTACAGCTGTTGTTTAATATTCTGTTACAACTATTTGATAAGCAGATTTCAGAGGGCGTGCGTCGCAGTTTGATAACTAGGGATGACGACCTCATCATATACAGGTATCAAACCTTTTTTTTGTTATGTTTGTGAGACCTCGAGTATGCTCACATAAATAGTATTCAGGGATTGTTTGGTCAAATTAAATTTTGTGCATAAAGAACAGCGTAGGAGAATATTGTCACGAAATGCTATTGTAATAATTTTGTAAGGTTTGCAGAAATTCACTTGTTAAAAAGATGAGACTTCAAAGTCCATTTCCTGTTTTCTAGAAAATTACTTGCAGATGTTAAATTTTTATAAGCTCATAATACCTGAATTAATTGATAAGTTGTTTGTCAAAGTTAACTGCACGTGATTCAAATTTTTTTAAGAAATAATTTATGAGAAACATATGTGAGAAAATAATCAGATCTGGGTATTTGGTGTCAAAACTTGTTATAAAATATTATTAACTTAAGGTCTTGTTATGTCAAGGCAGATGTATAGAGAAACCAATTTTATTAGTTCATTTTTGTAAACATATTTAAAAAAAAATCAAGAAAGAGAAACTATATTAAATTTCATTTTTGGACTCAAGTTTTTTATTCTATGCATAATTAACTTTTACTAAAAGTTTTTTTAAAGAAAATAAATCTTTGAATAATGAAAGCATACGAATGCTGAAGTTATTTAAAAAGCACAGGTATGCTACAACTCATTCGTTCTAGGTATTCATTTTTGATTTAAATATCTTTGGTGTGGTAATCTTAATATTATCCACCTGTAATTATTAGTCTGCCTTTTTATTAGAAAGTACCAACTGTGTCTTTTTGACAGAAAGTTTGTTGAGTATCTTTTTTCCAGGATCATCGAGATCGAAGAGGTCGTAAGTATGTTCCAGAGGTTTCCAGATACATTAGTTCAGTAAGTTGTAAGTTTTTATTGTGTTTACATCCCGTGAGTTTCTGTATCTTCTCATAGGAGTAATGAATCTTTAGTGTTATCGTTCATACAGATACAGTGGCGCTCAACCCATTTTCTTTTTGTTAGTTTATTGTAGAGTTTAGACCATCCCCACACCCTTTCTCATTGCTCACCCTTGGGGTAATTCCCAGACTTAGCCGCGATAAATTAAAGCTTCACTTTATCCAGCGAGTGGAGGCCAAAAAAAAAAGGTAAAAAGAAAGAAAAATTGCTTTACTGGCGCAACCAACGTGAGGCTCGATGGTCGTTCGTTTAAAAAGGGTTTGCTCGATTGGTAACATTAAGTTGTTACAATATCGTTTAACTATTGTGGTAAACTCAAAATAGTTTGGTTAAAATTTTTTCATAGTACTCATGTCGTGTCTGGAACCTCAAAGTTTAATTCGATAGTTGTCTAAATGTTGTAGCAGGTATAAATTTGTATTAAAGTAAAATTCTCGTTATTTCAGAGTTGAACTTGTTAAAAAAAAAGGCAAAATACTTTTAAGTTGACATAACAATTTTTTTTGAAAATGGCAGAAACACTTCAAATTGTGCATTTACTCAAGGAAGAGCTTGAATACGAATTAAAAATCCGTGGAATAGAAAGTGTCAGGCCTGTAGTAGAAAAGAGGAAAATTTTAGATAGATTGTTAGCTAAGGAAGTAGGGAAACCTGATTGTTTGGTTGATCTGTCGGTATACAAAGTAGAGTTCGATGATGAGTATAAAGAAATAAACGCTACCATAGAGTTGATAAAACATCTGGTGTTAGAATTCGAAGGTGATTCCGGAGATTCTATTTTTAAAAGAGTACTTTCAAGGCTTGTTCATGTATCAGGTCGAGTTAAACGTTTAAAGCTTCCGTCTGACAAGTCGAAGGAGGCAGAATTATCTAAAAAAGAATTATTAGCCATTATTCTTACTATTGAGGCAGAGTTGTATGAAAAAGTGAAGGCAAGGACAACATCAAACAGCTCAGGTGATGCAAGTCACACAACTCCACTAGTAGTAGCTGCACCTGTACAAACTCTTTCATATCTTCCTCCACCAATCCCCATTAGTACTTGGTCAGTTAAATTTTCAGGGGATCCCAAACAGTTGTATTCCTTTTTAGACAGGGTAAAGGAGTTGGCTCAATCGCGTAAGGTATCGAGTAGAGATTTGTTTGAGTCATCAGTCGAATTATTTGTTGGGAATGCTTTGGTGTGGTTTAGGAGTGTAAAAGATTCCTTAAAAGATTGGGAATCTCTGGTAAATCCGTTGAAAGAAGATTTCTTACCAGCTCATTCAGAAGATGAGATCTGGGAAACTTTAAAGAATCGTCGTCAAAGGAGAGATGAACCAATTGTTTTATTCGTAGCTCATGTGGAAGGTTTATTTAGTCGACTACCCAATGCTCCAGCAGAGATTAAAAAAGTTAGGATACTTAGAAAAAATTTATTGCCAGAATTTATATCACAACTTGCTCTTTCTGATATTGAAGATATGCCTACGTTAATAAAATTATGTAAAAAATTAGAGGAAGCCATGTTGTTAAAACAGAAATCAGTTTCCATTCAGTCGAGTAATTCATCTAACTTTTGCAACAACGTTAAGTTACCAGCAAGAAATAGACAACAGGTTTATGTAAAAGATTTTTCTACATCGGGAAGTCGTGTAGATATTCAGAAGACATCTGCTCCACAAGTTCAAATTATAGGTAATGATAAGTCTTTACCAGTACCTGCTTCTGTTAGTTCTACGGGTTCATCAAAAATTAGTCCAGGATGTTGGTATTGTTCGAGGCGTGGTCATTCATTTCGGTATTGTAGATTCCCTAAAAGAACTTTTTGTTTTGGTTGCGGTCATAGAGGAGTTACGCGTGATAGGTGCCCATCGTGTTCAAAAAACGAGTGAGGAGATGGATGTTGCGCGGCCGACATTCCATTCCTTCTCAAAAGGCAGCCATTATGATTTGTGAGCAGAAGAATTATGTTAGTAAAAAAGAGTGGTCAGATTGGTTAAGTGTAGTAAAAATTTTTTGTCATAGTAATTCACAATCCAAGACTGACTCGTTATTTATTGAAAAATCTGGTGGTAATCGACCATATGTGATGGTTAAATTGTTCGGTATTGATGTCACTGGTGTTTTAGATTCAGGATGTACTACTTTGGTGGTAGGGTCCCTTGCTATTCCTTGATAAATTGAAGTTAAAAATTTTTAAGTCAGAAAAGAAAGGTATATTTACGGCAGATGGGGCGTTGAAACCAGTAGAAGGAATCGTGGATTTGCCCATTTCAATAGGAAAGCAATGTCGCATCCTCAGTGCTCTAGTTGTGTCATCTTTACCACATGCTTTCATATTCGGTAGTGATTTTTCCAAGTTATTCGGATTGATAGTTGACTTTAGAAATAATTCGTGGCATGTGCAAAGCGATAGTGAGAATATTATTCCGTATGTAGGCCCATCATCAGTCCCATTGAAATACAGTGATTGTCTACTCCATTTAGATGATTTGTCAATGGATCAGCGGTCTCGGGCACAAGCTGCTATCGATTCATTTCAAGAAATTTCTGGTGTTGATAAATTAGGACGTACAAATATGATGGAGATGAATATCGATACAGGCGATGCAAAACCTTTCAGAAAGAGACCTTATGTTATGTCCCCTTATATTAGTAAAGAGTTAGATAAAGAACTAGATGAAATGATTCGTTTAAAAGTCGTAGAACCGTGTCAAAGTCCGTGGAATTCACCCGTGTTGTTGGTCAAGAAGAAGGATAGTAAGGAATATAGATTTTGCTTTGATGGTAGGGCACTAAACGATGTTACAGTTCATGACAGCTACCCTCTTCCTAATATCGACAGAATACTAGGGATGTTGTGCAATGCAAATTATATTTCCAGTCTTGATTTGCGTTAATCATTTTGGCAGGTACCTCTTAGTGAATCGTCGAAAGATAAAACAGCGTTTAGCGTTATTTCACGAGGGCAATATAGATTTGTGACGATGCCGTTCGGTCTAAAGAATACTGCACAGACTCAGCAGCGGTTGGTTGATGCAATTTTTGGTCCAAGGTTCGAACCATACGTTTTCTGTTACCTGGATGATATAATTTTATGTTCGTCGACGTTTGAAGAGCACTTGAAGTTGTTGTATGAGGTCAAGGAACGCATTAGAGAAGCAAATCTAACCTTGAATATAGAAAAGTGCGAATTTTTTAGGAGATCACTCAAATTTCCTGGTTACATCGTAGGGTCAAATTCTTTGAGAACAGATCCGGATAAGGTATCGGCCATGGTCAATTTTCCACGTCCAAAGAACACCACAGAGGTCAAAAGATTTCTCGGAATGTGTAGTTGGTATCGTCGTTTTATAAAGGATTTTTCATCTTTAGTTTCGCCAATTAATGACCTTATCAAGAAAAGAAAGAAAGGCCAAACCGTTACTTGGACTCCTGAAGCAGAGCGTTCATTTGTGTCGATTAAAGAAGCTTTAGTGTCTGCTCCACTCTTGACGCAGCCAGATTATTCCGCTCCGTTTGTTGTTGAATGTGATTGCAGTAATACCTGTCTCGGAGCTGTGTTAATTCAGAATATTAATGGAGAAGAACGTGTAATATCATATGCCAGCAAAACCCTTAATCGTGCTGAACGAAATTACTCAACAACAGAGAAAGAATGTCTTGCAGTAATCTTTGCCATTGAAAATTCCGTCCATGGGTCGAAGGAGTTCGTTTTACAGTCGTTACAGACCACTTTTCGTTGCTTTGGCTTAGTAATTTGCAGAACCCTACAGGAAAACTTGCTAGGTGGGCAGTAAGGTTAAGACAGCATTCGTTTGATTTAGTACACAGGAAGGGAAAGTTCAACGTAGTTCCTGACTGTCTTAGTCGTGCAATTCCAGAAGAACATCATATCGTAAATTTAATAGAGGTCAAGCTTGATAATTTAGAAAATTGGTATGTGTCATTACGTGATAAGATTTTGACGTCACCTGAGAAATACCCTCAATGGAAAGTTGAGAATGAGTTCGTTTTTAAGTTTATTCCGTCGAATTTGCTTTTATCATCTAACATCGTAGAGTGGAAATATTTAGTTCCGAAAGCCCAACGGGAAGATGTTGTCAGGTCATGTCATGATCCCTCAGTCGCGGGACATTTTGGATTTTCGAAGACTATTGCCAGAGTTCAGGAAAATTATTATTGACCAAAAATGAACTTAGATGTGCTGAAATTTTGTCGTGCATGTTTAGTGTGTGGTGCACAAAAATCTTCTAATGCAGGTCCTTTAGGTTTAATGGGAAAAGAGAAAGAAGCTAAATTTCCATTTCAGATAATTGCATTGGATCTTATGGGTCCATTCCCTCGGTCGAAATTAGGATTTAAATGGCTTTTGGTAGTCGGAAATTGGTTTTCAAAATACACAATTTTACACCCTTTACGCAGTGCAAAGTCACACGTTATAGAACAGTTTATGGAACAAAAAGTTTTCTTAGTGTTTGGAGTGCCACAATTTATTATTTGCAATAATGGTTCAAATTTAGCTGGTCGAATTTTTAGGTCGTTATGTAATAGGTTTGAAATTCAAAAAATATGGTATAATGCTGTTTATGCGCCGCAGTGTAATTTTGTCGAGAGAATTAATAGAACAGTAGGGACAGCCATTCGATCTTATCTTGAAGAACATGATACCTGGGATACTGAGTTAGCGCAGATTCAATTTGCTATTAATTCTGCTAAACATGAGTCGACGGGTTATACTCCAAATTTTTTAGTTTTTGGCCGACACATCCCCATCACTGGTAAGTTTTATGGTAGTGGATTTACTCCCGAAAGTGATATCGAAATCATTCCTGGTAGTCGCCCATTATATACTTCAGATCGTCAAGGTATTTTTAAGGTATTTGAAGATGTCCGAACAAAACTGCATTTAGCTTATGAACGTTCGAGTAATCAATATAATTTAAGGAGGAGAAATATTTCTTTTGAAGTTGGTAATAAAGTATGGAGGGCCAATAAAGTATTGTCGAGTGCGAGTAATAAGTTTTCTGCTAAACTTGCCCCAAAGTTTGTTTTAAGTATAGTTAAAAAGAAGTGCTCGAGTGTGGTATATGATTTGGTTAATTTGGACGGATCGAGAGCAAGTAGATGGCATATTAAAGATCTGAAACCCTATTCCGCCATCAGTCCAGACTATCCCCCAAAGGATTAATTCGTCGTTTATGATTTTTTGTTGAATAGAGGTGATTAATTGAAAGTTTTTCTGGTATCGTGTTGTTTATGGGAATCGCTAGTTATTTCAAGTAGTTTTATTCCCCAAGAAATGTGTTTTTGGATTATTTAGTTTAAGTAGTTAGTTCAGATAAAATGTAATTTTGTCTGCGTTTTCGATTTTGTCTGCGATTCCGCTTTAGTTCGTAGTAGTGTAGCCTTTTTACTTCCGATTTAGTTTAACGAGAAATTCCGATACTTAAAAAGGAGCCCACGGCAAATTAAGATGGAAGGTGGCTCTAAGTTGAGGAAATCTCAAAGGCAAAGCGGCTAGTCGAACTATATGCTCTGGGTAGAGAATGAGCTGTGGGTCGGGGTGTAATTGCGACCACTAGTAATAAGAATAAGGCGCCACCGTATTTTTTTATACTGAGAAGACCTAATACAAGTCCCTTGTACAAGGCTAATGCGGAAACCTTTCTCCTATAACCGCTATATAATTTCAAAGACCACCTAATCTTTGAAGTTTCTTACCTTATGGCTCGACCTTGACCTTAGCAATCCTGCACTGCACCTGTGAACAGATTAAACAAAGAAAAGCACTGTTTGTGCATTCAAACTCAAAAATAATTAAATACAATCAGAATCGACTTTCATTCCTCCTAAATAAAAGATAGTCTTTAGTCCGAAAATAAGAATCTATTCAACTGGTATTCAATAATGTAATTTTCTACAAAAAATATGTCTTCCTTTATAAGTTAATTTAAATTAGGAAGAGTTAATTACAATGGTACTGAATACATCCGTACCAATTACTATTTAATGAAGTTTATATAACAGATTGACAAAGCATAAAATTGCTTATTTATAGAAAGAGTTAATTATGGTAAATTTACCTTAATTTCACAGTAGATAATTACAGATAATTGTTCATAAAATATCAAATGTAGAAATTTAATTTCTAAAGGTTCAAAGTTTTAAGAATTTACTTTATCTAATTAGTAGTGACATCTTCTGATGTTTCATTGAGTTAATAAAAGAATTTGTAGGAACAAATTACAGATTCATATCGTATAACTACAAAAAATATAATTGAGGTCTGTCCTTGACCTGTTCAAAGTTAACACAAATCGGTTAAAGTAAAATTTATCTCGCTACTACGTCGACAGTTCAAACAACATACGAACATAATTTTTTGTACATACCAGAACTCCAAATTGCACCTAAATACTTGCTTGAAAGCTGACGTAGGTATTAACAACGGAAAATTCCATTCCAAACAAACAGCTGCGCTGCATACTGAAAAACACATCACTTGGCTTCCATTATCTGCGTTTCAATTTACAGATGTTCCAGGCGTAATTCACACCACAAGAAAGCAAATGTTGTTTATAATTAACTTGAATAAATTATAAATGTGATTCCATATTATACAAGAATAGAATTGTTTTCATTTAATTTTCGCATGAATACTATTCAGAAAAGTGCTTATTTATAATTTACGTTGCAATATATTTTAAAATAAATTATTCCCAAAGTTACACTGAAAATTTTAATTAATATTGTTATAGAAACAAATTCACTTACTGTTCCTAATGGTCTTTTTAACAAAAACTTCATCGTTCTTCACGACTGGTTTCAACACAAAAATGGACCATCCAAAACAATTTATGAAGATAGCATACACGTGCAATCTTCCATCGTGCACGCTTCCAACAGCAAAAATCAATGACGGACATCGCTCCTAAGAACAACTTTTGACCTGCTTGAACCCCAGCTGTGTTAGAAGTGCTGGCCGAGCTTGTTGCTGCCCAGTAACAAAGTTACCTTGCAGTTATTGAGTAGAGGGGGCTTTAAGAAGGATACCAAACAAAAGCTTTTATATTGTCTCCGTAGAATTTAACTTTTAACATGAACTAAATACTAGTTCTTTATTGGACAATCGATGTTATTAAATTAAGTGGATTGGATAACATTATAATGTATTATATTATTTAATATTTAATAAAAGGATTGATTATACAGATATATATATTAGGTGGAAAATAAAATTGCTACACTGCCTCTTTCTAAGAGAAAAAATTCTGGAATAAATACGAAGAATTTTTTTTGAATTTATTGTTACATATTCACAACTTATTATTATTAATTTTTACAAAATAAAACAAAAATTACCACTTAAGATACAACATAATTTGAAAATGAGTGACGAGTAACTACGCGTACTATACGCCACAAGGGGACAAATTCGGGAAGTCTTAATCGGTAGGGTGTCATTATCGTTTAATCATATTCGGGGTTATTATATCACTCATTTATACTCGAAACTTAAACAACAAAACATATAATACTGCCGTATTATGATTCCTTAATGAAAATATCAAATTATCATGACAAACATATTTTTACTATATTAACCGTAATTTACATATTTACAAAAGAAGAAAAGGACTCTCACTACCTTTGAGATCCACTCCAAACATAACTTCAAAACAGCAAACAAGTCTTGAAATCACTAACGTTCAGCAATCTACCGCATGTATATGCAACCAAAATGTAGAAATATCTCTTTCCCAGAAGAGACAAGTAAAACGTCACCACGTCTTACTTCTCACAAATCTCACTCACGCATGAATGAACAAAATAGAACATTGCTATCTCACGCAATATCCATAATCAAACATAGAACATTGCTATCTCACGCAATATCCATAATCAAACATAGAACATTGCCAGCTTACACAATATTCAAACTAAACATAACTATCATAGTTACTAACAATATTGACCTTCAACCAATATTTAATATGGACTCAAACTACTTGATTCCCATTATAATTATCAAACACCTTAATCTTAAATCCGAAAGAAAATAATAACCAACTATATACAACTTTATTTATCAAACACTTTAATCATAAAGATACCTAAACATGCCTTTATAACCTTGAACTAAAGAATCATACGACAAATGAAATCATTTGACAAACGGAAACATGTAACTTTTATCTTGACTCAAATGAATAACTTGCAACTAACAATATCAGCACAGTCTAGTATCAACCTTACTGCACTACAAAAATTCTTTTTATACTTCTTATCCAACATCTAAAATTTTAGACTACCAAACAGTATTCCAATACAATATTTAAATCCTTAACTAAAAGATAAGACAGAAATAATTCCTACTATCAACCATTAAATATATCAACAACACTAATTAATGTTCAGAAACGTTCTCATTTTCAATATCACCACTGAACTCTGAATAAGGTTTTAAGTCCTTAACATGCCATCTGCCTGCCCTTGAACCATTTTCATTAATCAATTCATAAATTAAATTCGAAACCTTCTTTTAACAATACTCAAAACATATTTTGGCGCAAGCTTAGCTGTAAATTTATCACTTGCTTTCGAAAGAACTTTATTTGACCTCCAAACCTTGTCACCTACTTCGAAAGAAATGTTACGTCTCCTTAAATTATATGAATTACTAGACTGCATGTAAGCTAAATGTAACCTTTTCTGTACGTCTATAAAAATATCAAATAGTCCTTGATGATCTGACACATACGAAGGTCTATCACTAGAAATAAAATCAATATCAACTGAGGGTTCCACATCAAGACCATAAAATTTTCCAGACACAGGAACATGTCTACCAAAAACTAAGAAATTTGGCGAATAACCAGTGGCATGATGTTTTGCAGAATTAATCGCATACTGAATTTGGGGTAACTCTATGTCCCAAGTATCATGTTCTTTAATATACGAACGTATAGCTGTTCCGACTGTTCTATTTATCCTCTCTACAAAATTACATTGGGGAGAGTAAACTGCATTAAACCAAATTTTTGAACGTCATATTTTTACATACTGCCTTGAAATTTCTACCACTAAATTGTGAGCCATTATCACAAATAATATATTTGGGAACACCATAAACTAAAAAAACTTTTTCCTCCAATACACGTTCTATTATATGCGCTTTTCCACTGCGTAACGGAAACATTAACGTGAATTTTTGAGAACCAATCACCAATAACTAATAACCATTTGTGTCCAACCTTGGACCGTGGAAATGGGCCTATAAGGTCTATAGCGATAATCTGAAAGGGAACTTCACTTCTTTTCCTTTCCCATTAAACCAAGGGGTCCTCTATTCGATGCCTTCTGTGCACCACACGTTAAACAATTTTACAAAATTTCAACACATCATTACGCATTTTGGCCAATAAAACTCTCTTGTATGCGTGCCAATGTTTTAAAAACCAAAATGACCGGCCACTGAAGGGTCATGATTTATCCGAATAACCTCTTCCTTCTGTGATCTAGGGACTAAATATTTCCATTCCTTACATTCGACGAGAGTGGTAAATTTGATGAAAGAATTTTAAATACATAATTATCTTCTACCTTCCATTGTGGGTAATCATCAGGTGAAGCTAAAATTTTTTCGAAGAGACACATACCAAGGATCCACATTATCTAACTTGATCTCAACTAAATTATCAACATGACTTCAAACATTAAACCAATGAACTTCAAACTTTAAGAACACCTTCTCTTTTAAATTCGCAGACAATGACAATTTTAAACATAATAAATTTATAATTTAGATTACTCTCAACCTTCCATCTAGGATAACAATAAATCAATGTTCTAGTACACTCTTACACTACTCAAAATCAAACTGTCAAGATAGACAAAAGTACTTCACAACGCATAAACTTGCTAGGGTGACAAACTCCTCTGTGAGTCTCACCTAGACTTATAAACAAAAATTATAACCTCATCACCAATCTCAAAAATAGTGATGCCAAAATTGCTAGAGTGACAACTTACCTCGAGTCTCGTTTAGACTAATGTAATGCTGAGCGACCGACTTTTCCTAAGTCTCGTCTAGACTGACATACTGCTAATCCGACCAACCACGACGACAAGTTTCACTTAGACTTACAACCAATTAACATACTGCGTTGCAATGCGGATATAAATAAATCAAAAATTGCTATCAAAATAAGTTATATCAAAACAAAACGTGCCTATGCACAAGAGCAATCTTGAAACGGTTTACCGACAGTAAAAACCAGTGTACCAAATTATAAACATCTATCATCTCTACTATAAAAAATTTATCAAACAACTATTGTAGCTAATACAAATGGAAGAAAAACCTAAATACAAATCACTATTATCAACTACACTGTGAATTATTATTCACTGAAATACTACAAGCTGCGACTAAAAGAGCAATAATATTCCTATCGAACAATTTTACCATATAAGAAAGCTTCTTCTAATTTCTCACACAACTCTATTAATGCTGACATACCATCAATTTCCGTTAGAGCCAATTGACAAACAAAATCAGGCAATGTTGTTTCTTTGGCTAATAATCGGCCTAACATTTTCCTCTTATCCTGCATCGGTCTGCTGCTAACACTTCACGAATTTTCAATTCATAATCCAACTCATCTTTATGCAAATAAACTACTTGATACGTCTCAGCCATCATGGGATAGACTAACTAACTAATTACAAATTAAACTCAATTAAACAACAACATCAATAGACTAAACCAATCTGAGGGTAAATGAGTTACGAATCACAAGTGTAAACAACCAAAGTCAATCGAAGCCTATACTTTATACAATTGGTACAGCAATCGAGGCCTACACGCTGGGCGCTATTTGAAGCCTTTTTACTTCCGATTTAGTTTAACGAGAAATTCCGATACTTAAAAAGGAGCCCACGGCAAATTAAGATGGAAGGTGGCTCTAAGTTGAGGAAATCTCAAAGGCAAAGCGGCTAGTCGAACTATATGCTCTGGGTAGAGAATGAGCTGTGGGTCGGGGTGTAATTGCGACCACTAGTAATAAGAATAAGGCGCCACCGTATTTTTTTATACTGAGAAGACCTAATACAAGTCCCTTGTACAAGGCTAATGCGGAAACCTTTCTCCTATAACCGCTATATAATTTCAAAGACCACCTAATCTTTGAAGTATCTTACCTTATGGCTCGACCTTGACCTTAGCAATCCTGCACTGCACCTGTGAACAGATTAAACAAAGAAAAGCACTGTTTGTGCATTCAAACTCAAAATAATTAAATACAATCAGAATCGACTTTCATTCCTCTTAAATAAAAGATAGTCTTTAGTCCGAAAATAAGAATCTATTCAACTGGTATTCAATAATGTAATTTTCTACAAAAAATATGTCTTCCTTTATAAGTTAATTTAAATTAGGAAGAGTTAATTACAATGGTACTGAATACATCCGTACCAATTACTATTTAATGAAGTTTATATAACAGATTGACAAAGCATAAAATTGCTTATTTATAGAAAGAGTTAATTATGGTAAATTTACCTTAATTTCACAGTAGATAATTACAGATAATTGTTCATAAAATATCAAATGTAGAAATTTGATTTCTAAAGGTTCAAAGTTTTAAGAATTTACTTTATCTAATTAGTAGTGACATCTTCTGATGTTTCATTGAGTTAATAAAAGAATTTGTAGGAACAAATTACAGATTCATATCGTATAACTACGAAAAATATAATTGAGGTCTGTCCTTGACCTGTTCAAAGTTAACACAAGTCGGTTAAAGTAAAATTTATCTCGTTACTACGTCGACAGTTCAAACAACATACGAACATAATTTTTTGTACATACCAGAACTCCAAATTGCACCTAAATACTTACTTGAAAGCTGACGTAGGTATTAACAACGGAAAATTCCAGTCCAAACAAACAGCTGCGCTGCATACTGAAAAACACATCACTTGGCTTCCATTATCTGCGTTTCAATTTACAGATGTTCCAGGCGTAATTCACACCACAAGAAAGCAAATGTTGTTTGTAATTAACTTGAATAAATTATAAATGTGATTCCATATTATACAAGAATAGAATTGTTTTTATTTAATTTTCGCATGAATACTATTCAGAAAAGTGCTTATTTATAATTTACGTTGCAATATATTTTAAAATAAATTATTCCCAAAGTTACACTGAAAATTTTAATTAATATTGTAATAGAAACAAATTCACTTACTGTTCCTAATGGTCTTTTTAACAAAAACTTCATCGTTCTTCACGACTGGTTTCAACACAAAAATGGACCATCCAAAACAATTTATGAAGATAGCATGCACGTGCAATCTTCCATCGTGCACGCTTCCAACAGCAAAAATCAATGACGGACATCGCTCCTAAGAACAACTTTCGACCTGCTTGAACCCCAGCTGTGTTAGAAGTGCTGGCCGAGCTTGTTGCTGCCCAGTAACAAAGTTACCTTGCAGTTATTGAGTAGAGGGGGCTTTAAGAAGGATACCAAACAAAAGCTTTTATATTGTCTCCGTAGAATTTAACTTTTAACATGAACTAAATACTAGTTCTTTATTGGACAATCGATGTTATTAAATTAAGTGGATTGGATAACATTATAATGTATTATATTGTTTAATATTTAATAAAAGGATTGATTATACAGATATATATATTAGGTGGAAAATAAAATTGCTACAGTAGAGTTGCGGTAGTGTTGGTAATGTCATGCGTGTTAACAAATTATCTATTTAAATAGGTAAGGCGAACAAGTAGGTTGTTTAGTGAATGTAGTTATTCTAGTTGTGGTGGGACCATGTAAATATTTGTTGTTTCATTTTTGTGCGTGTGTTTAACCTAAATTAGGTGAGTGATCACTTAAGTGAAATTCGTTTTCGAGATGGTCACTTGTGTGCTGTTATGTTTAGAGTAAGCGAGATGCTTGGGTGGTGATTTTTTTTTGAGGCGAGTTGATTCAAAATGTTTGGTGTGGCCAAAGTAGCGTTGAAAATTTTTTGGAGCGTCCTGATAAAAAGAATATCGGTTCGAAGTGCGAACTATTTTTTTGTAGAAGCGGTAGCTAGTTAGTGTTGCTACTTTGTTGTTGGATATTTTTTTTATCGTCGAGAAGAAAAATATTTTTAGATGATTGCTGATATCCATATAGTCGATGTGGGTCATTCGATTTCGTTTAGTATTAGTGAGACTAAATCAAAAAAAAGTAATTTTTTGTAAATACAGCATTTTTTTGTGATTCCTGTGCTGGATTCTTTGTTTGATCAGCAGTAGTGAAAACATTTTTGTAAAGATATCGATATGTATATACTTTGGAATGAGTTTTTCGATTTTGTGTTAATAATGTTAAAGTTATTGGTAAGGAAGAAAATTTGTTTGTTGCTTTACTGCGGTTTGCGCCGAGGTTTTATTTAAGTTTAGTTTGGGTTCCGCGAACATGGTAGTTTTGTTCGTTGTTAGGTTGCAACTCGTGAGTATTTGACCTCAATATTTTGACATTTACCGATTATGTCTTTTTACCGATTATGTCCTACTTATTTTGATTCCTAACGGATGTGTGGTACGCAGAATTACCTACTCAACGCTTGTTTGCTCCCTTATTTACTATTTGTAAGGTCACTTGTACATTTTTTTGGAGATCAAGTTTCAAGTTTATTTTAGTTTGATTGGGTTTATTATAATGGTATTTTTGGTACCTATCTTTTGTTTAAGTAGTAGTTTCGTCTTTGTCTATAAAAAAAAACTTCTCGTTTAAGTATTTACTAACATATAGTTAATCTCAAAGTTTTTTCCTTTTTGTTCGGGGGCTGTGTAACGAAAATATATTCTATAGCACCATTTTTGCAAGAATCGCATCAGTATAATTTTATTCTGTGGTATTTAATTCTCGTATTTAATACTATTATACCTAAAAGAAACAATTCTATAATGAAACAGGAAATCATGTTCGCTTAAATAACTTAAATGCTTTGCACAGAGATATTTAATAATAATATACATTCAAGAAACGTATTTATATGGGGTCTAGTCGTTTGTGTTGCCTAACTTGCAGGCGGATTATTTCCTTTCATTCGTTAGAATTAGAATAGCGCGTGCGTGAATACGGTCACGGGGTGATGCGCCACGCAGATAAGGCTTCGTACTGGAACGGAACGAACAACGAGGTCGGCCATTGCTTTTGAAAACGTAGTCGAGTTTGCATTGTACTTAACGCATGGGTTTTCAGGCCTTGCATAAGTGGGGCCTCCGGATAGGAGTGCTATGGTAAAGACAGGGGGGCGGGTCGCCTTGGGACACAGCGGAGCTTCTCACTCCTGTGACACCGGCAAGGCACTGGACCACGCCGCCCCTTGAATTGGTTTGTGTCAGAACTTGTTAACGGTAAGATCGCATTAACCAAATAATTTATAAAATATTTTTATTCCTTTAGCGCATGATGGAACAATATATTAAAATGATGTAATAACATAATGATATAGTAGGACGGTGATATATTCGAATAAGGAGATTGGAACACTACTCGTTTATCAAGGCAACTACAGCTGTTGTTTAATATTCTATTACAACTATTTGATAAGCAGATTTCAGAGGGCGTGCGTCGCAGTTTGATAACTAGGGATGACGACCTCATCATATACAGGTATCAAACCTTTTTTTTGTCATGTTTGTGAGACCTCGAGTATGCTCAAATAAATAGTATTCAGGGATTGTTTGGTCAAATTAAATTTTGTGCATAAAGAACAGCGTAGGAGAATATTGTCACGAAATGCTATTGTAATAATTTTGTAAGATTTGCAGAAATTCACTTGTTAAAAATATGAGACTTCGAAGTCCATTTCCTGCTTTCTAGAAAATTACTTGCAGATGTTAAATTTTTATAAGCTCATAATATCTGAATTAATTGAAAAGTTGTTTGTCAAAGTTAACTGCACGTGATTCAAATTTTTTTAAGAAATAATTTATGAGAAACATATGTGAGCCAATAATCAGATCTGGGTATTTGGTGTCAAAACTTGTTATAAAATATTATTAACTTAAGGTCTTGTTATGTCAAGGCAGATGTATAGAAAAACCAATTTTATTAGTTCATTTTTGTAAACATATTAAAAAAAAATCAAGAAAGAGAAACTATATTAAATTTCATTTTGGACTCAAGTTTTTATTCCATGCATAATTAACTTTTACTAAAAGTTTTTAAAGAAAATAAATCTTTGAATAATGAAAGTATACGAATGCTGAAGTAATTTAAAAGCACAGGTATGCTACAACTCATTCGTTCTAGGTATTCATTTTGATTTAAATATCTTTGGTGTGGTAATCTTAATATTATCCACCTGTAATTATTAGTCTGCCTTTTATTAGAAAGTACCAACTGTGTCTTTTAACAGAAAGTTTGTTGAGTATCTTTTTCCAGGATCATCGAGATCGAAGAGGTCGTAAGTATGTTCCAGAGGTTTCAGATACATTAGTTCAGTAAGTTGTAAGTTTTATTGTGTTTACATCCCGTGAGTTTCTGTATCTTCTCATAGGAGTAATGAATCTTTAGTGTTATCGTTCATACAGATACAGTGGCGCTCAACCCATTTTCTTTTTGTTAGTTGTAGAGTTTAGATCATCCCCACACCCTTTCTCATTGCTCACCCTTGGGGTAATTCCCAGACTTAGCCGCGATAAATTAAAGCTTCACTTTATCCAGCGAGTGGAGGCCAAAAAAAAAGGTAAAAAGAAAAAAAAATTGCTTTAGTCGTACAACCTCTGGGCGAATGTTAGGTAAGATAAGTATATCAACCCCGATACCGAAATGATTATTTCTTTTGGAATTGTAGAATATGGTGTTACAGATTGTGTAAAATATGTTACCTGCTTTAATGTAGCACTTTTGTAAGATTTTTATTTTATCTTTGCTGTCTTCCTACTCTACTATCTCCAAATAATTTACAGGTAAATAGTTAAAACTAAAAGCTGAAAGCACATACTTTATCAGTTTTTCCCTTTTCTCTGGTTTTTCTGACAACTTAATTTGCAAGCCCGTCAATTTCTTTGTATTGCCGTTCCCCCAATACATGTACTGTAGCAGGTTATTATACACTAAACAGCAGCTATTTTGTAGCTTGTCCGATAACTTACTCCACATTTTGGCGGTACCGAGTACATTGGCGCCTTTAGGAAGTATAACTTAATATCTTCCAATAAGGTTAAACAGTCTTTTAAGAGATTATACACCCGTTCCGCACTGACATAGCTTCCAATTGTACAGTTTTATATTGTCGCTTCTAATTGCGTAATACCGTGTTCTTTGGTCAAAGTAGACGCGAATGTTGCTCTTAAACGTGCATCTGGACAACGTAAAAAATCTAGTATATAATTTCCAAGTTGTTTATTAACACCAGGATTTGTTATCTGACACACAAATTTGTTGTTGTATATCTTAATTCTTGCATTGGTTGTTAGCCATGTTAAACAATCGAATTTATATTAAAATTAAGTTTAAATGGCTCCATGCTTGGCATTAAATATTTTTAAATTTTGTTATGTATAATGCCAGAATAAAAATTTTAGAATAGTATTACATTGTTCTTTATTTATAAAAGGCTATGACGTCACAACGACCTTGGAAAAGTAGCCGAAACTAGGTAGCCGAGAGCATAGCGAAGTGGTGATTTTACCTATATGAAGAATTTTGTTATATTAAGTAAAAACGTGCAAGTGGTAAAGAATTTTTTAGCTTTCCTCAAAAGCTGTATTTTGTATGAAGTAGCGAATAACATTTAGAAAATATACGAAATGTGATATAATGGATCTAATTATAAAGTCTGCATGTAAAATCTTGTAAAAACATGTTGTTCACGATTTCATTGCCAAGATAAAATAACAAGAATTCGCAGTCGAATATAACCTCGTGTTTTTTTTATTGATATTATAGCTCTCTAGTAATATATATGCAAATCATGCCGACATTCAACTTTTAATATAATGGATTTAATTAACATAAGGTGTGTTTGCAAAAACATGTTAAGACAATTTCCTTCTGGGTATGCAAATTATAACCTTTCATCACGATTTATTTGACTCTCAAATAAAAAAATTAATTTGATCTTATATCAAGGTGTTCTTGCTTACATTTAGCAATTTCAATATATATTTAATATGTGTGTGTATATGTAAAAAACATGTTAAGACAGGTCACTCGTTATTTTATTCATGATTGCATCACCAAAATAATTTATACAACCACACTAAACTCGTACCCGGATCTAAAATATAACCTTTAAATGTATGCAAATAATGTCGTTATTTAAAACGTGGTGAAGAATTTGGATGGGGATGTACTCATTCTCAAATGCGGAATGGTACTCCATAAGGCGTTCTGAACGGAGGCTTTGCACGCATTAGGTGATTGAATACTTCGGAGATTTTTAAATTAAGCAAAAGCATGCACGTGCTGAAGAATCTCCCGAGAATTTCAAAAAATTATTTTTGTATTAAACATATAATGTTAAAAAGAAACACAATATTTTAATGTTTTATTTACAAAAACTTACATTCTTTAATTGTCCCTATCTTTTTGTAGGTGGCGGTAGCAGATTCTTATTTGAATAAAAATAGATAAGACTTCCACATTAAGAAAAATGTATCTTAGTTAAATGTACGGAAATTTTATTAATTATAGTTTAGTAAAGTGCATGGTAGTTAATGACCTCGAGGTTGTGATATTTATAACAACATACCGATATATGTAAATTATATATGGCAACTGCATAACTTCAAATCATTTTAGCATAATTGTTAATTACCAAAATTCACAATTTCTACTTCCGCTAAAAACACATTAAGTAAGTGCATCTTGGAGATTTTAATAACTATAGTAAGTAAGTTTATACATACCGATAATACAATGGTAAGAATTCTTCTACAACACATTAAACAGCTTATTTATATTTGCTTCCTTAAACAACTATGCGGAGTGCATATAAATGTCAGAGGAAGATTTCTTATCTTTCCTTTCCAATCTTAAAATTTATATCGTCAATAAAATAATAAACAGATTACTAATAATAGGTCGTCAATGGAACTAAAACAACATATACAAAATGTGTACAAATTAGAAGACCACTTATTAATTAATCATGACTGTAAATTCCTTTAAAGATTTGATATTAATAGGTAGTAACAATGTTGGTGCTATGTATATAAACGACTTTTTATGAGCATAATTTAAATTAAAATAACACCGAAATTTATGTAAATTTAATAGTTCTGGTTTATAGTTGGTTGATCTTTGGAGAATAAATTTTATGAAACTTAGGTTTAAGAAATTAATCATTTTACAGGTGGGATTAAATAAAAATGTACTACTTTGATGATAAAAAACCTATCCAATGCTTTTTATGTTTACACAACTATAACATACTTTAAAATTTAATACCTCTGTAGTGGAATATAATTTTTTAATTGTATTATTGTAACATACAGTTTGCATAAATATGCAAAATACATATCCGGTAAGAGGAATTTTTCAATATGATACTTACAGATTCGTTAGTAAGTTTTACACTTAAACATATTTCAAGACACTTTTTGAAACACATCTTACTAGTCTCGAGGAATATGTATGTATGTAGGTATAAAATATACAAATAAAAACACTACTTAATGTAAACATTATTCTTTATTAAAAATGTATAATTGGTTATATGTACAAACCAGTTTTTGAGTACAATTACATCTGTGGTTGCGCAATTAATGACGAATGTCGTGTGGTATGCTAGAAACACTTGTGTGAATTGGTGTAATACTTTAATTTATGTAGAGGAGTACACCCTAAATCTTCTAGGTTAATAACATTTAGGTGTGGAAATTCATTGTAAATTGCCATCATCCCAAGATATACCGTGAAAGTTTCTGCTTAACCATACCTTTTGGTATTTGAAGCGAGCTGATAGACAGTTCCAAGAATATGGTGGTTTCGGCACATATGTTATTGCAACTCCATTTGATAGGGATAGTTGTAAAACAGCCATTTCTTTAAACACAAAGTTATTATGTGCAATTTTAAACCTTTGAACGTCGACAACTAATGGACTATTAATTTTAGACTTCACTACAATATTGGTTGCAGGATTGTAGCGGACCAAACGATCGTGTAGAATGAGGCAGTACGCTGTAGTGTGAGCTTTAAGCGCTTCTTTCATTTGAAATTCTAATCGTACGTCAACCGCTCCCACTTTCACTATTTCGTTTTGATGGGAACAATCGATGACTACAAATGGAGCGTGCGTTTGAAATTCATTGGGTGTTAATATCGGGTCGCTGATACCCCCGTAGTACGATTGTTGAAACTGTGCATACATCTCATATAGTATAGAATAGCGATTGGTATCGAAATCAATGTTAAGATTAGCGTAGGGATACATAGATGAACCCAGATGTAATTTCATATTGCTCAACTTACAGTGGTCGAACTGACTGCGCCCCTTTTTGCGCGATGTATCGGTTTGAAAGCAGACAATAACAAAACGTGGTTTCTCCACTTGAGAAGCCGTCTTCACAGCTCACGTATGCGTGTGTGTTGTATGTAATTCTGGATATTCGTTAGTTTCCAACTGCGAAAGCTTATGTCCATGGTGGCATTGCGTTGAATATGTTTGAGTAGTTTTAAGGGCTCTGCATCTGCAACGGTTATATGTGGAATCCGCCATGATATATGTGTAATAGTAATTTTGATTGACTCTTTGGTATCAGAATTCGATATAGCTGCATCGTCAGCACTACTTCTAATAAGAATAAGCTCCTGTTTGATATTCAAAAGAATTTTTCGGTAGTCCTCCGCAAATCCTAAAACCATGCGCAAGGGAATGCATACGTTGAAATGACCATTAGCATCAACGAGATCAAGCTTATCGATGGGGGACCAACCGGCGTTTCTAAAACGACGACTTTCGCTATAATCGTAAGATAGGAAATTTTTAATTGTCGTAGTTATACCTGGATTACGAACGCGGTCAATAGTCTTTGTAACATTATTTTGTAATGTTAACAATTAAACACATTAATTAATTTAAAATCCAGTAACTTGAATAAAGTATAGACAAAAATTCCGACAATAAATTACTTTACATTCAGTCAGGCTTCCTTATAATAAAAGAGCACATTTACCGATAGCTTCGGGCTAATAAATTCCAGCGGCAGGTCATCATTTAAAGGGCTAGACCTTCGTAAGTCAAATACAATAAACTTCTTAAAAGCTTAGTACCTGTTTAGCGTAAATAAAGGAAAACCAATTTCAGTTTGAAAAGCTTAATACTTTCGTTGATTTACAGCGGGTTAGACAAAACAAAATATTATAATAGCACAAAACTATTTCCAATTGATTGTTCAAATATTACAAGTAATCTTAAGTAGTCTGGAGACATCCTTTGTATTTAAAATTCATTTCGGCTCAAGTAGGTTTACCGGTCTTTGTTAAAGCCAGACTACGGCCGCCGTAGGTAGATTCCACATTGCCATATTTAAGAAATTCCGATAAGATACAAACTATTTAAATTCGTGGGAAAGTGATTGCATCCGTGACCATCATCTAAAAAGGGGTTGGATTTGGTTCCTGAAATCTTGTTTTGTGGGAGGTTCTGTTCAGTCATTGGATACCAGAAAATGACGCTCATAATTAGAGTAGGAATTAATCTATATATTTGAAGGCTTAGCCAAAAGACAGGGAGTTTTTCCAATGGGGCCGACCGTAGTTAAGAAGTAGAGAGAAACGCAGTTTCGCGGTTAGCGTTCTCTGGCATGACATAGAAATTAAACTTCGTATCACGTTAGAAAAAAATTGGAAAGAAGGTTGCTCTTCCAGTTTCGCGAGGGTTATGCCCATAGTTCGCGAATTTAAAGTGATGCAAGATATATATTTAAAAACTTGTAGGCGTGTGACGCAGCAAGTAAGTTATATTGTCAAAAATTCTGCCGAGTTCGTGTGCCAGTCAATTTTCTTAAACATTACAAACAGAAGCAACAAGCGAGATTCTCTTCCCAAATTTAAGAACTGCTCTACGTTGGAAAACAAACCCTCAAACAATGGACAATTATTAGTAAGTAAGCTTTTATAGTTAAGTAGCATGACCAATTTTTAGTTAGTTTATTTGTTAGGACGTTTTGGCCATAAACCGTAGGATTAATTTAGTGTACGATTTATAATATAAGTTTCTTTCATATACAAGTGTTTGATAACTACTTATGTACTCAAAATTTTCATAAATTCCATAGTCACCTATTCACTTAAAATTATAAACTCAAATCAATGCATGTAAGAGGTTCACGTTTATTGCTCTGTGAATTAAATAGTTTTGTTTGCCGTTGATTAAGTCAATAGTTTTTCTTATTTTTTTTATATAAGTAGTAAAAAGGTGATGAATTGATTAAAAGAAACCATTGTCCTCCTTGGGATGACAAGTCTCTCAAGGTTTTGTACGAACATTTGGACATTCTCGACTTGTCTGGCGCCCTTGGCAATTGTCATTAAGCCACAATATTTTATGAAAGGTAAGTGCCACATTTTTGTAGTATATTATAAATTAATTTAACCCTTTTTTTCAAAATTTCAACCCTCTATATGATCCACGACCTTCCGCTAGCTAGTGCCGGTGACCCCCCTTTTAATTTTGTTTTACAGGCCGCCCCCATTTTATAATTTGACTGGAAAGGATACACTTAGTAGCTTTTCCGCCTGTAACAAAATTCTTGGCGCCCAACGTGGGGCGGGTTGACATGTAACAAGATTCTTGACGCCCAACGTCTTTGGGATAACGCATGTAAGAAAATTCTTGACGCCCAACCTCTTTGGGATTACTTATGTAATTAAAGTCTTGACGCCCGACGTTTTTGGGTCTTGTTTTTTGAAGAATTAGAAATTTTTTATTTACTTATTTCATTATCAATTTTATATAAACTGCAACCTTTCAAAAATATATGTGGCATTTGAAAAAGAAAAAAAAATCGAGTATGAAATAATTGTGTGGAAATTTTTTTTGAGATATATTATTTTTACTTTTTAAATAGAATTTTTATGATAACATTGTACACATTCTTTAATTCAAAGATGGAATTTACATACAGTGTTGATAGGTTACTAAAAGATGAACTAATTTATGAAATAACTGTACGAGGAATAAACACGGAAAATATGACAGTAACTGATTTAAGAAAAACCTTACGTAAAGCGATTAGATTAGAAACTGAACCAGACGAAGATTTTGACTACCCATTTGACTTTACAGAAGATGTGACAGTTGTTAAAAATGTTTTAACGCTTTTACATGAACAAATTTTAGATTTAAATGTTTTAAATTATGATAGTAATAAAGCAAGAATAGAAACAAAATTTGCATATTGTTATTCTAGACTTTCCAGGACTTTAGCAGATGACGATAATGATGAGAAAATTAGGAATAATTTACAATTAGAGTTAGGACATTTAATTGAATCTTTTCGTAAAGTAGGAAATGACATTTTAAAGACAAAACACAAATTGCTTCCAAAGAGGATAAATCAATTTTAGATGAACTAGAACGAAATGATACGTCAGAAATAATTGACATAAATAACGTAGACTTAATTGAATTTGACAAACAACTAGATTTAGCATCATCTACAACAGAACAAGAAAAAACTAGGACCGTAGACGAGCACACGCAAAATATAAATAAATCTTTTCAAAATAATAATCTAGGTTTATCTCATAATAGTTCTGTAGTTTATAAGGTTACTCCAGTTGCAAAATGGGGAATAACATTTAACGGCGATACTTCGGTAAACGCATTTTTAGAACGGGTCGAGGAATTAAAATTTGCTAGAAATATGTCAGACTCTCAACTTTTTGCAGAAGCATGTGATCTTTTTGCACATAAAGCACTGATATGGTATCGTGCAAATAAATCTTTAATAAATAATTGGACCGAATTAAAAGAAGCATTAAAAGACGAATTTTTACCACCCGATTATGATGAAAAATTAATGACAGAAATTAAAGCGAGAACGCAAGGAGAAAATGAAAGTATAGGACTTTACGCAGCGGTAATGACAAACATGTTTGCTAGATTATCAGAACCGCTCACTTTGACACAACAACTTAAAATATTACGGAAAAATATGTTACCTTTTTACCAGTCACAATTGAGTTTAGTCGAAATAACTTCCATACGAGAACTAATAAAGTTAGGAAAAAAATTGGAGGAACATAAAATATCAATTGAAAACTTTATCCCGCCAACTCGAAAAACGAATACTTTAGAAACTGACTTAGCGTACACAGACGTTAACGTTTCACAGAGTAGGTCTTCCAATAGAAACCAGGTTTCAGCTATGCAAAATGTTAATTCAAACAATTATGTAAACAAACGTGCACCGACGTGTTGGAATTGTCACCAGTTAGGACATTTTCAGATTAATTGCAGACAGATAAGACGAACGAATTATTGTTATAAATGTGGCACTGACAATGTTACGTTGAACCGTTGTCCGCGTTGTCAAAAATATAGAAATAATTTAAACTAAAAGAAGGGGCATTAGATAGTCGTATAGTGTCCCGCACATTTTATAATTCGACAAAACATGTTCAACATATGATTTATGATAAAGAAGAAAAATTTCAAAAAAATAAGATTATGTTAGATTATGTAATAGAACAGTCTAAAAATGACGAACGTCCTTATGTAAGTGTAGATATTTTAGGAACAAAAATTTTAGCATTATTAGATTCAGGAGCAACAAATACAATTTTAGGAGAAAACACTTGGGAATTTTTCTCAAAATTAGGTTTAAAATTAAAAAGGGAAGAAGAAGAATGTCAATTGGCGAATGGTAAAATTTTAAAAGTTTTGGGAACAGTTACGTTGCCCATTAGATTAAAACAACGTTTAGTGGTTTTAGACGTTTTAGTAGTACCAGATGTTCAGCATACTTTAGTTTTAGGAATAGATTTTTGGAAAAATATAGGAATAATACCAGACATTTTTAAAGGCGAATACACCTTTGCAAAATTAGATACCCTTGAAAAGAAAGAACCGATTTTACATTCGACATTAGATTTAACAGTAGCACAAAGAAAACTGTTAGATACCAGTATTGAAAAATATTTTTTTGATTTACCTGAATTAGGCCGTACCGATTTAGTATATCATATAATTAAAGTTAATAGCGAACCAATTAAGCAAAGATACTATCCAGTTTCACCTACCATGCAAAAACATATAGATAGCGAGTTAGATAAATTATTACAATTAGGAGTAGTTCAAAAAAGCAACAGTTCATGGTCAAATCCAATTCTTTTAGTGAAGAAAAAAGACAATTCATATCGTTTTGTAGTAGATTTTAGGAAATTAAACAAAGTAACAGAAAAGGACGCGTATCCAATTTCGTACGTCTCCTCCATATTAGATAAATTGCGCGACGCGAAATTTATTACAACTTTAGACATTAAATCCGCTTATTTTCAAATACCACTAGATAAAGATTCTTATAAATATACAGCTTTCACTATACCTAATCGAGGATTATTTGAATTTACACGTTTACCTATGGGTCTCTCAAATGCACCCAGTACATGGTCTAGATTGATAGATAAAGTGTTAGGTCCAGAATTAGAACCTTTCGTATTTTGCTACCTAGATGACGTCATAATTTTGACAAATTCTTTTGACAAACACCTGGAAATATTACAGGAAGTTTTTAACAGACTTTCACGTGCAGGACTGACTTTAAGTAAGGAAAAATGTCACTTTTGTAAGAGTGAATTGAAATATTTAGGTTATGTAATAAATGAAAACGGTCTCTTAGTAGACCCAGATAAAGTAAAAGCTATTTTAGAAATACCAACACCAAAAACCGTAAAAGAAGTAAGACGAATAATCGGAATGGCTTCTTGGTATCGTCGATTTATCGAGGGATATAGTACCATTATAGCTCCATTGACCGCATTGTTGAGGAAAAATAGAAAATGTGTTTGGGAAGAGTGTTGCGAAACAGCCTTTTCCTCTATAAAAAATTGCCTAATTTCAGCACCAATTTTAACTTGCCCAAATTACGAATACGAATTTACAATTCAGTGTGACGCATCAGATTATGGAATTTCCGGTGTGTTGACGCAGAGTATAGATGGAAACGAACAAGTAATATGTTATATTTCAAGATCTCTAACTCAAAATGAAAGGAAATTTACCGTAACAGAGGAGTGTTTAGCAGTTCTATTCAGTATAGAAAAGTTACGTCCATATATAGAAGGAACACATTTTACCGTCATAACAGATCATCATTCTTTAATTTGGTTAAACAATTTACAAAATCCAAATGGTCGACTGTGTAGATGGGCCATCAAGTTACAACAATACGACTTTGAAATAATTCATAGAAAAGGCAAAGATAATGTAGTCCCAGATGCATTATCGAGGGCTGTACCAATAATTGAAACTATACAAATTAAAAATGAAAACAACTCTGAAAATTCTATGCTAATAATACCAGACATAAAAATTGTAAACGAAAATACTAAAATCAATAAAGAAGAAATTCAAAAATCAAATATTCAGTATGATAATTGGTGTAAAAAGATGATTAATAATGTTGAAAAATATCCTATAAAATATAATCGTTGGAAAGTAATAGACCACAAACTATTTAAACATGTTAAACCAAAATTTCCAAATTTAACCGAAGAGACAGACAACTGGAAAGAAGTAATTCCAAAATCACAAAGGAAAGAAATCTTAAAACGTTTTTATGATGAACCGACGGCTGGTCATTTAGGAATTTTTAAAACTTATGAAAGGATATCTCAGAAATATTTTTGGCCGAAATTACGTGCAGAAGTAGCGAGATATATAAACCAATGTAAAATTTGTATTTCACACAAACCAGAACAAAAACTTCCAGCAGGAAAAATGTCAAGACATCCAATAATTTCAAAACCTTGGCAAATGATATCCATAGATTTAGTAGGTCCACTACCTAGAACTACAAAAGGACACACATGTATTTTATCCGTAGTTGATACATTTACAAAATTTCCCTTATTTTTTCCGTTAAGACAAGCCACTGCATCGTCCGTAGTTCAAAAGATAGAAGAGTTTATAATTTTACTTTTGGAGCACCACAATATGTTCTAGTAGATAACGGTGTACAATTTCGAAGTCATTTATTTAAAAATTTAATGAACAAATACAAATCCAAAATTATTTTTAATGCATATTATCACCCACAAGCAAATCCTGTTGAACGAGTCAACCGCGTTTTAAAGACAATGTTGGCATCTTATGTGTCAGATAATCAGAGAGTATGGGACAAGATATTACCCATGGTTTCGTGCGCTGTTCGTACCGCAGTTCATGAAGTAATAGGCATGTCGCCATATTTTGCAAATTTCGGTAGAGAAATGGTAATAGATGGTTCTTCTTTTGGTGAAATAACGGATTCAGAAAACTTAAACGATATTCAATTTTCAGAAAGAAAACAACTAATAGAGCGTATTCCAGAGTTAAATAAAGTATACCAAGAAATAACAAAGAAATTAGAAATAGCGTATAATAAATCAAAACATAACTATGATTTACGTAGACGAGAAGTAGTATTTTCAGTGGGAGATACGGTTTGGAAGAAAAATTTTGTACTCTCAGACGCATCAAAGTATTTCAATGCCAAATTAGCACCGAAATATGTAGGTCCTTTTACCATAACGGAAAAAGTTTCAACAAACACCTATGAGTTAGCCGACGAAACAGGTCAATCCAGAGGAGTTTGGCATGTTAAAGATTTAAAAGCAAATCCAATTGGATATGACGAAAAAGAATAGTTATAAAAACCTAATATTAATAAAAATAACCTAATATTAATAGTTAAGAGACTTGAAAACGACGCTTATAGTGTTAAAAATTTTTTAAACAAAAACTTAGTTTTAAGAGTACTAGTTAGGATAAAGATAAGGATAGAAAAGGATAAGTTAGTAAATAGGAATGAAAGAGTGAATCTCTTAACACAAGATTTTTGGAAAAAATCTCCTTTTGTAAGGGGAGTGTAACATTATTTTGTAATGTTAACAATTAAACACATTAATTAATTTAAAATCCAGTAACTTGAATAAAGTATAGACAAAAATTCCGACAATAAATTACTTTACATTCAGTCAGGCTTCCTTATAATAAAAGAGCACATTTACCGATAGCTTCGGGCTAATAAATTCCAGCGGCAGGTCATCATTTAAAGGGCTAGACCTCCGTAAGTCAAATACAATAAACTTCTTAAAAGCTTAGTACCTGTTTAGCGTAAATAAAGGAAAACCAATTTCAGTTTGAAAAGCTTAATACTTTCGTTGATTTACAGCGGGTTAAACAAAACAAAATATTATAATAGCACAAAACTATTTCCAATTGATTGTTCAAATATTACAAGTAATCTTAAGTAGTCTGGAGACATCCTTTGTATTTAAAATCCATTTCGGCTCAAGTAGGTTTACCGGTCTTTGTTAAAGCCAGACTACGGCCGCCGTAGGTAGATTCCACATTGCCATATTTAAGAAATTCCGAGAAGATACAAACTATTTAAATTCGTGGGAAAGTGATTGCATCCGTGACCATCATCTAAAAAGGGGTTGGATTTGGTTCCTGAAATCTTGTTTTGTGGGAGGTTCTGTTCAGTCATTGGATACCAGAAAATGACGCTCATAATTAGAGTAGGGAATTAATCTATATATTTGAAGGCTTAGCCAAAAGACAGGGAGTTTTTCCAATGGGGCCGACCGTAGTTAAGAAGTAGAGAGAAACGCAGTTTCGCGGTTAGCGTTCTCTGGCATGACATAAAAATTAAACTTCGTATCACGTTAGAAAAAAATTGGAAAGAAGGTTGCTCTTCCAGTTTCGCGAGGGTTATGCCCATAGTTCGCGGATTTAAAGTGATGCAAGATATATATTTAAAAACTTGTAGGCGTGTGACGCAGCAAGTAAGTTATATTGTCAAAAATTCTGCCGAGTTCGTGTGCCAGTCAATTTTCTTAAACATTACAAACAGAAGCAACAAGCGAGATTCTCTTCCCAAATTTAAGAACTGCTCTACGTTGGAAAACAAACCCTCAAACAATGGACAATTATTAGTAAGTAAGCTTTTATGGTTAAGTAGCATGACCAATTTTTAGTTAGTTTATTTGTTAGGACGTTTTGGCCATAAACCGTAGGATTAATTTAGTGTACGATTTATAATATAAGTTTCTTTCATATACAAGTGTTTGATAACTACTTATGTACTCAAAATTTTCATAAATTCCATAGTCACCTATTCACTTAAAATTATAAACTCAAATCAATGCATGTAAGAGGTTCACGTTTATTGCTCTGTGAATTAAATAGTTTTGTTTGCCGTTGATTAAGTCAATAGTTTTTCTTATTTTTTTTATATAAGTAGTAAAAAGGTGATGAATTGATTAAAAGAAACCATTGTCCTCCTTGGGATGACAAGTCTCTCAAGGTTTTGTACGAACATTTGGACATTCTCGACTTGTCTGGCGCCCTTGGCAATTGTCATTAAGCCACAATATTTTATGAAAGGTAAGTGCCACATTTTTGTAGTATATTATAAATTAATTTAACCCTTTTTTTCAAAATTTCAACCCTCTATATGATCCACGACCTTCCGCTAGCTAGTGCCGGTGACCCCCCTTTTAATTTTGTTTTACAGGCCGCCCCCATTTTATAATTTGACTGGAAAGGATACACTTAGTAGCTTTTCCGCCTGTAACATCTTTCCACCAAGTTCATAACGAAAAGTCATCAAATAAAAATAAAACTCCGTTGTTGACAAAATCGGCGGTAGGCGAAACTCCACCATCTGACTTATTCATTGTACCCTCAATATAAATTACGCTGTCCCATGGTAGTGTATAGACATCTTCGTTTTCTATTGGAATCCGTATAACATCGTTCTTCTCATACGTGGTATTGGAGTACGGAGTATGCATATGTTTGTCAGCATTGACGATGGTTGTATCAAATATAGCACGTTACGTAACATTTAAAATATTACTATCCATTTTAGCTATGTAGCACTTTAAGTCCTAACGTTTGCAGAAATTTAACGTTTTCCGGTGTTAATCGGTGCACTGGTGTCTTGTAACTGGTAAAGGTGCTGACAATGCGTCTATTAATAGGTTTTGGTGGTTTATGCTCATAGCGCAAAACCATTGTTTAAAGACGCTTTAGATAAAGTCTAATCGTGATGGTTTCCCGACCAAAAGTGATGAGATTACCGTTTTGATCAACTATTTTAACAATAATGCGATCGATGATTCGTGTATTAAGTGGCATATAGGTGACGTTCACGGGGTTTTCAATAATCTTGTACCCTGCAGCAACTGCAGGAAAGAATTGATGCAAAATGTGTACAGGTTTGCTAATCCGATACGATCCGACCACAAGATTACATTCAATACATATAGAATTGATTGGAAAGACTTGTGTCGGATGGTCCGAAATAGCAGTAGTGAGAGCTGGTAGTTTACGTTTCACAAAACCCAGCAACGAAGCAAGTGAATTTGGTTGTGTAAAATCCACTATACCTGATGCTTTGATTTCTGTATGTAAACTGTTATTATTGGCTCGAATATCAATAAGATAACGTTTGGATGAAGTGTGTTCACGGGATCGTTCAGATTACGTCGTACGAACTTATTAATATCTGCCACTTCATAAGTTCCTTCTGGTAAAGTAAGCACGATGTCATCAATGTAAAATTTATCGTTCGCTTCCGTTACATTGGGAATTGAAAAATATGTATCAAAGTTTGTAAGACCAATAACGTATTCATGGTCATCATCGAGAACAATTGGTGGGTTGATGATTGCGGTGAGCGTAGATTCAGTTCCAGTTATAGTAAATGTGTACATGTTCGGTGGTTGACGATAAACTAACAACTAGTCGTATTCGTAGTTGGGATGGGGTATTAAAAAGCAAATTCCTGAAACACTTGCAATATATGGTTTTTAATTAAACACTTTTTATACAAAACAGTTAAAAAATACACTAAAATCAAATAATATATAACTTTGTTAGAAACTTAACGGAGGACTATTTTGTAGTAAAAATTTCAATACGAAGTGTCCACAGGTAACAGTGTTAAGCGGTTGAAAATGTTCATAATTATAATAGAAAGTGCATGGTCCTGATGAGGTTAAGTATTTGACAAGTTCCCTCGGAGGTCGTAGATTACCAATGCTATCATAATAGACTGCCCTTGAACAATCTTTTTTGTACGCGGTCCAATGAGTTCCCACACCACGTGTAGTATCATGATTAAGAATACCACATTCTCGCCAACGAATTGTGTTTGGAAGTGAATTGCGCATAAAT
Source organism: Platerodrilus igneus (assembly GCA_036346225.1). NCBI lineage: Eukaryota > Metazoa > Arthropoda > Insecta > Coleoptera > Lycidae > Platerodrilus > Platerodrilus igneus. The sequence continues at coordinate 1,453,340 of JARFIW010001288.1, forward strand.
ATTCCACGAAAGTGGGATATTGGTAAACGTTTTATGTATTTGTTCAAGTCAACATTGGTCAACGTTCGCATAGGTAGGTTTAACGAATGCGTTGAGTTTTTTTTTTCGTTGTCTTTGTTTACGCAAATTTTGCCCGTGTGTAAGAAAAGGCTTTAGGTACAGTCCATGTCCACGGCGATAAGGTTTCAAATAGAGACCCTTTCCAAGTGTCACTGCCTCTTGTGCCATATTATGTCGTTTCGCTTCATTCTAATTGTTGTTGTCCAAATTTAGCATCGTTGACAGCTTTTGCAATCCCAGCTGCTCCACCGGACAACGCTCCAATTGCGGAAAGGGCTGCAAAAATAGGTATCAAAGGTAGGAAACCACCAGTTTTGGGTACAGGGATTACACGTGGGATGCCACGAATTTCATCTGTTATATCTTTAATCGGTGCCACTGCAAGTTTAGCAGTTTTAATAAGATCGGTCGGACGAACATTTTTAATGCGTTCCCAAATGGTGCGAATTAAACGCTTGAATGGTATACCACTTCTTGTACGTAGACGCTGACCACGTCGTTTTCCTTTACACCTTATCGTTTTCTTGCGACAACCCATACCAAATTTAACTTTGGCATTCATTGCAGAACCAACAGCAAACGCAGCAAGTTTTTCACCTAACGAAGCGTCGGGTGCAGTACGACGTTTTTGTGCTGTTTCAGCAAGACGTCGATCAGCTTGGTGTCGGGTTGTTAAGTCTGTAGAAAGATCGTAGGCGATGTCGTGTAGTTTGCAGGCTTCGTCTAAGGGATTACGACCTATATCACCACGCTCGAGGCGTTTCTGAAGCTTAGTACCCGGTCCACAGAAGCGATAGCCTGGTAAATGTAATTCTACCGGTAAACGATTGATAGCACTATTGAGTAACCCGTAGCCACGATAGGATCTCATTAATCTTGTCAGTCGAAAGGTTTAAAGGAGACTGAACATGCGTGTAGAATTACTCGCTTAAATGCTTACCATACTGCAATTACGTTTTAGTATATGGATAGAATGCGTCTGGTAAAGCAACAATTGGCGTTGCCAATTACGGACCACAACTGCAGCAACAACACTAACGTGCAAAAGCATGGACTACTATTACCATCAACAATACGGTGTATCATTACAGGTCCATCCAATTGTGGTAAAACTAATGTAGTCATCGGTCTCTTGAAACATCCGAATGGTGTACGCTTTGAAAACGTTTATCTCTACTCAAAATCCTTGTATCAACCAAAGTATCAGTACCTAGAGAGGTTATTACAACCAATAAAAGGAATAGGATATTTTGCGTTTAACAAATGGGATGCAATTGTTACTCCAGCGGATGCAAAACCTAATTCGATATTTATTTTCGATGACGTGTCGTGCGATAAACAAAATGTAATGCGAGAATATTTTTCTTTGGGTCGACATAAGGCCATTGATTGCTTTTACCTATGTCAGACCTATTCCAAAATACCTAAACAATTGATTAGAGACAATGCTAATGTCCTAGTGCTATTCAAACAAGACGAACTCAATTTAAAACACGTATACGCTGACCATGTAAACACGGATATTTCGTTTAACCGGTTTAAAGAATTGTGCGGCGTATGCTGGCGAGATCGGTATGGGTTCCTGGTGATCAATAAAGATGGCGATTTGCAGAACGGTCGCTACCGAAAAGGTTTTGACACCTTGTTGGGGAGCATGTTCGCATTAGTAAACATAAAGGTCAATTTACCAAGGGATACACACTGTTCGCGCCATTTCGCTCTCCAAACGTGGTATTTTTTATCAAGCCAGACTAGATAAGGAATAGCATAATTAAAAGAGTCGATTAACAACCATCCGCGAACGCGAACGTGTTTCCTTCAATTCTCAATATTGCTGCCTCTAATGTCTTTCCTAAAATAATCATTTCCTTACTCCGTTTCCTATTTACCTCTGGCCAGAAACAGTACTGAAAGGTGCCGCGTTAGTGCTCCAGATGTTGTGCTTCGGTAAGTGCTTTAAGTATTTATGTGACTTTGTATTCAAATTCTATGTTTCCATCCTTCTACTCTATACAGTCCACGCTCTACCTTACAAACCCTGGTTTACTGCCTACTGCACTCCAGGCAATTTCTATTTGCGTCCCTTGTCGTTCTAAGAAGCGTGTACATAAGTTTTTTGATCCGTACGAGCCGAATTAAGAACTACGTGATATCTCGTTCTTCGTCTCACATCCTCAATTCAAGCACATAAATACGTATGTCCAACATTAATTGTAATTTCGAATATTCATAACACTTTAATTCTAAAGATAATTAAATTGCTATAAAATTTTCCAGTTTGAATTGCACGTGTGTACTTTTAAAAATACTGCATTTATACTTTAGTCAGATATTATCGCGTTGCCATTCAACACGTTTTAAAACAATAACATTTGTATTTGTATACAAACAATAAACTCTTCTTTGGAAGTACTCTTAATCTAAAATTCGTGCAAGTATTATTTGTGCGTAACAAACATTTAATCATGACTACCAGAAACATTCTACAAAAGAAATTAGAGGATTATTTTTCTCGTTTAACGGAAATCTAAGACTATGTCAAAACGGCTACTCGCTTTTCAGCAGTCGAAGCGAGATATGTTCGAATGCAAAGTATTGAGCAACAACTCAATACTGTTTACGATAAAATTTTAAGTTATAATTCCACTGTAGAAGAAAAGGATGAAATAAATTCTCAAAGATCTTCATTCGATAATTTAATCGATGTTATTCGTTCTCGATTTTTTGATATGAAGCAAAAGGCTTCTACTTCTGCCGGCGATACAGCAGTTATCGCAAGTGCATCTCAACCTGTTACCAGTTATTTAAAACCTCTTAGTATAAATCCGTTTGATGGTTGTTTAGACAATTGGCAAAATTTCATTACGTTATACAAAAGTTTAGTCCATGAAAACGATCACATTCCCGTAATCCAGAAGTATCATTACTTGAGAATGCTTCTTAGGGGTGAAGCATTGGCTTTAATTTCGGATTTAGCTCTAGATGCCAATTTATATGAACAAGCGTTTACAAAACTTCAGGATCGCTACAATTCACCTCGTAGAATTACGAGCTACTAAAATAAAATACTTTAATTTAAAAACTCTGGATCGCTCTCAAACTTTATTAATATTCATGTTAATGCTTTTAACACGTTAAAGGTAGCGAATAAAGTTGAAGATTTGGTTGATTTTTTATTGTTTTCTTTATGCTATCGCAACCTAGAATTCAAAACTAAAAACGCATTTGATTCAAACGTAGGTTCGGCAGTTCCTACTTGTACACAACTGTTCGATTTCTTAACTTTGCAAAGCAAAACTTCAGAGCTTTATGAAGATATTAAAAAGGAAAGAGCGCCAAAGCCAGGTGGACCCCTTCGCTTTAAATCTAGTTTAAACCAATCCTTCTTGGTTAAAAATTCGCAGACTTCAGTGGCGACTAAAACCGCTAGTATAATTTGTCCCTATTGTGGGGAAGTCCATAAAATCTATGGATGTTTGGCATTTAAAAAACTTAGCGTTGCCGATCGTCAAGTTGCTATTAAATCTTTAAATCGATGTTTTAAATGCCTCGGCAGTCATACTCCTCGTGACTGTAAGTCTGATGGTAAATGTAAGTTGTGCCATTCCTCTTTTCATCATATTCTGTTGCATAAACCACTTGCTAGGGAACACATTAATGAATCTAACGATTCGAAAGCCGCACTCACAACTAAAGTTGTTTCGACATGCAACGTCACAAATTCACTAGAAAATTACACTGTTTTATTAGGTACGGTAGAAGCTCGTGTTTTAGATATAAACAATAAGTTACAATCTGTGAGATGCATTTTAGATTCCGGATCTCAAATCAACGCAATTTCAAGTTCTTGTGTCCAACGCTTAGGATTGGAGCGTCAACATGATTTCCGCCAAGTTGGTGGCATTTCAGGTTCTGCAATTAAATCCAAAGGAGCTGTAATATACACTTTGTTTTCTAATCACTCGAAGCATCAATTTCAATTCTGTGCTTCAATCTTCCCTAAAATAACGGGAAACGTTTCCGGTTGCTCACTGCCTTCTCGTATTTACCATAAATTTAAATGTTTGCAGCTTGCTGATGAAAATTTTCATAAATCATTGCCCGTAGACATACTACTGGGTACGGAAATATGTTCCGAAGTGCTATTTTCTGATCGCACTGGAATCATTCCTGGCCAACCAGTAGCAATTGAAACAATATTCGGTTACGTGTTATTGGGACAGGTTCCAAATGTTAACACTGCAGTTAATGCAACTTCTCTTTTTATTTCTGATTCAGTAGATAATGATATAAGGAATTTCTGGGAATTAGAAGAAGTCAAAATGCCCAAAGTTCCCTCTCAAGAAGATGTTATTTGTGAATCTCATTTTCTAGAAAATTATTCTCGAAACGCCTCTGGTCGTTTTACTGTCGCTCTCCCTTACAATAACAATATTAAACCTCTCGGTAGCAATCGACATATTGCTTATAAATGTTATCTAAATTTAGAAAAACGTCTTTCATGTTCTCTCGAAAAACAAAATTCTTATAATATGTTTTTACAAGAATATTTTGATCTTGGTCATATGATTTTAGCCGAAAATCCATCCGATTATATTCTACCACATCATGCCATCTCGAAAATAACAAGTAGTACTACCAAACTACGCGTTGTTTTTAATGGATCTGCCGTGGATTCATTAGGTCTTTCTCTCAACAATAGATTATATGCTGGTCCCAAATTACAGTGCAATTTACCAGATATAATAAATACATTTAGATCGCATAAAATTGCTGTTTGTGCGGACATTCGCATGATGTACCGGCAGATCTTACTTCGTAAGCAAGATTGTCAATTTCAGCATATATTTTGGAGCCCAACTCCCCAAGACATTTCTGAGTACGAGCTTAGAACTCTTACATATGGGTTAGCTCCTTCCGCTTTCTTAGCTCAAAGAGTTCTTCGGCAATTGATTATAGACGAAGGAAACTCTTATTCCATGGCTTCTGAAGCTATTATGTATCATACCTATATGGAAGCCGTAATTAGCGGTGCTGAAAGTATTGCTGAAGCGAAGCAACTACAGCACGAGCTAGTAAAACTTCTTTCTCTAGGCCAGTTTGATTTGCGCAAATGGTTTAGTAACTCTGAGGAATTGTTACAGGATTTCGAACAAACTGAATTAGAAATTCTAATTCCTTATTCTGATCACGTTAGTGGTATAAAGATACTAGGTTTAGTCTGGAACCCTGGAATAGACGTGTTTACTTACAACGTGATACCCTTTAAAGGTGAATTTACAAAACACTCTGTACTTTCTTATATGGCCCGCATATTTGACCCTTTAGGGTGGTTAACTCCAGTAATATTTGTAGTAAAGCATATGTTACAACGTCTGTGGGTTCAACAAATTGATTGGGATGATACCTCTGATCATAAGTGGTGTCAGGAATGGCAAAGCTTTTGTAACCAAATTACTATGTTATCCCAGCTAAAACTTCCTCGTATTTTGTCTCAATTCCACGGCACTTATCGATTACTAGGATTTTGCGATGCAAGCGAAAGGGGATACGGCGCTTGTGTCTACTTGTATGTTGTTAGTGATAAATCGGTAAATTGTAATCTTCTACAAGCCAAAAGCAAGGTTGCTCCTCTAAAGCATCTTACTATCCCACGCTTAGAACTTTCTGGAGCTCTTTTATTAGCCAAATTAATTCATTCTATGCGTTCAAATAAATTTCCATACCCTATTTCGGAAACTAAACTTTATTCAGACTCTCAAGTCGTACTTACATGGTTGCGTACGCCTACATATTTGTTAAAACCTTTTGTGGGAAATCGAGTAAGCCAAATTCTAGAATATATCTCCATTGATCAATGGAGCCATGTTTTCGGAGAACTTAACCCTGCTGACGTCGCTTCTAGTGGACTCACCCCTCTTCAATTATTACGCCACGATTTGTGGTGGAAAGGTGCATCTAATTTAAATGATGTTTGTTTTAACCTCAACTATTCTTTTGTTCCTTCGAGTGAAGTACCTGATTTAAAATCGATTACTACACTACTGGTTGCATTAGAACAGTGCGATTTTGCTGAATTCATGGGAAATTTTTCTTCTTTAAGTCGCTTGCAATATGCAACGGCATATATTATTCGTTTTATTTATAATTGCCGTCACCCAATGGGAAAAATTCTAGGTCCTATTTCTTGTCATGAATTACATAATGCATCACAAACATGCGTGAAACTTGTTCAACAACAATTTTTTGCAGTAGAATTGTTGCAAATAAAAAATAAAAAACCTCTCTCCGCCTCTTTAAGAAAATTATCGCCGTTTATCGATACTCTAGGTTTGCTTAGGGTGGGCGGTTGCTTACAGCATTCACAATTGAACTATGATAGCAAACATCCTCTGTTATTGCCTAAAAGGGCAGCTTTATCTAAACTTATTTGCGACCACTATCATGCGTTATCTTTGCATTCCGGACCTCTTACCACACAAGCTCTTATTCTAAGAAAATACTGGATTTTAGGATCACGATCGTTAATACGACAACGAATACATCAATGCATACCATGTTTCCGATTTAATTCCAAGCCTTCTCAACCCATTATGTCTAATTTGCCTCCGTTCCGTGTACAATTAACTCGTGCCTTTACTCATGTTGGAGTTGACTTTGCTGGTCCGTTGCTTGTTAAGTCTTCCATTCGGCGTAATGCTTCTTCTTTCAAATCATATCTTTGTATTTTCTGTTCACTTGGAATTAGTTTCCGAACTTACTACTAATGCTTTTATGGCGTGTTTTGATCGATTTACTTCTCGGAGAGGTGCTCCTGATACTATCTATTCAGATTGTGGAAAGAATTTTATTGGTGCAGCCCGTATGTTAAAGGAAGCTAGTGCGTTTCTTCATCAAAACCAAGATTAAATATTTTCCGCATTGGTTTCTCTCCAAGTTAAATGGCAGTTTAATCCGCCCTATGCTCCTAATTTTGGGGGTATGTGGGAAGCATCTGTAAAATTTGCAAAATCTCTATTACTACGCACTCTTGGCAAACAACCTCTTACTTTTGAAGAGTTGTCTACTATTTTCACTCGCATAGAGGCCGTATTGAATAGCCGACCTTTGTGTATCTTTTCCTTGGACACTAAAGACAACCCCGATTATTTGACTCCCGGACTCCTTATTGGAGGCCCTATATTAAGTATGCCAGAGATAACTCTGCCAGAAAATATAAATTTGCATTCGCGCTGGCTACGATTGCGCCAAATTACCCAGTCGTTCAGGCGGCGATGGTCCAATGAATATTTGCTCACTTTATCTCAACGACCCAAATGGAATTGTTTCTACGATGTACCCAAAGTGGGTCAAGTTGTTTTTCTTCCCGGAATTAAAACTTCTCCTCTATCGTGGCCGTTAGGACGCGTCGAGCAATTATTTCCCGGTAGCGATGGTGTTGTTCGCGTGGGGTCGGTAAAAACCCCCCACGGTTCCCTCACTAGGCCGGTAAATAAAATAATACCCCTTCCTTTAGAAAACTAATTTTTTTTCTTGTTTCTTTCTCAAACTTAGATTTAGTTTTTTAAAAAAATTCGCGTTTTATTTTGCTTTTTTTCTATCCCGAGCATCGGCGGGTAAACCGTAGCCCCCTACTGAGAGGAAATGCCCAGTTATAATAAAATTCTCTTTTCAAGTTCTGTATATATCTTTTAAAAAAATGTTCATTTTTGGTGGGCGGTTATGTTCGCGCCATTTCGCTCTCCCAACGTGGTATTCTTTATCAAGCCAGACTAGATAAGGAATAGCATAATTAAAAGAGTCGATTAACAACCATTCGCGAACGCGAACGTGTTTCCTTCAATTCTCAATATTGCTGCCTCTAATGTCTTTCCTAAAATAATTATTTCCTCACTTCGTTTCCTATTTACCTCTGGCCAGAAACAGTACTGAAAGGTGCCGCGTTAGTGCTCCAGATGTTGTGCTTTGGTAAGTGCTTTAAGTATTTATGTGACTTTGTATACAAAATCTATGTTTCCATCCTTCTAATCTATACAGTCCACGCTCTACCTTACAAACCCTGGTTTACTGCCTACTGCGCTCCAGGCAATTTCTATTTGCGTCTCTTGTCGTTCCAAGAGGCGTGTACACACACCAAATTGGTCTAACAAAATTTTTACGGTGTACAAAGTGCATTTAACTAATCCTTTAACGTACCTATTGCGCGATAGTCGAGGACAACCAATATTAGGCGGCTTCTATGCAGAAGAACTTCAACGAACACACTATCCGGATGTATATTTAGTGGAAAAAGTATTGAAGAGAGTTAACAATCAAGTATATGTGAAATGGTTAAATTTAGATTCTAGCCATAATAGTTGGATATCCAAAAATCATATTTTGTAGATCTGCTGCTACGTGTTTGTTTACCATCATATGTCATTCATCAATAAAACATTTTTTACTGTTATATGCTTTATTATAGCGACACACACACACACACACACAAATTACATCTATGTACTACTAATTACTACACTAGTTCTACGTCAAGAAAGTTGTTTATAATTCCTCATGTCCGAAGCGCAAAACGTTGATGTAGGTTGATTTTCGCTGTTTTGGTTGAACTCGAGTATTTCGATGTCCGTGGATATGTGTAAATAACAAGCAGGTAAAAACACATTAATTCTCAGCTAGCAATTTCTCCCTGTACTTGACCAACACTCGAGGTATATATATTTATTGTAAAAGGTATGCGACACGTACAATAGCATCCTCCATTATATCTAATAAATGCTATCTATAGCGCATCAGCTAAAACTACCAAGATGACATGATTTACATACAAAAAATAGTATTAATCTAAAACAATAACTTTAATAGCATATACACTTTTTTATAATCATCTATACTATTTGATGGCCATTTTCCCGAATCCGAACCTGGTTGCTGTTTTGAGTCCTCCATTGCCAAATTCTTGAGGAGCCAGTTATACGTTGTTCTATGAGGGTCAACTACATTAGGTTGGTATTTATAATTTACCTTATACTTTAAAATTAACTTCAATACTTTTTCTAATACCATAGGTTGTGCAAAATATACAACATCTACAATCATACCGTCAATCGCTGTTACCAGTGATGTATAGTTGCATTTTATATTCACGATAGGATATGCCTTCGTACTCAATACAGCTCGGTTGGTTAGTAATTCTTCAAGGAAATATACATCGCTCAAACTATAATTACTATCTATTGCGTCTAGTACACCGCGCACCTGATGACATTTTAACTCTGTTTTGCCGTTGCAGCATCAATGAAGTTTGATACAAATTGATCGCATCTACTCTGTTGATTAAACAGCATGTCCATTACATCAATGGATGTATCATTGGTCAGCGTTAGCCATTTGAAGACTTTAAAGGGAACATGAACACCTACTCTGAACAGTATACGTTTGATTTTGTCTACATCATTCAATACTATGGCATGTTTCAGATGTTGGTGTAAAATGCGTTGTTCACTCTCGAACAAATCGTACAGTACATTGTCCATGTTAACTTGTAAACTTCGCACCACTATCGTCACTATCGTTGTTGTTCCACTCACTGCGAGAACTATCCAAGTACCTAGCTTTTATGGCACATTCATCAAAATAGGTAATGCTAAAGTGTTGTGATACTGAGCATCACCTAGTTATTCGTCTGATAAACCCCCCACTAGTTTTTGTAACGGCATCAACAGATCAACAACCTCGAGATGATCTCTGGCAAGGCGACTCTGTTGAATTTGACCAATATATTTAAGGAAAATCCAATTAGAGGTGTGTGTTGGTGGTGATAGATTGTTATTCAAATTATCTATGGGAATATCCTTCACTTTTAACGAAGGATGCATGCCCGGTAAATTGCAAATTAATCAAAAGAGCATAACGTTAATCATTACTCTACATACAGCATAAAAAGCTGTCATAGCCATGCGAGAAATATGTTGCCTGATAAATACTCACTGTATGTTTGTTGACAGACAGCGATAACAATAAAAACTCTGTTTAAATTAATTTTTAATAATGACTTAACATTGCGTATTTCTATTAAAATGATTTGAAATATAACGGTATTATTTTTATTGTTTAGCATCAATTTAATAACATTTGTTGATATAAGATGAAAATTGTGAATTTTGGTAATTGACAATTATGCTAAAATGTTTTGAAGCTACGCAGTTGCCATATATTCCATTTAACAGAATTAAAACTCAGATATATTATAGACATTCTTGCAATTATTTACCATATGTGTACATATTTTTCTTGACAATAATTATTAATTTAAGAATAACTTATTAAATTAAAGTATATATTTATATCTATATCTATTTACAAATTTAGATAGATTTTCGAGTTTTTAGTAAGTTTTTGGTACCATATGAAAAACATCATGCGACTCAATATTTTCTAGTTTAGTTAAATTCCAAGGCTATGTTCAACATTTCGTACCCACAATCAAGCACTAAAAACCATTCAGTCGTTTAGAAACTTGGTTTGTAAAATCGTAAATGGCAATATAACCTTCCTAAAAGTCCATGCTTACACCTTATTATTCACAACATATCTCAAAATTTTCAACTTGTTTTATCCACACAGCGCGTGGGCGTTAAACATTTGTTCTGATAAAATTTCCCCCGGCTGAACTGTGTTTGTAAGTCATTTTCGGACTCCACTTACATCAACAAAATCTTTGAGTCAAGTAGGTTAGGAAGTCGTTAATGTGCAAATCCCTCTAGGGTCAACAAAATCCTATAGAGCCAACAAAATCTTGTATGACCAAAAATCCTGTATGGCCAACCAAATTCTGCAAAGCCACTAAATGCCCTCGAACCAACAAATACCTACCAGCCTACATGCACTCCCAAGTCAACCAACATCATTAATGTACAAGCATCCGTGAGCAGACCGTCATCCTCCAACTCACACATTACCTACTAGGCCATTAATCTGGGGTCGTCGCCTTTGTCACTACAAGCAATCAGCTGAAACCTAGACCCAACCAATTTAAGAGTAGCAGGCTAGTGGTTAAGTATGAGTGATTTTTGCCAAACCCAAAACGGATTTTTTTATTTTACAACCCCCTTTCCTGCAAACAGCTAAATGTCAAACCGCAAAAACCTCCATGGTTTCAGTCTGTAAGACCCGGCACCCAACTGATTCGATGTAACATATTTTTGTTAATTATTTAATATCTTTACTTAAAAAATATATTTTCTTAAAAGTAATATTTGCTCTATCCTTGGTATACTTAAAATTATCACTAATAACTATTTTATGATTATTTGAATGACAGTTTTTGATTGAATGTGTACGTGATTATCAGATCTGATGCTCATCTAGATGCTAAGAAACGAAATTTTTTATATGACTCACACATGTGAAATTATTTATTTCTTTTTATAATCATTATTGGATACAAGTTATTTATTATATAATAAATACCTTCTGATTTTAATATGTTCAATTTTCTAAAAAGGATGAATTAAACTTTTAAACTATCTACTCCGATGAGGTTGCTGTATCTACCCTAAAGTCATATCGTTTTAATACTTGCTAGCTACAGCGCCATCCTACTTCACTTTATTTTGTTTTTCATTTAACAAGGAATATTTCAACCCTGTCCTGTTCATAATCTACCATAGAATAATAGTCAAGTTAGCGGTCGGCACAGCGGGTTTATATATTTCCATCTCGTATGCGTAAATGTTTAATGTTTCTTTTAAGGTAAAGTTTTGAATTGTTGTTTTATACAAATATAAACGCGTTTCCCGAGATATTATCAGATAAAATTAGATTTAGAGACCCACAAAGTGTAGAAGATGCTATGAATTTAATAATGGAGAGAGAAAACGTTATGTATTATAAGAATAGAATTTACAATCCAAATATTAACAAAAACTATCAACCAATTAAGACTATGCAAACAGCAAGACCAATATCGACACAACCTAAACTTACATCATCTAAGGCACCGACAAATCATTTTAGATTTCATAATCCTAGCTTTAACAATCCAAATTTTAACAATCAATTTCGACAATATCCCAAACCTACATTTAATCCGACTTTTACAAAACCTTGGACGAACAACACATTCAAGTTCAATCACAACGCAAATCGAATATTCCAATCCAACAGATTATGATAAAATACTAAAACAAAATTTAATTAAGGTTCGTTTCAATGATAATATTAATAGCAAAGAAGAGAGAGCAATAAAAGATTTATGTTTTGAATAAAGAGATATATTCCATTGTGAACGAAAACCTTCAACTTTCACCAACACAGTCAAACATAGTATTCAACTAAGAGATGAAAAACCAATTTTCACCAAAGAGTATAGACTACCTCAAGCAAGTCAAGAAGAAGCAGATAGACAGGTAGCAGACTTATTAAACCAAGACATTATTAGTAGATATAATAGGTTCCTTCTGGCGCACTTCGATCCTCACTCGATCGATCCCCCCACCCTGCCTTCTAGTTCGCAGTTGTTGAGGTGGTGTGCATTGTAAATTCTGACGATCCTCAAGACACTTCTGGCGCACATTGTTTCTCACTGGATCGCCGCCCCCCTTCCTACCCCTTTCTGCTTGCCTAGCACTATTATTTTAATATTATAATTTTACTTTTTAACATATATCATTTTTAATATTAGACTAGTATAAGTGTGTTCTTAAATTTTAGAATTAAATTGACTCCATAATTGGACTTCTATACATATGTCTGTGTAGACTTTATTAATAAATGAAATAAATGAAATTATGTTTATCGGCTTTGCGGGTGCCCCATTTGGCATTTTGCGGTCTAGAAAAAATTTTTAACGATCCTCATGACTCGTATGAATTCTTCATTATGTTTATCGGCTTTGCGGGTGCCCCATTTGGCATTTTGCGGTCTAGAAAAATTTTTTAACGATCCTCATGACTCGTATGAATTCTTCATTATGTTTATCGGCTTTGCGGGTGCCCCATTTGGCATTTTGCGGTCTAGAAAATTTTTTTAACGATCCTCATGACTCGTATGAATTCTTCATTATGTTTATCGGCTTTGCGGGTGCCCCATTCGGAATTTTGAGGTTTAGAAAAAATTTTAAAAAATTTTAAATTGAGTGAACATATGTCCTGGGGTTTAAAAAATCGATTCGAAATTATATAACATAGATATGGGGAAAAGTTATTGGCATCGTAGTAGGTCAAATACTTACACGGTGTAATGAGATCGTACTCTTTGTCCATGTACCTGTTGGCTGCAGCGCAACGTACCGTATGGGCGGGCGGACCGGTTGCACGGGCGGGCGGGCGAACGAATGCGGATGAACGGGCTGGTGAGCGGACGGGTGGATGGACGGACGGGCGGGCAGGGATGGACTATTTAGTATAAAAGACTGCTTTTTGAAATTTTTGAATCAGTCTTAACAGTATATTTGAAAGATGTACACCAAGCAATCTTTAGAGAAAGCAATTAGTGAAATTCGGAAAGGTGTGTTAAATACGCGTAAAGCTAGTAGGTTGTATAATGTGCCTAGAACAACGCTGCGGGATCACCTCTATAAACTTGGTGCTCGAAATAAAAGTAGAGAATCAAATATCCCGGTGGAAGCTGTACGACAAAAAGTTAAAATACCCATACAAAACTTTGATCCTTATACCACTTCTAGTGCAAAGGAAGTTGGTAAACATGGACCTTTGTTCCCATCCAATATAAGGGCAATATTTGCTGGACCATCGAGTTGTGGAAAAACCAACGCTCTAATATCTCTCATTTTACATGAGAATGGACTTACATTCCAAAACGTCTATGTGTTTTCTAAAAGTTTATATCAACCAAAGTATGAACTGTTAAGAAAGTTATTTGAACCCTTAAAGACGGATATTGGTTACTACGAATTTGGGAATTATAAAGATTTGATTAGGCCAGAGGATGCAAAAGAAGATTCAATTATTGTCTTTGATGATATTCATGCAAACGAACAAAACAAGATCGCACGGTTTTTCTCCTGTGGTAGACATAAGAGTATCGATTCCTTTTACTTATGTCAAACGTATGCCAGCACAGTAAAGCACGGACTTAGAGATAACGCTAATGTTATTTCAATATGGAAACAGGATGATGCAAATCTTTGGCATATCTTTCTAAATCATGTTGGCAGTGATATGCCCTTTATAAAGTTTAAAGAAATTTGTCAGCGATGTTGGAATGGTGGTGACTCGAAATATAGTTTTATTACTATTGTAAAAGATTTTGATTTGGGTAAGGGCGATATAGAAAAATTTCGATGAGTATATAAATATAGAAGAAGCCGTTAATGGTTAGCCCCAATCTCAAGTTTCATGATGACGGCCGCTAAAGATTTTATTGTAAGCAAACATAAGCATCATTTTATGCAGGATGCCGTACGAAGGAAGTTTGTGGAACGCAAAAAGGATATACTACTTCACAACCAGAATTCAAAGAAGCTCATAAACATTGCATGAGCCTTTGCAAATCACCGCTTCCCAGTCATAAGGAATAGCGGAAAAATACTAAAACCTATGAAGGAGATTAAAGTTGAAAACAAAGGCGAACTTTTAAAAAAAGATTAAGTTACCAGTTAACGACGAGCCTGTACATCGTTAGTATACGAACGTGCTGGTTAAAACTGAAGACGAAAATATATACACGTCAGTTTATGGAGTTAAGTATAATCCCCAATCTGATACGCATAGTTCGGGAAAAAGTATATAGGAAATTGATACAGAAAACAGTGACATAACCTTAAATAATAGAGGTCATCCTAGCACTAGAGGGGTATCTATAATAGAAGAATTAAGAGAAGAGGGTTGTATAATAGAATAAGCATAACACAAATCGAGCACAATCGGAGCATATCCGAACAAGAGTAGCTCATATAAAAGGACTGTTGGCATAGAAGTTATAATTTATCGATTATACAGTTTAAAGAGGTGATTAAACAAATATGTATAAAGACTTTGGGAAGGTTATTCGAAGATTTCGCAATGCTCTACGAGTAAAAAGGCGGAATGCGGGCAACGGTTTTCGATAGAAGGACAAAATGTCTTATGTGCCAGTCATACGAGGAAGCAATACAGCACTGTACTGCTGTGTTAGTATTGCCCGAAGATTTGGATGATTTTATGGAAATAATCGAGGAGATGGGATTTATAAAACTGTTGGCAGATATTCAGATAGAATATCTTTTAAATTCTAAGTTTTAAGATAAAAATTTAACTGTCTCAATTACTGTCATAAGAAATGAATGATGAGAATTTACAACATCGACAGTATCAACAACATCAACAACATCGATAACATCAACAACATCGATAATATCAACAATATAATCAACTTTACCAACCTCATGAAACCATTAAACAATTACAGCACCAACGCCCACAACATCAGCTTTGCCGTCTCTAATATTATAATGGGCAGGAGCAAAATATTAATTGGATAAGAAAAATGCTTCCTTATACATCCAATAGGGTGGAACGCTAGACTACCGAAAAGATTCCAAAGGATAGCCAATAACTGGATATCTATATAATTTGTTTCTGCATTGTATTTTGTAAAAATAAAGTTGTATAAAGTTGAATAATGTTTTGATAATACGCTCATAATGAAATGTCGTTTTACATCACTTTTGCGAATACAGCGCTAAGGTCGTCGTAACGGATACTATTGGGGCTACGCTCGATCAATAGTTGCTCAATCGATTGCAATCTAAGTTGTCAATACATTGTGATATTCTAATCGTACCCGATGTTACTCTAACCTATGATCCAACAGCCCCATATATATCCAAATTGTCACATTACTAAGTAACTTACTACAGTTAATCACAATAGCATATTGCAATATAAAGCCTAGGGTGGGGTACGACGGTTCTTTATAGCCACCAGGCAGCGCTTTTTATACTATATATACCTGACATTTTAATGGATGACATCCTGGTTTGTAAGCAGGGATTAGGATCATCCAATGCCGATACACTCCCACATTGTGGTATCTGTCGTATAAATATGGCCAACCACCAGTTTAAACCCCAAACCATTTTCCAGTAGCTTTATATCCATGATGCTATTGTTAACAACCGAGTTTACTTATTGTTATGATATTTGTGCGCAAGGTAACACGGTGCAATAACACTTACCTCATAGCCTATTCGCTGAGCTTTTGATGTTGAATTGGAACCATGCCGCAAGCACCGTGGACCCGGCTTTAGTCAGAGGCGTGTGCAATGGTCTACCATGCGCACAAAGATCAAAGCAACATAGTAAATATTTTTTGACACCTTTATAAATGAATTATAGCTATTAAGTTGATATTAACAAAACATGCAGTTACATATACACGATGGATAGATGCCTGTTGTGCTAGCCTGTATAGAATTATGGACTCTCAAAGCAATTATGCGTAGCCAATAACAGAATGAATAAATGCGATTGTTGTTTATGATGCAAATTATTAGGTAAAATGAATTAGTAATATTGTAAGCAGAAGGGAGGGAAGGGATAATAAACCACAGCATTCTATAATTTATAATGAATACGACCGTGGGCTACTTCAGTTTTATTCTAGTATTTTTAATAGTTTGTAAATTTTGATATTGATATTGGAATTGATGTGTAAATATAATATAATATAAGAATTAAAAATTAAAACCAGTAGTTTACATGGAAACTGGGCATGTCACCAACCAGGTCAAAAAATAGATTTTATAGGTATTTCAGTTATTAAAGACATTGCACCAAATTCATTCCTATAATATGCCATGATGCTAACCAATCATAATCCTATTACATAATACTAAAAACTAGTGGTAGCGGCGACTTAAGTTGCTGCTACAGTTTATAAACCTGTAAAACTTAATTCATATACAAATTTTCATGCTACTGATAAATAAGATGTAAATAAAATAGCCGAGCGCCTGCCTATTTGCAACATTTATTAAAACGTGCATGCAACGGTCATATTAATATACACGTCTGGCGAATACTAAACACATAATTATGCTAAAATAAGTCTTTTAAAATAAGCATCGTCATCATCTGAAACAATGTGCTGTTAAAATCTGGCCACAAAAATTAGTTTACTTACCTAGAGCGACTTCACAAAACTCGATTCGTAAACTGAAAGGCCGAGCACTTTACGTTAATGTATTAGCATATGTCATAAGGAAATGCTCCGAGTGTAAACACCAGGAAACCATCTATGAGCAAAATGCTTAACCATTACTATTATTGTGCTATTCATTAGCAGAAATCTGCACAAATCTGCATAAATATTACGTCCAATGCTATTTTTTGTTTGATGTCTGAAAGCAGCTAATTAAAATATTGCATCATCCGTTTTACATAATTCACGTATGTAAGATTTGTAAACATTCAATATTTGTGCAATTTAAAGAACGAAATAATGCTTTACATAATCAAATGAGGTATTTTCATTATACAATACAATAATAATTATTACAATAGGTAACCCTATTTCGACTATTAAAAACAATGTCGATGTGTGAGCTCAAACGATTAGTTATTTGATAAAAACTTCTTGAGGGCGCGATTCGAGTGGTCAACGGCCTACTTAAACATGTCTGTGCTTGTATAAATGTGCGTGACGTCATAAATATCATAGCTTATAAATATTTCTAGCTGTAAAATATATTAACCGGATGCACGTTTGAGGCTTCTCGCGCTTTACTAAGTTCTATTTTTAAAATGAAAATTGCCTTGTATTCACAGAATGTCGGTCTTTAATTTAAAGATCCAAACACATAATAACCAATATAATTTACAGATTTTTTAAAAATGGGTCACTAATAGAAAAGATTTTTATAATACGTACTAATTTGTCTTATGGAGAGCTGCATTCGCGAGCGTCTTTGGTACCACGATACAATTATGTATCATGAAACCGCACCAGAAAATTGAATAACAACGGCACATATTTTTCGGAGCACCGATTAATGCAGATTTTATAAAAATTTGTTCATGCCATCTGGTTCATCGAATTTCACACTGTTGTTTAAGCCCAAACACTAGTAAATTTAAATAAGTAAGGTGTTTCTGTATGACAATTAAACTACTGATGTACCATCGTATAGATTGCGGCTATTTTCTGCAATTTACAGAAAGTGAAATCATTATACATATCTGAAAAAATATATAAATATCCAATCAAGCATACACATGCCCAAAATGTTCGACTTACCTAGAACGATGTTTAATTACAGTAAAATATCAGTCGAAGGAGTGTTAACCTCTCACGATCACCCGACGACTATGATTAGTCTCGAACCCCACAAAAGTTATAAAATGATTACATCATGACTCATCCAAAATTCTACATCACGTCTGTGCGAAGCTCGGTTAAATTGAGGTCAGCGCTGCTTTTATATAGAGTTCAAATATTTTCAGTGGATCCTAAGATATTAACAAAAATTATTAAAATTAATTAGAAACCTAAAACTATCTCAAAAAACTATGTAGAATTTTACTAAAAGTCGCATTAAATATATAATTCATATACAAAATCGCGTTCGTCTTTGTCAATATCTGGAACCACACTAAACCGTACTAGAAAATTAAATCGTTAGTATCACAACGATACATATATTTTCTTCAGCGCGCCGATTTAACTTGATTTTATAAAAAATTTGTTTTTTCGCCTAGCATATATGAAAATAAATCATATCTACCCTAAAAATCTGACTGAAAGTAAATCTTTGCGTTTCTAGGGCCGCAAAACTCATAATAGCATGATTTTATAGGTTTTTCACGATCTAGACACCTATGACTATCATTCAGATTCATATATTGCGGCTTTGACGTTTCAAATAATTTATCATTTAACCTCGGCGTCGGTGTATTGTTAATAAGAGTTTCAAATAAAAATATAAAATAATCATAGATGAGTAGTGAATAATTGTAATTCTAACTGAATAACTCTTAGTGAAGATGAATGATAATTTAGACTGTGATGATGATGAAGAAATTACAAGTACTCCACCGGTCTTGCAAGAAGAAGTGAGCAATGCTTCTTTAAATTTTTTACCTAAAAAGTCTTGAGAACGGTACAAAAAATACTATGAATTATTTAATAAATAGAAAAAAATAAAAAAGCTAAAAATGTAACAGGGAATGTTTTAATTGCGTATTTATCAGAAAGATCGAAACGTGTAAATGCTGCTACTCGATGGGCTAAATTTTCAATGCTAAAAAGCACTTTTAAAGTCAAAGAAAATATTAATTTTGATAATCATCATAAAGCATTCTGTAAACTACCTTCCCAAAAAATCTAAAATTTTGATTCAAGTACAATGAATGTATTCAATTTTTAAGGCGGCAGATGATTAGGAATATCTAATGATAAAGGTATACAAATAAAATTATTGTAAATTTTTACATTAACTTTACATTGCAAGTTTCTCTTATTATGGGAGTATACGGAGCTTGCCGCCGAAATGAGTTGACGAATATGAAACTTGACCACTTAGATATTAGTGGACACGTATTGATTGTTACAGTTCCACAAACCAAAAATAATATTACAAGAACATTTACAGTCACAAACACTACAGTTGATGTACTGAATCTACTTACAATATACAACAAATATGTTTCTATTAGACCTCCCACATTACTCATAATTCCCTATTCATTTATTACAAAATAATAAATGTACAATACAGCCGATCGGGAAAATGTATTTAGCAAAATTCCAAGCAAAATAGCCACCTTTTGAAATTGGTTGAACCTAGTACATACACAGGCCAATGCTTCCGCCGTAGTTCTGCAACTCTATTAGCTAATGCTGGAAGTAATTTAATAACACTTAAGATACATGGAGGATGGTGTTCTTCTGCAATTGCTTAAGGATATATAGGTGATTGGTTATCAAATAAGATTAAAATTTCTCAAAATTCTAACAAACCAAGAACATCAACTGTCTAGTACCAGCACAAATAATACAATTCACATGTTAATTGCTCTTAAACCAAATAAATGAAATACCAATTAATGTAGATAGACCGTCAACGTTATCGTAAAAAATGTCATCATGCTACCAGCATCTCAAATACTTACCAAGTGCCTACAAATTCTGGTATCACTATCCATAATAATGGTCAAGGGATAATTAATATCAATTACTATAATAAATAAAATACGTCAAATGTTATTAACCTTCTTTATTTTATGTTTTTTTCTATTTTTTCTTTAATGTTAGACGAAAAACAGTTGTGTATCACACAGGCAAAAATGCATTAGTAGTCCTTAGCTATCAGCTGCCCTCGCTCGCTTCGCTCGCTCAGGCATCTAATAGCTGCGGGCTGCTAATGAGCACTTTTTGTCCTTGTGACACAATATACTATATACCGTCTGGTTACTCGAATTTTGCTCTATTTTTAAGCCTAAACACTAATAAAGTTAAACAAGTAGGATTGTTAGTTATCATAGCAGAATATTTGTATTTCAACAATATGTAAACTTTATAGCGCTTCCTTAAATTTTATTATATTAAAACGGGTTTTGTGTGATGTTCTTTAAACATTAAGCTGTAATTTAAGTCCAAACATGAAATTTGTATAACAATTATAAGAGCGTAAAAATCTATACATTGAATCGATTTATGAATTTTCAAAAATAATTATCGACCCGTTAGAGATAAAAAATTCTCGGGGGCATGATTCGAGCGATCAACAACCTACTTAAACGTGTTTATGCTTGCATGAATATGCGTGACGTCATAAATATCATAGCTCATAAATATTTCTAGGTATCGTTCTCTATTAATTGTAGAAATTACCATTACTCACGATTTATAGGAAGAAGAATACATTTGTCTATATAACTCGAAAATATCAGTGCTGGTTTGATATATATAGCTAATTTTATAAAATAATTACTGATTCGATAGCAATAAGAATGTTTAGTTTGAATCCGAAATTTATTATTAACGTTTTATATCACATTACTGTTAAATTCCGGGCTTATAAACCGAGTAATACAGTTCTTGAATTGCAATTAATTCAGGAAATATATTGTTTCTCTAATAACGCGGTTTCGAATAGGTAGGCTGATATACAGGTTTTGTAATATAGTTTATTCATAAAATCGATTTCTTATGCAAATTATTTATTGTACTGTACTATTTATGTGTCGTTTTGCTTTATGCAAATCACAAAAATGGCCGCATTCCATACGATACGATGATACATCTGTCTATAATTAACCGCAAAATACTAATTATAAAATGAACTATATATTAAAACAGAGAAAAATTACTTTTACCTGACGTTGAGATAATCAAAGCGGTTGATAATTAATCAATTTATAAAACTGAATACCCTTCAAATCGACCGATTTACATATATTTTAAATTCAGGCAATTAATTGTTTTATGATGTAACTATGTTGTCTTGACTCATCTAAATTCTTCGGCACGTCTGTGCGAATCTCGGTAAAATTAAAGGTCATCATAGCTTTTATTAGAACTCGAATATTTCAGTGCATCCTAAAATATTAACAAAAAATTACTAAAAATCTATTAGAAACCATAAATTATATATCGAAAATTATGCAGAATTTCCGTATAATTAAATTAAATATGTCACTCACCTAACTTCTATGATTAACGGACAGTAAAAACCGGAAAAAACTGGTCGAGCGCACTTCACACTATTATATTAGCATATCTCGTAACAATATGCACCAGGAGTAAACACCTGAGGTCCATCTATATTCATACCACACAAACTATACCTATGTGTCATTCTTTTCGTTTGTCTCGATCTGTTAACGCAGATTTCTGTTAAAGAATAGCACATAGGTATAGTTGGTGTAGTATGAATATAGATGGACCTCAGGTGTTTACTCCTGGTGCATATTGTTACGAGATATGCTAATATAATAGTGTGAAGTGCGCTCGGACCAGTTTTTTTCCCGGTTCCTGTTTACTATCAATGCAGTTTTGAGAAGTGGTTGAAGGTGAGTATTAAACCTTTGTATACATATTTAACAGCATATTTTCAGATTATTCTGCAAGTTTTACGGTGTTAAAAGACACATTTTAGCTTAATTATATGTATAGTATTTGCTTTTTAGATAGACGTGTATATTATATATAATCGTTGACACGTTTTGACGAGCTTTTAATGTTGCATATATGAATTACATATTTAATTTTAATTTAGCGTAAATTCGGCTTAGTTTCGGGATAATTTATGGTTTCTAATAGATTTTTAGTAATTTTTTTGTTAATATTTTAGGATCCACTGAAATATTCGAGTTCTAATAAAAGCTATGATAACCTTTAATTTTACCGAGATTCGCACAGACGTGATGTAGAATTTTGGATGAGTCAAGACAACATAGTTACATAATAAAACAATTAATCGCCTGAATTTAAAATATATGTAAATCGATCGATTTGAAGGGTATTCAGTTTTATAAATTGATTAATTATCAACCGCTTTGATTAACTCAACGTCAGGTAAAAGTAATTTTTCTCTGTTTTAATATATAGCTCATTTTATAATTAGTATTTTGCGGTTAATTATAGACAGATGTATCATCCCATCGTATGGAATGCAGTCATTCTGCAATTTACAGCGAACTAATCCTAGAAATATTTATGAGCAATGATATTTATGACGTCACGCACATTCATGCAGGCATAAACACGTTTAAGTAGGTCGTTGATCGCTCGAATCATGCCCCCGAGAAGTTTTTATCAAGTAACTAAACGTTTGAGCTCACACATCGACATTGTTTTTAATAGTCAAAATAGGTTTACCTATTGTAATAATTATTATTGTATTGTATAATGAAAATACTCCATTTAATTATGTAAAGCATTATTTCGTTCTTTAAATTATCCGAATATTGAATTTTTAAAAAATTTTACATACCTGAATTATTTAAAACGGATGATACAATATTTTAATTATATGCTTTCAGACCTCAAACAAAAACAGGTACAAGGTTAATTCTATGCAATCAAATCGAGCATTGGACGTAATATTTATGCAGATTTGTGCAGATTTCTGCTAATGAATAGCACAATAATAGTAATGATTAAATATTTTACTTATAAATAAATACCCGGTGTCTACACTCGGAGCATTTCCTTATGACATATGCTGATACATTAACGTAAAATACTCGGATTTTAACAAAACATTGTTTCAGATGCTTATTTTAAAAGACTTATTTTAGCTTAATTATGTGTTTAGTATTCGCCAGACGTGTATATTAATACGACCTTGGCATACACGTTTTAATAAATGTTGCAAATAGGCAGGCGCTCGGCTATTTTATTTACATCTTATTTATTCAGTGGCTTGAAAATTTGTATATGAATTAAGTTTTATAGGTTTCTAAACTGTAGCAGCAACTTAAGTCACCGCTAGCACTAGTTTTTAGTATTATGTAATAGGATCATGATGGTTAGCATCATGGCATATTATAGGAATGAATTTGGTGCAATGTCATTAATAACTGAAATACCTATAAAATATATTTTTTGAACTGGTTGATGACATGCCCAGTTTCCATGTAAACTACTGGTTTTAATTTTTAATTCTTATATTATATTTACACATCAATTCCAATATCAATATCGAAATTTACAAGCTATTAAAAATACTAGAATAAAACTGAAGTAGCCCACGGTCGTATTCATTATAAATTATAGAATGCGACAATGCTGTCGTTTGCGGTTGGCGCCATGGTTCTATATCGAATAAGGTCCGAAAACATAGCAATGACTATTTATTATTCATATAATGCTAATTTTTCTGTTTTTAGTTGTATCGCAAGTTCCCCAGACGTAACTGTGTTCCATTTCTTTAGGAGTATCTCCACTGGGGCGACGTTTTATTAGCGATCTGTGCGCATTCTTTCTAATTTACCTATTTCCGATCATCTGGCTATTTATAAGAGGCCTCATCCCATTTTCCTTTTCCGCGAATGCGAAAACATTTGTCTGCGTTTATTAAGCTGAGTAATAAACATCGTTTTATTGTGCAGATCACATAGGAATCCTGGGCCGAAGTTATATCGGTTGCCTGTGAGCATGCGCTTTAATTTACCTTCTTACAATCATCTGGCTATTTATAAGGAGTCTCAACCAATTTTCCTCAATAGTGTTTCTTCTACGACTACAAAACCTCATAATTTACGTGTTTTAAACTATAAATAAACATCATTTTATTATACAAATTTCATAGGAATCCTAAGGCGATGTTATATTGGATGCCTGTGAGCATGCGCAGTAATTCGCCTGTTTACGATCATCTGGCTATAAATATAAGGGGTCTCATCCCATTTTCCTCAGTTGTATTTCTTCTACGACCGCAAAACCTCGTGGTTTACGTGTTTTAAACTGAGTAACAAACAAATCCTGGACCGAAGTTATATTGACTGCCTGTGAGCACGCACTTTAATTTGCCTGTTTACCATCATCTTGCTATTTATAAGAAGTCTCAGCCCATTTTCCTCAGTAGTGTTTCTTTTGCACCTGTAAAACATTGCAATTTACGTGTTTTAAACTGAGTAATAAACATAGTTTTATTGTGCAGATTACAATGGAATCCGTCAAAGTATTCGTCTGCGATGTGTGCCAGAAAAACTTCTCGATCCAGAGCAACCTTAACCGACACAAAAAGGAGGTTCATAATATCATTAGACCACCACGTCAGGTTACAGCCTCAGCTCCACCGACTGGATTATCAGCACCAGTATCATTTGTGTGCGACATTTGTGATATGGGGTTTGGGCGTCGAGCTAATTTAACCCGGCATCAGCACGCCCTCCACGGACATACTTCTACATTGATGTCAGCCAAACGTGGAGCATCACCACCACGTGCTGCACCTGCCCCAAAACGCCAGCGACAGGACATACGATATTGCAAGAATTGCAATATGGACGTTCCTTCACGCCAGTTCCCTGGACATTTACGCAGTG
This sequence comes from Platerodrilus igneus, assembly GCA_036346225.1. Lineage (NCBI taxonomy): Eukaryota > Metazoa > Arthropoda > Insecta > Coleoptera > Lycidae > Platerodrilus > Platerodrilus igneus. Next base: position 1,478,395 of record JARFIW010001288.1, read on the forward strand.
TCGCGCATAAGACCAAATCCGGAGACCCCAAACAAGAAGCGATACAGCTGTTATCGTCAGCCTTCCGCTCCCGGATCGCAACTTATCGCATCAATAATATGTCTGGTTGTAGAGACATTGGAGACTTTTTACTTGAACAAAAGCGGCATTTTGTAAAGTTGATCCAGGACACCTTGGAGGTCCACACGACCCTTAAATGTAATGTGGAAGTGTTTGGTATGTACACAAAGATGGACTTGGGTGATACCGAAGCAACTAAATCTTTCAATACCAAGAATCAAATTATAACCCGATCGAGCGACTTGAACAAAGTGTATACGGCGTTTTCTCGGGAGATGCTCGATAAATCCCAAGAATTTGAACATCACCAGTCCGGTTGGGCCTTACAACGTGTCCTGCATTTAGAACTAAACATCAAAAATACCAACCACTTAGGGATCTTCTTACATTGACCTTCCACGCTGGATAAAAGCTAAAAAGCGGTGGTGAATGTTAAAAACCGAGACGCTGCCTGTTTTGCATACTCCATTGTAGCAGCGTTGTATCCTGCCAAGTATGACCCCCAACGTCTTAGCAAGTACCCCCATTACTCGAGCTGCTTAAATATGAGTGGTATAGAGTTCCCTATGGCCTTTGACAAGATTGCCAAGTTCGAGGCTTTGAACGATCTGAGTATCAATGTATTCGGAGTGGAAGGAAGGTCTATTGTTGGTTCTCTACATTTTACTAAACGCAGGAGAGCCCGGCACGTTAACTTGCTTTACATCCAGGATGAAGAAAAAGGTCACTTCTGTTGGATCAAGGATTTGGGACGTCTGGTCGGTAAACAGTTATCAAAAAAACGTTTACATAAATGGATCTGCGATGGATGTTTAATCTTTTTTCCGACTGAGACTGCCTTAATTAGGCATACTAAGCAGGACTGTAACCATGTCGTTACCCAAATGCCCACCGTCTTCAACAACGTTTTAGAATTTTCGAGCATCCAAAAACAAATGCAGGTCCTATTCGTTATTTATGCAGACTTTGAGTCGCTCCTACAGCCGTACAGTTTTGCAACGCCCGACCCCTCCACATCATCTACAACACCGTTTCAGCTGCATACCCCTTATAGCTGGGCATATTACATTAAATACTGCTATGACAACTCCCTCAATAAATTTGAGATCTACCGGGGTCCAGACGCAGCACGTAAATTTGTTACCAAACTTAGAGAGGAAGCTAGACGTCTGGGTAAGATATTGACGACGAATGTGCCCATGATTCCTTTGGATGCCCAGAATGAACTTTTGTTCCACACTACCGAAGACTGTGGGATATGCAAGAAACCGCTTGGAACAGACCGTGTGCGGGATCACAACCACATAAATGGTGTGTACCGCTTCCCTGTACACTCCAAATGTAACATCCTCTATCGGGTTCCGCAGTTTATCCCAGTGGTGTTTCACAACCTTAGTGGATATGATGCTCATTTCATCATAAAAAAACTGGGGTATGATAATGAGAAGATTAACGTTATACCGAACAATAAAGAGCGGTTTATCTCGTTTTCAAAAACTGTACGACTATACGATTCAGAAGTGGTCTTAGACGGACAAGAAAAGACTGTCGACAAGCCCTGTGTCCAACTTCGGTTTATCGACTCTCTCCGATTTATGGCGGCCGGGTTGGATACACTGGCAAAGAATTTGCCCCAGGACCAGTTTGTAGAGGTCAGACGTCACTTTCCCGAGGACTCCAGGTTCCAACTGGTTACCAAGAAAGGTGTGTTTCCATACACTTACATACAAAGTATGGAAGTATTGGACGAAACAGCTCTTCCACCACAGGCTGCCTTCTACAATGATCTCGCCTCTACATCCATTACCACCGACGAATACGACAGGGCTCAAAAGGTATGGAGGGACTTTGGTCTTAACACGCTCGGAGAATATAGCGACCTCTATTTGAAGACAGATGTACTGTTGTTAGCAGACGTCTTTGAGAACTTTCGCCGGGTGTGCATGTCGACTTATGACCTTGATCCGTGCCAGTATGTGACAGCGCCCTCATTAACCTGGGACGCCATGTTAAAATACACCGGCGTGAAACTGGAGCTCCTCACGGATATTGACATGTACCATTTTATAAAGTCTGGGATCAGAGGAGGTTTGACCCAGTGTAGTGGACGCTACGCTGCTGCCAACAACAAATACATGGAAGAGTACGATCCTGCGGCTCCGTCTAAGTATTTGGCATACTACGATGCCAATAACTTGTATGGCTGGGCCATGAGCCAGGCTCTCCCTCTTGGAGGATTTCGATGGTTGCCCTCTACCGATATAGCCGAACTACATGCCACCATCTTAAATGTTCCCAAGGACTCTGCGAAAGGATTCATTCTGGAGGTCGACTTGGAGTACCCTTCACATTTACATGATCTCCACAACGAGCTGTCGTTCTGCCCGGAAATGAAAACGTCGCCTTATATCACAGCTAAGGCTCCGAAGCTCCTCGCCACCTTAGAAGACAAACACCGCTACATTATCCACTACAGGAATCTACAGCAGTGTGTGCGGAATGGATTAGTGTTGACCTCCATCCATCGGGTTCTCGAGTTCGACCAGTCTCCATGGTTGAAGCCTTATATCGAGTTGAACACGGACCTTGCACTCGTGCCACTAACGCTTTTGAGAAGGACTTTTTCAAACTCATGAACAATGCCATCTTTGGTAAAACCATGGAAAATATAGACAAGCGCGTCGACGTGAAGCTTGTGACTCGATGGGAGTGTAACCGGAAGACCTTGTGTGCGAGTACCCTGATTGCCCGCCCGAACTTTAATTGTATTCTGGTACTAGGCGAAAATTTAGCACTCATACAGATGGACCGCGTTAAAGTCACCTATAATAAACCTATATATGCAGGCTTTTCGATTTTAGACCTATCAAAAACCTTGATTTATGACTTTCACTATGAGAAACTGTTGCCTCTGTATGGGTCTAAGCTTTCGCTTTTGTATACAGATACCGATTCGCTCGTGTATAGTGTCGAAACAGAAGACTTGTACAGTGATATTCATACCCACCTGGACCTATTCGACACTAGTGACTACCACCCAGACAATAAATATAAGATCCCACTTGTAAACAAGAAAGTGCCCGGAAAGTTCAAGGATGAATTTGGTGGTGAGATAGTTTTAGAGTTTGTGGGTACTCGCGCCAAGAGTTACTGTATAGTTAGTGAAAGGGATGTAATAAAAAAGATTAAAGGGGTTAAGCGTAGTGTTGTGCAGGGTATAAGTGTTGACAGTTTTAAGGACGTAGTACATAACAGTAACTTCCGAGCCCTCGTGCATTCGATGCGGTCTATTAGGAGCAAAAAACACGATTTGTTTACGCTGTTACTTAGCAAGGTTAGTTTATCGGGCGCTGATGACAAGCGTTTCGTCATCCCTAACACGACCTTAACGTATGCATGGGGGCATAGGGAAATAGATAATAGATTTTATTTTACTTAGTTTATAAGTTGTATATATTGCTCGGATTTAAGTTGCACACATTAAGTGACTGTTTTAGGGTCACAATGTATATACATGTTTAGCCTAAAAACATGTACAATGATAATATTATTGTAAATATAGATATATACAAAGAATTTATTACTACTGTGTATAGATTGTCTAATAAATTTTTATTTCCATATATATTGCAGTTTATTTTTATTTCTGTGCTCAATCACCGATCCCAGAGAACGGAAACAATTAAACTTTACAATTTTGATTACCCATACCTATGCCATATAATTTTGAGTGCATATGTTAGCTCAATTTGAAATCTTTTAAAAATTTTTCTAAACCTCAAAATTCCGAATGGGGCACCCGCAAAGCCGATAAACATAATGAAGAATTCATACGAGTCATGAGGATCGTTAAAAAATTTTTCTAGACCGCAAAATGCCAAATGGGGCACCCGCAAAGCCGATAAACATAATGAAGAATTCATACGAGTCATGAGGATCGTTAAAAAATTTTTCTAGACCGCAAAATGCCAAATGGGGCACCCGCAAAGCCGATAAACATAATGAAGAATTCATACGAGTCATGAGGATCGTTAAAAAATTTTTCTAGACCGCAAAATGCCAAATGGGGCACCCGCAAAGCCGATAAACATAATGAAGAATTCATACGAGTCATGAGGATCGTTAAAAAATTTTTCTAGACCGCAAAATGCCAAATGGGGCACCCGCAAAGCCAATAAACATAATTTCATTTATTTCATTTATTAATAAAGTCTACACAGACATATGTATAGAAGTCCAATTATGGAGTCAATTTAATTCTAAAATTTAAGAACACACTTATACTAGTCTAATATTAAAAATGATATATGTTAAAAAGTAAAATTATAATATTAAAATAATAGTGCTAGGCAAGCAGAAAGGGGTAGGAAGGGGGGCGGCGATCCAGTGAGAAACAATGTGCGCCAGAAGTGTCTTGAGGATCGTCAGAATTTACAATGCACACCACCTCAACAACTGCGAACTAGAAGGCAGGGTGGGGGATCGATCGAATGAGGATCGAAGTGCGCCAGAAGGAACCTATTATATCTACTATTATTCAACACTCAAATTCACCATGGAGCAGTCCTGTACTAATCGTACCAAAAACATTAGACACCCCAGGAAAGCGCAAATACCGAATGGTTATCGATTACAGGTAACTCAACGAGAAGACTGTAACCCATTACCAAATATCACAGAGATGTTGGAACAAGTTAGGAATATGTCAATACTTTTCGACGTTAGACATCACCTCAGCGTACCACCAGGTGGAAATGGATGAGAAAGACATGATCAAAACAGCTTTCAGTACACCAAAAGGACATTATGAATACAAACGCATGCCGTTTGACTTAAAAAACGCACCCGTTACATTTCAGAGGATTATGCACAATCTTGACAATATAATTGTATAGTCAACGTTTCTCAACGGGCACATCTAGAGATTAAAAGAAGTTTTTGAGCGTCTAAGAAAAGCTCACTTTAAAGTACAACTGAATAAGAGCGAATTTTTAGAAAAAAAACTAGCATTCCTGGGACACATAATAACGCCACAAGGTGTTATGCTAAACCTAGATAAGACAAACGCCATATTAAACTACCCTTTATCAAAAACGAACAAAAAAAATTAAAAGATTTTTAGGACTCAGTGTTATGCACAGATGAATAAATCACTAACGAGTTGTTTAAAGAAAGGTCATAAAATCAAACGCACGCCGGAATTCATTAAAGTAGTAGATAAAATCAACTGTATTCTTACGAATCGCTCTTGTTGGCGTATCCTAACCATTTAAAGCCCTTTATATAAACAACAGACGCATCTAATATTGCTTTAGGCGCAGTATTGGATCAAGGCAAAGTAGGTAATGATAAACCGATTAGATAGACATCAAGAACATTAAATGAGACTGAACAAAAATATAGTACTATTGAGAAGAAACTGTTAGCCATAATTTAGGCAATAAAATATTTTAAGCTATATCTTTACTGAAAAATTTTTCTATATACACAGATCATAGACCAATAGTGTGGTTATGTAAACTAGAGGAACCTATCTCAACATTACAGAGATGGAGGATTAGATTGGAGGAGTATGACTACAAGATCATATATAAGAAAGAAATGTATAACAATAACGCGGACGCATTGAGCCGAATACAAATCAACGCCATAGAAACAGAGTTAGTTGCAAGTAACGTAGACGAAACCGAGACGAGAGAATACCCAGGTGACTCAGAAGAAATCGAAACTATACATTCAACTCAAAACGACAAACCAAAAACCACAATTAAAGTTTTAAACGAAGCCATAGATACAAAACCAAACCAATTTACAATTACGGAAGCCTTAACCAATCCCGAACCGGTAAAATACACAAAAACAGATAATAGAAAAATACATTACATTCAAATAACGAAAGACTACGAGGATAAAATAATTAAAATTTTAAAGGAGTATACCACGAAGAAAAAAACTTTTATATTTATTTCACAACAAAAGATTTTCAGAATTATATATTCGATTATTTAGATTATAAGATGCACTTGAAAACTAATAACTTTATACGACCCAAATGAAATAAACGACTTAATGCGCAACCAACGCGAAGATAAGACAAATCATCGTGGATTAAACGAAACCCTAAATAACTAATCCGGAAATATTATTTTAAGGACATGAAAGAACTAACTACAGATTTTATTAATCAATACGTGACGGAGCAAAATACGATACATCTCCACCAAAAGTGCTCTTAATGCTAACTGAAACACCTGACAAACTTTTTCAGAAATTACATGTGGACACTTTGGTAGTAGAAGCTCAGAACTTGTTATCAATTGTAGACGCATTCAGAAAAATAGGACAAGCGATACCTATCAATTCAAAAATAGTATTGATGTGACTCAAGGATTTTTGCAGTACTTAAATTTTACGGTAGACTTGAATCAAGAACTTTAGATAATGGAATTAAATTCAGAAATGAGACTTTGCAGAATACCCTGGAACTTCATAAAATAAAAATCCATTTTGTTACAGAAAACTATCCGGAATCAAACGGATTACTTGAACGATTACGTTTGACATTATTAGAACAGATCATACTTTTATACAATTAACTTACTAAAAACAACCTACTACCACCTTAATATAATATACCCTAATTGCTTATAACAAAACAATTCATTTTTCAACTAACTGTACACCCCTCGAGTTAATATTAGGACACTCAGACTCTCGCCACCCCTATAACATACAATACAATAAAGAAGTATACCAACTGTACGCCAAAGATCATCATAAAGAAAAATTAAAAATTACTTATAATAATGTCAAAAATAAACTAGAGAACAAGGAACGCATTACAAAAACCCGCAATAAAAACGCCAATATAAAGAAACTCGCAATAAGACATAAAGTTTATGAAGGAAATTTTAAAAGTAAACGACAAACGGCCTCTAGAAATTTAAGTCCGTTTAAAATCAAAAAGATTTCAGATAAAAATTTAGCAGTAGTAGACAATGGAAAAACTGTAAGGTATATCCATTTCACAAACTTAAGACACCTTGTAGTTTCAGATTGACAACCAGAATGACATAAAAACTGTTGTTAAAAACCAAATTTCCTCACCTCAATCAACTATAGTAGAATTTAATTATACCCTCCGAAAATTAATAACGAACCAGGACATTATACGAATAAAATATTAACTCTTGAAGGTAGCATGTAAATCACAATATTAGGGATGCGAGATGTAATAAGTTTTAGCACAATTTTAACCAAATGATAGCCACCCTCATTGTAATTCAACAGATTTTAGCTGCACTAGAAAATGCTGTAACATTTGCTAAATTAAATACCTTACATGCTAATATTATCAAACCTCTTGAATTATTGAACGAACTATTAGGAATCAAATCATTTATAACCCATAACAAACTGTCTTTTGAAGTAACACAATCTAACATACTTGTATTTAAAAAAATAGTCATAGTAAAAGTTACGTAAAGAATTATGAAGTTACATTTTTAATAGAAATTCCAATTGTAGAAATTAACTCTTATAATTATTATCATTTATTTGCTTTGCCTATGAAAGTTAGTAGTTAATATCAAGTTATTATCCCTAAGAACAAGTTCCTTTCCCCAAAGAACTTAGGTACGGATCCACAAATGAAAAATGCAAAGAAGTGGCACCCGACCAATACTTATGTCAATCAATAACGGCAGCAGCTATTCGAAAAAATAGCCCTTGCAAAGTGCAATTACTACAATTCTCTAATTATTATGAGAATTGTGTGTTAAAACCAGTACAAATTATTGACATGAAGATTCAAAAATTTACGGACAAGTGGATTTCTGAATTTTTGCAGGAAGTGATAGCAACCATCAATTGCAACAAATGCGAATGCAGTTTAGTCCTAAGTGGAAGTAAAGTGATCACCATAAGAAATATTTTTATTTAAAATTAAAAATTAAATTACTCAAGTATATATAAACCCAGCAGTGACGAAGAAATTTGCAAACTTACCAGAACTACAATTCAAGATTCCTCAAACAGAAAACGACGAAGTTATCCATAAATCGGTGCAACTAGAACATCTAGATCTCGACTATCTTAACCACGCAGTGAAATTAATGAACAATTACAAAGAACATTTGAACGAATTAAAAATGTCAAAACCATACTATGATAATATTAGTATCTGGACAATTTTATTGACGATTTTATTATTATTATTGGCTGTATACTTATTGTACAAAATATATATTAGATATAACAACAAGGCAACAAAAGTGAAAGACAAAGAAACCCGAAATAAACCTTTAGGGTAAATGAGTTTTCAAAAATTAAATACCAACTCTTAATTTTCATTTAAATTGGGAGGAGTTATAGATCCCCTATATTAATATGTATTTAAAATTAAACTTTATAGTTATATTTTAGATATAGAATGATCCATTTTATAAAGAAATATAAAGTGATAAATGTCAACGGAGTTCATACCAGAAATAGAATAACAAACGACCTCTTTGTAACACAGACGTAAGTTGATACAATAGAATAAAGAACAATAAACTGCGACAAATTAGACTTATTTATAATTACTTAGAAATAAAGACATTGCATGATTTACCAAGAAACAATAGAAAAGCAATATTTGCAGTTTCCCAGAAAACGAAGTGCGATGGGAGGCTTTATGTTAAATGTAAGAAGCTCATCTACACAGCTAGCCTTTGAATCCCATAAATTTTGCATTGTTCGAATTCAAGCCTCTCACCATTAATCATTAATCATTACAAATAGTAACTTGCATTGATTTATTTCAGTTTAACTTGTACTTAAAGAATATACGTGTTCAAGTTGTTTGTAAATAAAACAAGTCTGTTAGTAATTGAAATAATATAATTAATTTTGGTAGTTGTAGTTCTGGAATAAAACATTTTAAAAAGACGCTCCCAAAGACCCGAAATCTATCTCACGATACGGCCAAAACAAGCTATTCACTCATGTATGCTTTTTAAATTTGGTAAAACTAAATTGAATTATTTGTGTTTTAGGTTACTGGAATTGTTGGGCGCGCCGACGTTCTAGCAGGTGTCTTCTTCCTTGCATCATTTCTAGTATATCATAGGTAAGTCGTAATTTTAGTTGAAAATGCTTGCAATCAATTTTGCATAATAAAGTAAAACTAGGTATGTACTCATGCACTTTTGGGTTAAATACTTATAATCTTGTCCTTAAATGAACTGAAATACTTTATAGAATGAGTTTAAATAATGTTTTATAAGTTTCTTCCATGCAGTACTTTTTAGTAGTAATAGATAATTTGCATGTTTTGCGTTGCTTTTTAATGAAGTGGAAGAAAATCTTTAATCTTATGAAAATGAACTGAACGCGTTATAAATTCTTTTTAATTAAAGATACTTTTACGGATTTTCACTTACGTAATACACTCTATTCTTATTAAAGGACACGATTAAGTTATGCAACATAAAAGAAGCTTAAATATAACGGGTTTTCGAATAATATACAGTGCTTTTATTTCAAACAGTTTCTACAACTATCTTAGTACTTAAAAAATGTCTTCATTTTCTCAGGTTTAGCATGTGGTATCTACGCGGAATTGTGCTCAATCACAAATATATGACCTCTTATCACATCAATATAAATATATATTTATATGTATAATGTGGGTGTATATATTGACGTGATAATGAGGTCACGAAAGGTTATTGAACGCCAAATTCCATGAAAGGTTACCACCCGAACAGAAGAAAAACGTAAAAATTTAAATGCTTCAATATTTAATTTCTCTACCTTGTATAAATATGAACGTATTCATTAGTACATAAAAAGAAGCCCAAGTTAATTCCATGTATTGCATTTATTACAGTGTGTGAAAATATTGATTTAAACATAAAAAGCCCAACTGTCAAATTAATCCATTGCAGTGGTGTGTATGAAGTACTTAAATGAGTTTTCAATTTAAGATATGAGTACAAAAACCATTTAATTTCATTGCCAAAAATGATTACTTTTGAACAATGCCTTGTGCAAACTATCATTCTATACTTAGTAAAAACGAGTTTCATTTTTAAGATATAGGCGTTATGTAATAAAAACGTAATACGTTGCATTACTGAAGGGTGAATTGCATTTACAATCATTAAGAATGCACTTGCTAGGTTTAATTAATTATGTCATTGACTTCATTGTGTAGATAGAACATTTAAAACCAAAAATAATATATCTATTCTTTTTAAAAATACCAGAATTTTCGGTATTAATAAACGAATACGTCTCTTTAATTTTTAAAAATCAATTATTGGAATCAATAAATAAACGCTCCGATTCAAAGAAGCAGTGCCTATTAAAAAACTATAAAAGATAAAATAATAGCTATTTTAATAGTCTTACGTATGACAAAGAATGATAACGCGAATATTGACTGCGTGCATTAAAAATGAAAGGAAGACGTTTTACGATAAACTTAAATCATATCAACCGCTACTGGTTTATACCTAATTAGATCATTAAACGCGACATTCTTGTAAATATTACATTACCCGAGAGAATTATGTTTCGATATAGGCCTGGAAGGATCTGGAATATGACGTGTTAAGTTGATTTTTGTATATAAACAGGAACTGAATTAGAACGGGTTATTCATTCTTTCTTAAATCAAACAAATTGTAAGAAGATTCAGTCAATTCAGTATTTATTCCATATTCAGTATTCGACATTCAGATTGAATCCCTTTTACGACATCGAACATGTAAGATTCAAGCAAAGTTGCATGCTTTAAATTACGTTTTGAGCAGCTTGGAAGCTATTTCATTGGCATTTTACAAATAATATAGAAGTTATTAGGCGAAATAATTTGATGAAGTATCAGGAAGGTTTATCACAATAATATGAATAGTCTTGGTAGAAGATAACAACTGAGGATTTAATTAATTAACAATAAGGATGCACCCAGCAAACTAATATTCTAACGCCAAATGGAAATTTAAGATGGAGTCAGGAAGTGGTTAATGCTTGTAACTACGTTGGAAATAAGATTTTGATAAGCGCTTTTTCAAGTATAAATATTGGAGTTCTTTGTTAGTAACTTATAAGGATATTTAAATAGTAGTAGCTTAAATTAGAATAAGTTCTGAATATTATTACTTGTGAAGGGACAATTTTCAGCAATTTTTGAGGTTAGAGTTCGAAGTGTTTTAACCTTTACTCAATTATCTGTGCAGCGTCATTGGCCAATTACACTCACGAACGGGGTAATAAAGGATAGGCAAAATATCCTCATATAAATTAAAGTAGATTTTGTACTTGTTAACAAAAACTGGGAAAGATTAATTTAAAAATAAATAACTTTTAGGAATAATTTTCTTTACGAACATAAGCTGTAATGTTTTTTTTTAATCAAAAAGATTCTTTTGTATGAAAGAAAAATGTTTTTGAATGCATAGATGTATCTTGAAATTTCTGTATTTCATTTTATTTTCGTAAATTCAACAGCATAATTTCTGTTGAGCCAACCAGGCAAAGAAAAGGAAAATAAGATAGTAAGTTTTTAATTTCTATTGCATTTTCATTAATAAAATTCGTTGTACCCTAGTCATAGGGTTAATTTAGTGACAAGCCCCAATCAATTTTGGCTATCCACAACAATATTAGTGGCACTCTAACGCGAGGCGGAATTCACATTCATTTATGTATATACATATATATTATATATATATATATATATATTGCTGTAGATCGCTCGCGGTCATACGCCCAATAAAAGTTGTTTTGATGGATGTTTCTAATTGCCCATCATCTAGTTATTTTTGCTAACTCTCAGATAAATAAAACTACTCTAAACCATATACCAGATTTATAATAATACAAAATAATCTTCTTACAAAAAATTTTTTAAATACAAAATAATGCATCCACAACAACTTTGTCTTACAAACAATATCTCAACCGCAAAATTAACGAAAAGTAACTTCCTCTCAACACATGTCTTGTATACCACATAGAGGGTCTAGAATAGCGCTTTAAATCTTGTATGATCATTCTCTTATTCTATCCAAATCTTAAACACGTAATTATGATTCATATACAACTTCATAGTTAAATGTTTCCTAATACACACAATTTATTTTTATAAGTCATGTAATTTAATATCCTTTACCTTAAAACCTTATTAATCGTATCTGAATTTAGTTAGGTTCAATTGTTTCCTGTGTAATGGCAAAAACCTGTGTTGTATGTTTACCAAACCCATTAAATTCACTTTTACACACTGATTTAACTATAAAACTCAAACTATTCTAATAATCCTAGAAATTGCTTAAAATAAATTGATTTAAATTTTACCTTAACAAATCTTCTTTTAATTTACTAGTTTTGACTTTTCCCAGAACGTAATTACCAATCCATGCTCCAAAATCGTTTGAATCGCTTTAGAAGGTAATAATATTCATGCAAATTGATCCATTCCACAAATAACAAACCATTTCTAATCATATAAGCCAATTCCAATTAAGAAAACTTTATCTTTCGGCAGTTTTAATTATTGTTAATTACACATTTTTATTTCGAAACTTAAATAATTATCGCCAATAAGCATTATATATATGGTATGTGCAATTAGTTACGTACCTTTGTAAGTACTCACGTTGGAACCTCAATTAACGCTTTATCGTCGGCGATTCGAGCAACACTGATTCTAACGATCGTCCGGTATTAGATTTTATAACTACACCAGCTCTGACGTAATTTATTTTAGTCGGGACTAGCTGTTGCCTAAACCTTGGATTCATTTCTCTTGTATTATATAAACATTCGAGTTTGTTCAAGTGTATAGGTGTGTCATACTAACAGCATTCCCGTTTGTTCGAGAATTTGTAAGTTCATTGTCTTTCCAACTTCCTTTACCACTTCAGGCTATTTAATAATTGGGTGAACGTTTACTTATCTCAGCATATTACTGTTCTAGAACATGGGGGTCATTTAACTACGTTTTGTATTTAATTAAAAATACGCTTTTTCAGATGAAGTACTAGCGTACTTCTCTTATTTAATGAAAGTTACTGTCAGAATAAGCAATTTTGTATGAGCTTGACGTTTATTAAACTGAAATTTTATTTAGAACCTTTACGCATTTGAAGAGGATAAAACTCTTTTATAACATGTGATTTAGTATTTAAATCCATGAAAACGTAATAAATACTTTTATTCCATCCAAAACATAATCCTTTTATTATTAAACCATCTAATGAACACGGTTTTATGCATCCAACGTAATTGATACATTTTATACCGGGCGTACCACAAATATTTTCTATACAAGTAAATATATAAATACCTTGAATTTTCTCAAATTTGTGAAGTCAGATGTTTATCATATGATGGTATGTAACTTTGCTATATATATATATATATATATATATATATATATATTGCTGTGATAAGGGGTTGCTTAAGGGTGCACGTTATAGTAAAGGTCATTCAGGAATGAGTAATTAGAATAGGCAGCAGAAAACTGCACTTATTTAAGGAAATAATTAAGAAATAGACATAGTTTGTAGATAGTAAGTAGTCAACACCCTGTATATAAAGTAGAAATAGTTTTTGGGCGACGCAGGTAAACATAGGAAGACGCATAGTTGGCGTAGGAATGAGAAATACATGTATTAAGTAGATAGTAAATATTAAATACCCTGTAGATAAAGTTTAGTTAATTTAGGTAAAACAAATAAGGATATTTTTCAGTGGAAGCACGCGTATATATAGGAATAAATGATAAAGTGTAATTAGACACGCATTAAAGAAGAGTTCCAGACGACTAAATTAATACGGATATAGAAATAGAGTTTCAGGTAGTCAATATAAATGCGTACAAATATCTAACCATTTTTGATAAGAGAAATGATTAAAAATTGCGTGAATCGCATGTAAACATGAAAATTTAAAGTCGAGTTGCATCAGTTGTTTATGGAAAAGCAAGTAATCTATCAAAATACAGCATGTTGATAACGAAAGACAGCTGCGGGCAGGTTGTGATTATGGGGAATCGTGGAGCATTACATCAGAAACTGCTCTAAATGAAATTATTTGATTGGTCAGAAACAAGCGACGAGTTCTAGACCATACCCACGGATGGAGTGGGAATTCGGGAATATATTAGCAAGCACCTTGATAAGAAAGGCAGTTTTGAACTCAACGAAGGCCGAAGTGCGTTGCCATTAAAACAAAGTAATACGTAATAATTATAAAAGTGAAATAAAATGAGTGCGAATATGAAGATTATAATTGCCGTTTAAACGTAAGTACGCTTTTAATGAATTTATTGTAAACTAAGACATAAAAATAATAGGGCTTCGAGGTCTGAGGGAAATAGACTATGATTCTGATGTTAAGGGAAAAATACAGTAATACAATTTAGATGTCCAGGGGAAAAGAAGAATAATACAATTTTGAAGTACAGGGGTGAAACAAACTACAATTTTAAGTCTGGGGCAAGAATGATAAAAGTCTAAGTTTGAAGAATTGAGATAAATTGGGGTGTATAATTTAATAATGGTGGTCCATAGCGTAATGGCAATAATTAGAATGGAATCCAGAATTGGGGAAGATCATTTTTAATTGGAAGCGTCGATGTGAAAAAAACGATAAAACCAGGTCAGTTTTTTAGTTATAAGACATTTGTTTTTCTATATAAATTTTTATTTTATTTTGAATTTGCTAAATATGATATGCTTGTGAAAAAGTCAACAAAAGAGGTTGCATACCTATAGAATGAGTAATATGATAACAGGTTTAGAATATTCTACACTTTGTTGGTGAAGATAATAAGTTTTTTTGGTGACTTTGGGTTTTTGAGTACATACTAGATGGTTGTTAATAAATGAAATTTATAAGGTTAACTAATTTAAAAATGTATTACAAATAATTTCAAAAGCTGTACATAACATATTGGTTTCATTATATAAAATCGAAATTTACTGAATTTTATAATTCCAAATAAATGCTAGCCGAGGTCATAAGATTTAAATAGTACAAAGGCGGAGCCACAAGTTGAATAGGAAATTGATAACCCGCAAGGCGGTAACGTATCGAATTTTGCCATTGGTAGATAAAGTTGTTTAAAGATAAAGTCCAGTTGATAGCAATATTAAGAAGACAGCCGGCGGAGGAGATAACTACAATTTATAGTGAATATTAAAATGGTGGTCCAATAATTTAGAGTACGTAGAAAATTAATAAGGCGCACAACGAAGGGGATCAAGAATTCCAGTTCATAGTAATAAAAATAACAACCCAAAGTAGGGGCAAGAAAATTCCACGAATAGTATAGCAATATATATATATATATATATATATATATATATATTGCTGTGGTCTCTAAAGAAATTCTCGCCTCACGGATTGGGCGTCATAAGATTGCTGTGGATTCACCAAAATTCTTGCCCCAACGTTGGACCGTATAAGATTGCTGTGAATCGTGGAGTCAGTCTCTGGAACTCCATAAAAATCATTCAAGTTCTAAGATTCGGCTGTCATAAGATTGCTAGGCGGCTCCGTGGCGTAGTGGTATGTGTGTGACTGCTACGCCCTAGGTCCCGGGTTCGAATCCCGACACGGTCCGCTTGAAAAATGTTAGGCGAGCATTTTTCGCAAAAATACACCCTCGTTCGGATGAGAGGTAAAATGGAGGTCCCGTGTGTGAGTGTTGTCACGCACGTTAAAGATTCCTACCTTGCTTGGAACAGCAAGGATTCGGCAAAATTCAAAATTTTCCAGGTAAAAAAAAAAAACTCGCTTCCTGGCCAATGTAGTACCTTCGGGTGGAGCATTGGAAAAAATCACATTTAATGTCATAAGATTGCTGTGATCGGACTTATGAGTTTGGCATCACCGTGTCAACACTGATTTTCAAAAAAACAATATAAAATTTTGTAAAAATATTCTTACCCGTTTATTCTGCTGCAGCAATCTGCAGCAGTATGAGAAACGCCCTCTTACTTTATTGTTCAAATAAGGTTATCAAATTAAAAATACTTTTGAAAATGAAATTATAGACAGTACCAATAATACCAATGTACATAAGAAAAGGTGTTTTGAAATTGTAATATGTATTTCATGTAAATAGAGTGTGATGTATTTTGTGAATTGCGTTATTTTGAGTGAGTGATTGGAGGGTGTGCATTTCTATTAAGTTTCATAATAGAAGCAATGAGCGGGAGTTTTTAGATCCAGCGTTAACAGGTTAGAGTCTGTGTTGGTTTTAAAAGGGTTTTGGTAGAATTAGGAATTTAGAGAGGAGCAGCCGAGAATAATATCACAATATTAATGACACCCAAATTGAGAGGCACGATTTTACAGGTTAAACCTCACAGTATTAAATATATATATATATATATATATATATATATATATATATATATTGCTGTGGATCGTGGGGTCAGTCTCTGGATCTTCCTAAAACCTATTCAAGTTCTAACGTTCGGCTGTCATAAGATTGCTGTAATCGGACTTATGGGTTTGACATCGCCCGAGTCAACACTGATTTTCAAAAACAATAAATAAATTTATAAAAATATTCTTACCCGTTTCTTCTGCTGCAACAATCTTCAGCAGCTTCCCTGGTTAGCCCAGTTGTGCCTCTTCTCGGATACTTAAATTTACAATCATTCTTCCTTCCCGCTCACACATCATTTAATAAAATCACCACATAATACAACAATCATACAATCTTTATTTACCGCTGTTTACAAACAATTATTTACCGATATTTACAGTTTGATACACTAATTATTGCTCAATAAGTGCTATTTTTCTAAAGTCCTCGTTTTAAATTTTTAATTTCAAACACATTTAATACAATCGGAGTAAATAGACCCCAAACAGTACCCTATATTTATTGCACACTGGAGTATGGTAAGCTCATAATAACCTAGTTTATTAATGTATGCCTTTTACGTTGCATAAAATTACTACAAAACAAATAAACCCATGTACCCTTAACAATCCAATTTAAATTCGTAATGAAATTTAGTAAGTTTTACATACACCTCTTTTTCAATATTTAAAATACCCTCATAATTGTCAAGTACACGTATCTTTTCCAATACGTTAAATAACCATAAATGACCATCAAAGTTCACTCACACATCACAAATAATTCCAACAGTTTATCAAATAACAGCAATTTCAAATGAGTTACCTGGAAAATGCTTCAAGTCCCATCTCCTTCGATGATGCTATCCTCCAGAATTCCTTGGCTTCGTGATTATGCACTCTGATCCTCCAGATATTTATAGATGATAACCTCAGCATACGCCGAGCTCCGTGCTACCAATTACCATTCCATTCCAACATCCAAATTTACGTATATCATACTTTTGTTTATTGCTTTATTAGCTTGTTATGGTATTAGTTGGACCTCGGTTAATTTAATTCACTCGACACTACACACGTTAATAACTACAAGGCCTCAACTTACCACGTTATAAGTGCTAATACTATTTTTACTGCATTATACAAATTTTCAATACTCACAAGCCTCTACTATAATCTCGGTTGATTATTATACGTAGTCTAAAGCGATGAAAATACCAAGAGATCGGAGGACCAGAGGACCAGAGGACGCTGCTAATTTTCTTAAAGTATTTATACTATTTATACTTCTGCAAATTTTAATCTAACTGACTTAAAGCTACCAGAAATTTACCTCGTGGACACACAATTTAATCCGAAAAATCGCTATCACCTGTCGCGTGTTTGTCCGTTGTAAAACTATCTATTTCAACCAATGATACAGTCCTGTGTCATCATAAAACTCCGCCTGTAATATTTTTATCCATGTCTTATGCATATTTGATGTCGCGTTCCAAATCCCACTTGAGTTATAGAAAATCGATATTGCTGACCGCGTCGCCTGACTCCACGTGGATACGAACGTGCGTTTTGAAACTAATGCTTTTATACCAGTCTTTATCTGTAGCATATTATTGATCGTGCATCCCTTCCGCTATTTAAGAAATTTTGTTAGCTTGTTTATTCGAAGCAACTGACGGTTGGAAATATTTTCTTTGAAACTCGCGTCGACGAAGGTAACCTTTTCAGACATGCAGGTGTTCCTAATTATTGACCGTTTAAACAACAATTCTAGGAGCTTATATTTCACGGTATTCGATACAATTGACGTCTTTGTCTGATACCACAAACCCTTTTGCCTTTGGATTATTGATTTTCTATACTCTGGTGTGTTTCTTAATGCTATTACACGTTGAATTAAAATAAATTAAATTAATTATGCGTTTCTATTTGTTTTTAAAACTGGTTTTCTTTATGAACCTATTACTTTTCAATCATTAATTATAAAAATACGTCAATACGTGTCCGTTTAAATTAAATAAATGAAATAAATTTTGCGCGTAAATAAATTGTTCCTTTCTCTATACAGGGTGTTTGAAATTGCATTGCTTACCCCAAATTTAATCCTTTAAATCCATAACAATATATATATATATATATATATATATATATATATATATAACTATTTTAGTAGTTAATTACACAAAGTAAGTTGATAAAAACTATAGTATTATAGTGAATAAGATGAAATAATAATTTAGACTTTTATGCAAAGCCCAAATCATCATTTCAAGTCGAGCTAGTAATTGAAAGATGGAAACTATAATGTCTTGGACAGGACTTGAACCTGTATCCTGGTATTGCCGGAACCATGCGTTTACCAGTTACGCCACCAAGACCGATGGCACAATTGGGAAATTTACAAATTTAAATCGTGTATATATATATATATATATATATATATATATATATATATATATATTAATGTTTTTATTAGTCATTTAAAAGGTTATTTAGCACAATTCCATCGACATACGACACTCGAAGCCTGAGCAAATTAAAGAAATTTTTGTAAATACTTATTCCTCATAATGGTGAATTTGTAAAGATACTCAGTATTTGAAAAACACTCCATTCATTATACTATAAATGCATAAACCCCGTTAATTACAGCCTTTATTCGTATTACGTAACTCAATTAAATCCTTAAATAAAACTAGCGTATATCCCGTGAGTAAAAATTTGGTTTTGAAAATAGTCTTCATCCGTTATCAAAATACTCGAAAAGGGGCATTACAAAAGATTCATTTATACGCGTTCTAAAAGAATATAGTTTTCAGGTATTTAATAATTTCATTTCATTTTCATTGCAGGATGGAAAGTAGTGAGAAGCGTATATTGTAACGCAAAATATGCAGTCGTATTTTTGACGAGGAATTTATATTTTTAATTGAAAAGCATATTTCATTAAGAACCTTTGAGAAATATCCTGGGTAAATGACATTGCCCATAATATAAGATAAAGAATTTAAACGTTCTTTCAGCAATTAGCGAAACTAATAAATCAAGAAACAAAGGTGGGTAAATGAAGGAGTGACACCTATTATTCTTCAAGATAGCATATAACGCGTGTAAAATATGTTAATTAACTATAAAGTTGCGTCATACACATAAATAACAACGTAGGAAAAACGCTCAGAAATTACCAGATGTTTCTAGATTTTATAACGAAGTAAGACACGATACTATATAAGTTATTAAATAATGCGTTCAAGAAGTCAGTGTTTTAATACTCGCTAAAGACGTCAAGCAGTAGCTAAGAATCGGTCGGGTTAATAACCAGTATTGGGTACTTGTTTTAAACGAACAACGTAATAAATAAACGACTTTGGAAGATGATTATTTTGAAGAAGTAAGATTTTGAAGTAGATAATTGAATTGATTTTTAAATAAATACACAATGATAAATTACGGAAGGAACGCTTTTTAATTTGAATGCAAGCATGTGGTATTTGAATTTTGAAATAAATTTAATGATAAATTAATTTTAAAGAGATTGAATGATATTGATATATGGATTTAAAAACCATATATGGAGCTTAATAGCATTTAATGAACATGAATGCCAGTTTTTGATATGGAAAAAGCATAAGCAGCATAATTTAACGGCAACACAAGAATCTCAATGTTTTTTTAAATCTATGAAAAGACATTGCTTTAATAATATAAGTAGGTTAAATTACATAAGATTTTAGTGTGTAAAGCTTTGTGCACAAGTGGATAATTTAAATTGGGTGGTTGAATTTCGGGGCTACTATAATAAAATTTATTAAACCTAACTGATGAGATACGTTTGAATTCGATTGAAAAGGCGCTTATTAGAATTATCCCATTTAATTTCAAAAAAAATTGTACATAGTACGATTTAAATAAGGAAGGATTTGTGAATAAAAGTCCTGATTAGAAAAAGAGATTTTTGGACTATCTTATTTTAAGCGAGTGATTATCTAATCGTTATAAAAATTTTGATCTTAGACTTAAGATATTATCTGAAAGAAAAAGCCTTTGCGACAATATTAGACTATATCTTTAGATTTTAATGTTTGTATGAAAATATTTTTTTTGATGTTCCGTATAAGATATTGTTTGTTAAAGAAAAGTTGTGTGTGTGGATGCAGCAATTGTTATTTGAAAGATTGTTTTTGTAAGAATATTTGATGTTATTATATATTTGATGTCTTATCCTCGTGGTTTCATTTAAACTGAGCTTGCAACGTAATTAGGGCAACACCTTTAAATTTGAATCAGCCATAGTCCACGGCACTTTTATCGACTCCCAACCTGGGTTTAATTCTTTATCGCATTAATCCACAACAATATATATATATATATATATATATATATATATTGCTATAATTATAGGGTAGTTTAGGGGTAGCTTAAGTCACAGTGGCCGTAGAATAAATAAAAGAAACTTCCAGTTAACAAAAGCACATAATTACAGATATTATAAGAGTAAATAGGTCACAATACATATTGTTAGTTGAGAGCACACTGTATATAAAAGTACAAGAAATTAAACGCATAAGAAATAGAAATATCCAAGAGTAGTTACGAGCAAAGATAAGATTTAAAAACGTAACAAAATGCATCAAAATAAAATCAACGGAAAACCTATATGAATTGGCTTAATAAATATTTAACAAGTGTAACGGTCACTTTGTTACGTTACAATGACTCTCACTGTAGATATCGTAATTAGATTAAACGTAACAATTTATTTGTAAAATATTGATTCAGGGCCAAGCATTTAATACTAAATACAACGCGACTTTATCTGTCCGACAGGTGTGTGATAATTATTGATAAATAGAAATACGAATTAATACATTCTTGATTAGACGTTGTTCGTCTTGAATGCTCTTTGTGAAGTGACCTACACGTTTTCGTTATCCAAGGGTTAGCGTGTGCTAAAATATATTTCTCTAGCTGCGTTGCAGGATATAAATATAACGAAACGTTAATTTTCTGGAGTTGCATATAGCGTGGGCTGTGCTTATTTGGAAGTTTCTGCAACTTTGGTTCAAGTATTTGAATGTTATAGGTCGATGGTGCACATTCATTGTAAGTAAGATTGCGCCGCGTGCAATTTAGGAATTGTTTGAAGTTACTATATGTTTGAAGATAGCGTCGCTATAAAAATATTTTTAAACCCTTACGCTGGTTAGCGTTGAAGGTTTGCTGGTACAATTGCTTGAGCATTATTCAATTTTATGCTTTTAGGGTTTTTTTGTTATCCACTGGTTTATTTATTTGTTTATTCTCTTCTCTGGTATCTTCTTGGTTATGGTTCTCGTTTTGGTTTTCCTTTATTGGAATTGCCTTATTGTATTTTTGGTGCACGTACAGCAGATACAAGTTTTATCCAGATGTTACATTTCTTGTTATTCATTTGCACACTGATCTTTTAGTTACATATCTACAGTGAGGGACAAGTGCTACCTGCAGAGAGCAAAACACCACACCAGGATGTATTAACGTATCCTTTTTTACGTAAGTGGCCTGGGAAGAATAAAGAATACTCCGACGGACTTAGTTGCTTACTTTGCAACTTACTAGATTTTTCATATATAAAAATAATAATTTCACTTTGTTCCATTATCACTGTTAAAGCAGTTGAAAGGGCCTATAGTGGTAATTTTCCTATATACATTTTGCTATATATAAAGTGTTGTTTTGCGCAAACCAACCCCTAGTACTGGTTTTTAACTGTATGCGACTTATTAGGAGTTGCAGGTGCAATCAGCTGTTTCCCTTAAATCGGTGTTAATTTGAATATTTAAAATATATACATATTTATATAGCGTGTGCAAATATTAATCGTAGTTCTCATAAACCTGAAGTTAACACAATATCTACAGTAATATTAGTCCTGGATCCTGGATCAGCCAATTAGGCAGGTAAGGTTGGTTTTATATTATAGTTGCCTTTTTGCGCGGAGCCCGCCTTGGCGCTCAACAAAATATTAGTACCATCTCGCTTTCAGAACCCGACCCATTATGCTTCTGACTAGCCGCGGTACAAACAGGCAACGTTTCTTTTGTTCCAGGTCTTGAATCTACGTAACAGGTTTTGGCGCCCAACGTCGGGCCCGTTTTTATCAGCTTCAAGCTTAAAATATTTAACAAAATGTTTTGTGTAGTTATTGTGTAACGGACGAGTTTATGAGAACATCAATTGCAGCTAAAAATTTAATTTAATTTTTATCAGTAGGTATAAAAGCTTGGTTAAAAGTGTTTGAATTTGTATGTTATATTTCTTTGTGATAAAATTAATTTAAAAATGGACCCTTATCGATTGTCCAAAGACGAGTTAGAATATGAATTGTTGGTACGAGGTATTAAAATCTCGGCTACTGAAACATGTCGCGAATTAAGGAAAAAAGTAAAAGAAGAGTTATCAAAGGAATCTTTTGGTGAGGTTAAAACTATACAAAATTATGCTCCGAATATAAAAGAAGAGTTAGGTATTTGTGAGAGTAAGTCTACAGAATTAGAATCTCAAGTTCAGTCTTTAGTTTTGAGTGGAAAACCCGTTAATATATTATATGCTGAAAGTAAACTTAAACATTTGCTTGGAAGGTTAGTACGACTTCCCTTAGTAGATGCTAATAAAAAATATCAGAGCGCGGTTGATTCGTTGATGGAGCGCTTAGGGAAAATAGATGTGTTGTTAGATGAGTCCGACGCGATACCAGAACAAACAGTAAGTGCCCATGAGTTGAATATTGTTCCGGAAAATCGATTTCTAAATGAAAATATAAACACCCCTGTTTTATCGTCAAAAAGTATACCTGTATGTAAGTGGGGAATTACTTTTTCTGGAGACCCCGACCACTGTAGTGTTAACGAATTTTTGGAAAGGGTTGAAGAATACAGGGTGGTTCGCAATGTTAGCGTCATAGATTTAAATAATTCTATTATAGATTTATTGAGAGGAAATGCTCGTATATGGTATAGGTCAGTTCGATCCTCCATTACGTCTTGGCAAGATTTTGTTTCTCGGTTGCGTTCTGAATATTTACCGTTTGATTATGAATGTGAACTTCTGACGGGAATACATAATAGAAAACAAGCATCGCAAGAACGAGTAGGAGACTTTTTCGCGTGCATGATAAATTTGTTTGCTAGACTTTCAAAACCTTTATCAGAGGAAGAAAAATTAGCTATACTTCGCCGGAATATCTCTCCTTACTATATTCACGGTCTAGGCTTACAAGACTTTTCTACGGTGGACGAATTGCTTAATCTATGTAAAAGATTAGAGGTGAACAAACAATTAGCTTCAGATACACGTCAAAGACCCATTACTTCTTTACCTCGATTAGAACCCGAATTGTTAGACACACCGTTTAAACTGGAAAGTAAACCCATTTTGGAAAAACGTATCTCACCTCTTGAGACAGGCGTACAGTGTTGGAATTGTCGACAATTGGGGCATGCGTTTAAGTATTGTGAACTTCCTAGAACAAGGAAATTTTGTTTTCGTTGTGGCAAAGATGGCACTACTAAATTTAGTTGCGTGTGTTCGGGAAACGGATACGCAGGTCGTCGAGTAGCCGGTCGGCGATCATAGATACGAGCTCGGCAAATCAATCATGGAAATCTTGGCTTGAAACTGTTCGAACTGAATTTCAGAAAGATCGAATAAAAGGTTTATTTATAGATAGAGAGGGAGACTCTCGCCCTTTTGCATCTGTTTTGGTATACGATATTGCGTGTATAGGTTTGGTAGACACGGGTGCAAGTCAAACTGTAATTGGTCGTATGACTTGGTTTAAATTAAAGGAAGCTGGTATTAAGTTGGAATCTAATAATTTGTCGGTTACCGTTGCTGATGGCAGGTCATGTAATGTTATCGGAACTGTGCAGCTTTTAATTAAATTAGGGAACCACGTCAGTTTAATAAAGGCATTAGTCATCCCCGAGGTGGTTGAGGATATTATTTTGGGTATTGATTTTTTACGTAAAATGGCTGTTTTTCCAGTAATTAAAGGCAACAAATGGGAGTTTAAACCCCATAATTATTTGAGCGGTATTTGCGTCAAGGATTCTTTAAATAATGTACAAAAGCAGGAGCTAGAGAAATTGGTGACTTTAGCATTTACAGAAATAGGTCAAGGTTTAGGTTGTGCTAAAGGTGTGCAACACATGATCGATACAGGACGTCACCCTTCCATTAAACAACGATATTATCCCGTATCCCCGTATGTACAGAAAGTGATTGATACTGAGGTAGATAAAATGTTAGCGCTTGGCGTCATTGAAAAATTTAAATCAGCCTGGAGTTCGCCTATTGTTATGGGGAAAAAATCTAACAACGAGTTTAGATTTTGTATTGATTTTCGAAAAGTTAATCAAGTTACAAAAAAAGACGCGTACCCATTGCCTTACATTTCAAGCATTTTAAATCGTCTTAGAGATGCTAAATATTTATCAACGATTGATTTAAAATCGGCGTACCATCAGATCCCTTTGGAAGAAACTAGTAAAGAGAAGACTGCTTTTGTTGTACCGGGTAAAGGTTTATTTCAATTTACCAGACTGCCCTACGGTTTACATAATGCGCCTGCTACTTTTCAGCGATTAGTTGACACAATTCTTGGGCCGGATTTAGAAAATTGTGTGTCGATTTATTTGGACGATATTCTTATAGCAACATCGGATTTCGACACGCACATTAAGGTTTTGAAAGAAGTTTTTAAACGTCTTAATTCAGCAGGGCTTACGATAAACCCTGAAAAATGTGAATTTGTCAAAAATAGTCTCCGATACTTGGGCTATGTTGTAGATCAAGACGAGCCGATCCCGAAAAAATTACATCAATGGTAAATTACCCTACCCTTCGAAGTGTAAAAGAAGTTCGTCGTTTTATAGGACTAATTTCGTGGTATAGAAGGTTTGTCAAGAATTTTGCTTGCCGTGTGGCCCCGCTCAATCGCTTGACAAGGAAATCGAAACATTTTGTTTGGGATGATGAGGCTGAAAAAGCATTCTTGGATATTAAGCAATGTTTGATTTCCACTCCGATATTAGTTTGTCTTGATTTTTCCAAAAAGTTTTGTATCCAAACGGATGCGTCGCAAGTGGGTCTAGGTTGCGTGCTAACTCAAGAGTTTGATGACGGAGAGCACGTGGTAGCTTTTGCTAGTAGGAACCTTACGGCACAAGAACGCCGCTATTCTACTACAGAATTAGAGTGTTTGGCTGTAGTGTGGGGTATCAAAAAATTTAGGCCTTATATCGAAAGAGTTTCGTTCACGGTTATTACCGATCATTTTTCTCTTTTATGGCTACATAAACTACAGAACCCTTCAGGTCGTTTAGCCCGATGGTTGTTACGTCTTCAAGGTTATGATTTTAATGTTGTTCATAGGAAAGGGGTTTCTCATCAAGTACCGGACGCTCTGTCTAGAGCTGTTGCTCTCATTGACATCAAGGATGGACCGTTAGAACACTGGTATGTTGATTTAAGAGCGAAAATTTCAAGATCACCTGAAAAATTTCCACATTGGCGTGTGCTAGATAATAAAATCTATAAGTTGGTGGATAACGAAGGAATACTCTTGGATGACGGTAATAAATGGAAATTGGTTGTTCCTAAATTTTTGAGGCAGGAAGTGTTTTTAGAAAACCACGATGCGCCCACAGCTGGTCACATGGGTTATTTTAAAACTCGTAAACGCATTTGTATGAAATATTATTGGCCAAAGATGAATGCTGAAATTGCTAAATATGTTAGGGGTTGTCAAATGTGCCAGGCACAAAAAGTACAACAAAAAGCGCCTCATGGCGTTATGTACAAACGTATTATTTTTTGCCCGTGGGAGGTGATTTCAACCGATTTGGTTGGTCCATTGCCGTTATCGTCGAAAAGGAATAGGTTTATACTGGTTGTAACGGATTGTTTCACAAAATATGTTTTGTTATTCCCTTTAAAAACTGCTACCAGTTCCGCGGTTGTAAAGCATATTGAAAAAGATGTCTTTTTAATATATGGTGCGCCCGAAAGAATTTTATGTGATAATGGTAGCCAATACGTTAGCGATAAATTTCGGAAGATGGCAAAATCTTATAAAACAAAAATAGTTTTTGATGCTAAGTACCATCCACAAGCTAACCCCACAGAACGTGTAAACCGAGTTTTGAAAACGATGATCCGGTCATACGTAGGTGAAGTACACAGAAGTTGGGACGTTCAACTTCCAGCTTTTGGGTTTGCGCTTCGTAACGCCGTTCACGAAGTCACCGGGTTTAGCCCTTCTTATTTAAATTTTGGACGGGAAGTTTATTTGTCGGGGGACATGTTTAGAGGAATAGAAATCAATAAGGAAGACCCGCTTGATTTTAAGGATCGGATTCCGATCACAGATCATTTAAAATCTATTCGCGATTTATTTCCGATGGTTAATAAGAGGTTAGCTGCCGCCTACGATAAAAGTGCTCATCGGTACAATTTGAGGCATCGACCATTACAGTTAGATGTTGGTCAAGTTGTGTGGAAAAGAAATTTTACATTGTCTAAAGCTTCGGACTTCATTGCGTCTAAGCTTAACCCAAAATTTATTAAGTTGCATGTAAAGAAAAAAATTTCGCCGAATGTCTATCAGTTATCCGATTTTCATTCTGGACATAATTTAGGCAACTGGCATATTAAAGACATAAAAATTGATCATAGTTTGGATCCTTTGATTGAGGGTAGTTAGATATACTTCCATCTTCTTTGAGTTGGAGTTTCCAATGATTTTTTTTTTTGGGAGATGGTTAAATTTCGGAAGGGGGGAGTTGTAACGGTCACTTTGTTACGTTACAATGACTCTCACTGTAGATATCGTAATTAGATTAAACGTAACAATTTATTTGTAAAATATTGATTCAGGGCCAAGCATTTAATACTAAATACAACGCAACTTTATCTGTCCGACAGGTGTGTGATAATTATTGATAAATAGAAATACGAATTAATACATTCTTGATTAGACGTTGTTCGTCTTGAATGCTCTTTGTGAAGTGACCTACGTTTTCGTTATCCAAGGGTTAGCGTGTGCTAAAATATATTTCCCTAGCTGCGTTGCAGGATATAAATATAACGAAACGTTAATTTTCTGGAGTTGCATATAGCGTGGGCTGTGCTTATTTGGAAGTTTCTGCAACTTTGGTTCAAGTATTTGAATGTTATAGGTCGATGGTGCACATTCATTGTAAGTAAGATTGCGCCGCGTGCAATTACTATAATCTGTATTTTTAGGAATTGTTTGAAGTTACTACATGTTTGAAGATAGCGTCGCTATAAAAATATTTTTAAACCCTTACGCTGGTTAGCGTTGAAGGTTTGCTGGTACAATTGCTTGAGCATTATTCAATTTTATGCTTTTAGGGTTTTTTTGTTATCCACTGGTTTATTTATTTGTTTATTCTCTTCTCTGGTATCTTCTTGGTTATGGTTCTCGTTTTGGTTTTCCTTTATTGGAATTGCCTTATTGTATTTTTGGTGCACGTACAGCAGATACAAGTTTTATCCAGATGTTACATTTCTTGTTATTCATTTGCACACTGATCTTTTAGTTACATATCTACAGTGAGGGACAAGTGCTACCTGCAGAGAGCAAAACACCACACCAGGATGTATTAACGTATCCTTTTTTACGTAAGTGGCCTGGGAAGAATAAAGAATACTCCGACGGACTTAGTTGCTTACTTTGCAACTTACTAGATTTTTCATATATAAAAATAATAATTTCACTTTGTTCCATTATCACTGTTAAAGCAGTTGAAAGGGCCTATAGTGGTAATTTTCCTATATACATTTTGCTATATATAAAGTGTTGTTTTGCGCAAACCAACCCCTAGTACTGGTTTTTAACTTTATGCGACTTATTAGGAGTTGCAGGTGCAATCAGCTGTTTCCCTTCAATCGGTGTTAATTTGAATATTTAAAATATATACATATTTATATAGCGTGTGCAAATATTAATCGTAGTTCTCATAAACCTGAAGTTCACACAATATCTACAGTAATATTAGTCCTGGATCCTGGATCAGCCAATTAGGCAGGTAAGGTTGGTTTTATATTATAGTTGCCTTTTTGCGCGGAGCCCGCCTTGGCGCTCAACAAAATATTAGTACCATCTCGCTTTCAGAACCCGACCCATTATGCTTCTGACTAGCCGCGGTACAAACAGGCAACGTTTCTTTTGTTCCAGGTCTTGAATCTACGTAACACAAGCGCGTTAAATATATCATCGTATACGCAGGCTAAAATTATGCATTATTTGAATAAATCGTACGTGACACAAAGTATTACATTTGTTCAAAAATTTAATTTAACTAGGAAATAAACAAACACCAAATTTATTTCGGTTTAGATTAGAATAAGCAAATAACAATGAATACGTGACTTAATAAACAGAAATTCGTGGGATTCCTCAATTAAACATCATGGTATGTAAGTGAATACGTGACAATTAAAGCGTTTATTCAAGTATTTGAACTATACAATTGGCAAAATTCCCGGAGTACACAAAAGATAAACGCAAAAGGTATCGCCCCAACACGTGAAACAACGAATAGAGAACAAGAGGTAGAGCCTATAAATACGATAACAATTGAGCGACGAGCGACATTTTAAACTGGGCTACCACGATACTCAGAAATGCTAAAATATTTACGTAACCAGTCATACGAAAGTAAATGAAAATCATTTTAAAAAGTGTAAAAATTGTGTAAGTGAGCCGATCTATTATAGACGTAAATAAACAACAATCTAGTAAAGATTACAATTTTTAACATAAATAAAACAGGGCTCTGGAGAATACTCTGGTGAATTCTCTGGTGATTACTCTGGTGAATTCTCTGGTTAATCACCTTCGTTAAATTACTTTGATAATTACTTACATGGTAAATGTTCCATTACTGTCTTGTTAATTACGGAGATGGAAAACCTTTTATTTACTGATATACAAATTGAATCTTAAATTGGATTAACTTATGGGATTTTGAATAACGATTTGGATAGTATTTTGGTTTGATGTGGACTTCCAAATTCGACTCTAAATATTCAGACTGGGCACGAAAACTCTTGGGGGATGCAGAGAAACTATGGGACCATTCCAGGTTAGCCATTGATATAATTTATTACTGAAAACTGTTTTAATTCAATATTTTTGGTACATGTAAGAGTCAACAAAACATTAGTTTTATGGATCAATTTATGAAAGGTAATAGGCATCTTGAAACGTTTCAAAAGATCTCTAAATATAACAGAGGGCTCGTTTTTCTGACTTCATTTTCTTGAATCTGGTATATGTAAATATTCTAAAAAGGGGAAGAATTCAAAAAGGTTGTAAATATTTAATCATTATATGGTGTACTGTAGAATTGCTTTACTTAATTGAATCAGCTAGTTGAGGCAAAGAGAATCCATAACTTAACATTTCACATCATAAGTGCTTGATTAATATAAAGGGGATAACACAGCATTTTATGGTATGCCCATCGTAGGGGCTAAATATAATAAAGAAAGTATCACAGCATTTTATGACATGCCCGACCGTGGGGCTAAAAATAAATAAAACCATCGTAGGGGCTGCTGAAGTATCACAGCAATATATATATAAATGATAATAATCTTGACCTTTTATTATGATAATATAAGAATTTAAATTTTTTCTTCGGCATTAAGGTCTAATTAACTATGTAAACATTCAATAGGATGATTTATTTTTTATTATACTCCAAACGTTTCGGCTGAACATATTAGTCTTTTTCAATGGATATTCATATCTGAAAGTAGAATTACATAACTAACCAAACTATTTTTATATATAATCATATTTTTGTTTGAGGCAAACAGTTTCTTACCTGAAATATAAAATTAACAATAATTAAGTTGCCTACATAATCATTTGGTTTCAATAATGTCAATCCATATCTTGCTAGGATTATACACAACAGTTTAAAATTTTTTATTTATGTACACCATTTGGTTTGTATACATTGAATGATTCTTATATATTTTTATAGTACAGCTATATGGCTGTTTGTCAAATGCTAAAATTTTTTTTGTATTTATTTTGAATTTTAATACTGGGTAATATTTAAACTTGTACACATCTAATTTATGGATTTGGGGATTTGTAACGACTTAGTTTGGATTCTATTGTATCTAAGAAATCCAATTAGAGGAAGTTCTCAGAGGGATTGTATGCAGGGGTTAGACAGTAATTTATAATTCGTTGTAGTATGTAGGTTGGTGCATTTGGGGAAATGAGGGATAACTGTGTTCGGTAGTAGAGGTACGGTATTTTGCATAATAGGGTCCTACACGGAACTTAGAGTTATCAGGATGCTCATTGGAGGTAATTTAACTAATCTGCGCTACGTTTTCCAGGGATTAGCACTTGGTTGTCAATGATTCTTCGCAAATAAATCTGTGTTTTGTAGATTTTTTTTAATTGGCCTCTGGCATGTCTATGTTGTGAGATTAACGTTCGGTGTTGCTGATTTTCTTTACTGATTCCCCTTCTTACTGGTTGTATTTTGTGGCATATGTTGTTAATTATTTTCTGACGTGTTGCAGCAATAAATCACACTAGAGTGTGGTCCTTGTCACGTGTTGTCTCTTAGAGATTGTCGTTGTGGCGACATGATGAATAAATTGCTTGTATAAGGTAATGTAGTAAGGGTGTTTCTAATTTCTTTAATAGACTCATATGATTGTCCATGGTTTTTATTACACTGTGTAATTCATCTAAACCTGAATGTACTGACTTGGACGGCTTTATCGCGAATACTTTATCACTCGCGTTATTAACTGTGAAATGTAAAGTTCCATTTTCTTAACACCCCCTTTAAATTTTTGAGATCAGAATATTTTATAGTTTTGTGCCGCGTTAGTGCTATTTTGGGCCTTCAACTCCGAGTTTTGTGTCGCTTTCAAAGCAAAAATATTGTGGGAGGGTTGAGGAAACAGGAGCCCCGCCCACTTGCAATTCTGGACAGAAACTTTGTCAGAATTTTGTTCTACGTTAGTTCTGTTTTGTGCCGTGAACCCAGAGTTTTGTGCTGCGTTCCAAGCAGAGATATTGTGAAAGGGGCTGAAGAAACAGGATCCCCGCCTACTTATAATTTTGGACTGAAGCTTTGTCAGAATTTTGTGGCGCGTTAGTGCTATTTTGTGCCGGTATCCCAGAGTATTGTGTTGCTTCTCAGGCAAAAACATTGTAGGAAAGGCTGGAGAGTGCAAATCCATCCAATTAAACGTTTGCCAGAATTTTGTGCTACATGAGCGCTGTTATGTTCTGGTTACGTCGGACTTTGTGCTGCCACCCAAACAGAGACATTGTGGAGAGGGCAGAGGAAAGGGGAGCCCAGCTCACTAATAATTCTGAGCATGTTTTACTATTTACATTAATATATATATTGACGCCATAAAGCGGTCACAAGAGGTCATAGAAACCCAAACTCTACAATTCTACAGATAAAGCCCACTAAGATATAAAAAATCAAAAAAAAAAATATAAATTTCTGAAAATTTATTGTTACACCCTGTATAATACAATCTTACTTTTTGCCAAGCGAAAACACAAATCCGTGCATATAAATACACCCTGTATAGTAAACGTATTGTACATAGCACAATAGCAAAAACACAAGTTTAAGCCGTGCTTTTAAGTAATCATTCTAAAATAAATACAAAGCCATTTATTTTCATTTATTAAGCATCAATACATTTCTGATGCATAAAAAATGATCTTCATTTTTTGCAAATAGCATACAGTAGTGCTAGCTTTACTCATTTTGCGTAAGAAACTACAATCAATCTTGTTAAAAACAAACGCTTTAATCTCAATTTTGTGTATTAAAACACGTTTTACCGTGTAAGCAAATATTTTTTATAGAAATGTACAACTTTTGCATTATAAAGCTTTAAATTAATCATATAAATTGACTTTTGTATTACAGAAATTTATTTTAAGTAAAGAATTCTTTGGAATAAACGAGATTAATAAGTGTCCTGTCATAAAGTGTATTAGTTCCTGTGTAAGTCCAATGTGTTTTGTGTTCAGTCTTTCTCGTATGTTTGGTATTAGCGTGTATGTTCGTCTTCCTGTGCTGCTGTTTGTCCATCGTGTCTACCATTCGTCAAGTATTTTATCTTTTATTTGTTTCTTTGTCCTTATATTATTCGTTTTAAGAAGTTGTGCGATTCTGCCCGGTTCAATATGTTGCTGCTCTTTGTTTGACTTTTAAGTCTAGTGGTAATGTGCCTAGTGTTACGTATAGTGCGTCGTGTGCAACTGTTCTGTACGCTCCTGTTATTCGAATGAGTGCTGTTTGTTGTGCGCTGTTTATTTTTGTTGTGGGTTTTATATAATTTGTCCTATCCGTCCAGACATTTGCAGCATGACATATCATGGCCGCAAGTACGCTGTTTAGATAAAGTCGTACGAATTGGAGTAGTATTTTGTATTGTCTTTGTGTTAGGCTCGTTATTGTGTTTATTGTGATTGTAGCGCTTGTGCATACGGTGTGTATGTGCTGTTCGTAATTTTGTCTTTTGCCGAGTATTACCCCTAGGTATTTTGTAGATTTTGCTCGTTTGATTTTGGTGTCGCGTAGTTTTATGTTCGGGTCTCGTATGAGGGTTCCTTTCATGGTTATGTAGGTTGCTTTTTGTGGGGCAATACTCATTTTGCTTTCTGTGCACCATTTCTGTACTGTATGTAGTGCTTTGTTTGCGTTTGTTTTAAGTTCCGTCCTGGAGTCACTTTCTACCGCTAGTAAAAAGTCATCTGCGTACGCCACTACAGACGACACCTCCTCAACGGTATCCAGTTTCTCCAGTAGATTTTCAATAGCAATGTCCCAGAAAATGGGACCACAGACAGAGCCCCGTGGGTATTCTTTGCTAGTTTGTGTCGTTATTGTGTGTGCCATGTAACGTGACGTATCTGTCTCTACAGTAACTTCGTAATGTATGGTATTGTTGTTGTGGGTAACTTTTATGTATAAGTATACTAAATAGTGTGGGCCACCAAAGTCCCTTTGATGTCAATCATGATTAGTGTTACGTACTAGTGTTGTGAGTTTCTGACAGTTTTTAATGCGTGATTGATGGCTGTTGAGCGTCCTCTCTGGAAGCTGAATTGTCCTGGATGTAAGCCTATTGTTTGTCTGTGTATTTGAATTTTGTCGTGTAGGAGTCGTTCGAATGTTTTCTCAGTAGTGTCCAACAAGCAGATAGGTCTGTAAGCTCCTGGTTGTTTGGGATCTTTGTCCTTTCCTTTCGCAATGATGTTCAATTCTGCCTGTTTCCATATGTCGGGTAGATGGTTTGCCGTAAACATTTGTTATATAGTTTTGTCAGTGTTGGTATTAGTTTGTCCTTAAGCGTTTTTAGTACCTCAATTTGAATCCCGTCCGGTCCTAGTGCTTTCTTGTTTCGACCTGTACAGATAGCCATGAGGATTTCCTCCTCCGTGAAGGGTGGTATATCCTCATTTCTGTTCCAGTGTCTGTTTCCATTGTTGTTTTGTGTTATTACTGTCTGTCGTTTTTCTTCGTGTTGTTGTGTTTTGTCGTTTCTGTTATCTTGTGGCAGTAAAGTTTCTATGAGGAGTGTCACGCTTTCGTACTAGTTTGTAGTTTCGTTCCATCAGGTTTGATTAATGTCGAGTAAGTTGTTGGTTGTTTAATCTTGTCTTTGACAATAGGGGATTCCCCAGACGTCAACTAGCAGGTGTCTTTCTACAAAATGTCCCATGTTGTTCTTCGTGTTTCGATGAGTTTCGTTAGGTATACGTTTTTCAATGTTCTGTATATGTTTAGGTTGTGTTCTCGTTCTTGTGGTTTCAATGAGTTTTGGTATATTTTCCTGGCTTTCCTGGCTCGTGTTTCGAGTGTCTGAAGTTCGTTTGTTCATTGTACTGTTTTTAGTTTTTGTCGCGTGGGTTGTTGTGGTATTGCTTTTTTCATGCTTAATAGTATTGTGTTTTGTAGCGTTTTGGAGTATTTGTGTACATTCTCGTCTGGTTGTATTGGTGAAGGTGGAGTGAAGTCGTTTCTCAACTTGTTCCAGTCTGCCTTTTTGTGTTGTATTTTTGTTTGTATGTGTTGTTATTGTCTTCGATGTGTTTGGTGTGTTTGTATATCGAATGTGGTTAGGTTGTGGTCACTAATTGTTATGCCATCATGTACTTGCCATCCCTGTATTATTCCAAGTGCTGTGATCGTTATGTCAATGTTTATTTGTGCTCCTGCTCTGTTTTTGTATGTATGTGGATTGTTTAGGCAATTTAGTATTTCCAATTGGAGTTGTTGTATCATATTTTCTACCTTTCCCCTAGGTCGTTGGTTGTGTCGTTGTGCCAAAGTGCGGATTTTCCATTAACGCCTACTGCTATTAGTAAGTTTTTGTTTTCGTATGTGCGTGCTATGTTCGTAAGATTTTCTATGTATGGTTCCGGGTCATGTCTGAACTGGAAGTAGCTTGTGGCTATTATCCAAGTTCTTCTATGTCTAGTTGAAATTTCTATGCAGGTGCAGTGCTCGTTACTGTGTTTTTGTATTGTCGTCGCAGTAATGTACCGGCATTCCGGGAATTTTCTGTTTCATCGTGTAGGGTTTCTGTATAAGAACTATGTCTAAGTCTTGTTGTGCTATGTAGCATATTTCGTGCATGATAGTTTTGCTGTGTATGGCATTGATTTGTTCTATTTTTAGTACCTTAGCCATCGGGATGATATGTTCGTAATTTGCAGTCGGGCCGTTTTTTGGTATAGTCGAAAGTGATCCTGCCATGCATTATCACGAACTGTTTGTACAGTTCGGTGGTATCGAAGATTTCTTGACGTCGATTAAAGACTTGTCTTAGTAGGTGTGTTAGTTTCGCTGTTTCCGTAGGTAATCCGTTTCGTTTGAAGTAGATTCTGTCTGCCGCTTCCATAGTGGGAAATGTGATTGTTTTCCTTTGCGGATGGATGTCCTGTCCTGATTATGTGTCTAAGTGCGGTGTTTAAGGTTATTGTGTCTTCGAGTGTTAGCCTCATTGTTGTTTCGATGTGGTCGAATATACGTTGAACGGTTTCGGTGTTGGGGGTCGTGCGTTTGTTGTTACTTTTGCGTTCTGTCTATTTTTGCATTTTGCCAGAAAGTTATCGGTGTTGGTATTGTTTGTTTGTGCAGTTATTTCGTGTTGCGTTAGTGGTCTTATTTTATTACTGATTGTGAGAGATCTTATCAGTCTTTGTAGTTTATTTGGTGATGTGCGATCTGTCTGTGTCGACTTTTCGGTTGTTTTAGTTGCGTCTGTAATGTCCGTTGTAGTCCCCATGTCTATTTTTTCTTTTGTGCGTCTCATTGTGCGAGTGTTATGTCGTTCTGCTCTAATTTTGTCCCGTTCGCGTTTTGATGGTGGTTTATGTCTCTGATGTACAGTGACTGTCGTAGTTCTTATATTTGTATTATTGGTGTGTAAGTTGTTTCCTTCTCTTTCGATACTAATTTTTGGTGTATTATTCATAATCTGTTTTCTGAATGAGTCCTTGCATCAGTAGTTTGTAAGTTGGACAGTCTTTTTTGTCTGGCGTGCATTTTTTATTTCTTTTTGTGCAGGGGATACATGTCGGGGTTGCGTCTTTTTTCGGGCATTCTGCCCTTCTATGATTTGCATCGTCTTGTCCACAGTGTGCGCAAGTGTGTTGTTTGTGTGTGCAATATTTCGCAACGAGTCCTAGGTCTTGACAGCGCATTCAGCGGGGAACTACTAAGTAGTCATTAACTGCAATGCACCTGAATTCGATATAGATTATCCCTAAGCTTGTTATTATGTTTCTTAGCTCTCCTGTTACTTGTGCTAAGAGATGTACGGTTTGTTTGTCGCGTGGTCCTATTTTGAAACTCATTGTGAAGTCTCTATCAAATTCGTCTTTTGTCATTTCGCGTTCTAAGTTTTGGTTGTATATCAGGGTCTTAATTTCTGGTTCTTTAAGATATGTCGGTATGTCGTAAAGTATTACGATAGGGTGTCGATTCCGTGGTTTATCACAGTTTAGTATTTGTTTCAGTTTGTCCTTGGTGATTATTTTGTTTGCCTCGTTTTCGCTGTCCGGTCCGATGATTAATGCTTTGCTTGTGGTTTGTATTGCTTTAATTTTGATTTTGTCGACTGTTGGGTCCAGGGTCTTTGTGAATTGTTCTTGTATTTCCCGTACTGCCTCTCCTTCGCGTAATGCTACGAAGACTGTGTCTGTATGATTTGCCACTGATTTTGTTATAGCGTCTATTTTGGGCGGGGGTGGTTTCTGTGCTAGGATGTTTGCGTACGTTAATGTCGGTGTGTGCTTTTGTTGAGTTTTATACAGTTCTAGTTCGAGTTTTGTTCCAATTATTTGTTTGTGTAGGTCGGCGTTTTGTTGTTTGATGTATTTGTATTCCCCAATTAATTCGGCTTGGGCAAACGCCCAATGCGTTAAACAATCCTTTAATTCCTTTCGTTGTCCCACTTTAAGTCTATTTGCTTGATCCAGTTCGTTGTTAATGAATTCCATAAAATCGGAGTACATTTCGTCTAACGATTCAGTTGTTTCAAATTTTTGTTGTTCCGGGCTTATTTGTCGTAGTCGTTTCCTTGTTTGTAGGGAAAATTGTTCATCGAGGGTTTGGCTAGTAATATTTATTGTAGTTGGAGTGGGTGGGGTCGTTCCAGGGGGTGTTGATGGATGATGTTCCATTTCTTCAGAGTTCAAGTTCAAGTTCAAAGCGAGCTCCTTCCGCGTGGACGGCAGCGTTCGCTTTGTCGTCGTCATAGATGGACGACCGTTTATTTTGGGAGTGTTACATTCATGCAATTTATTTTCAAAATTCACAGCAAAAAATTGATCAAAACAAACCTCAAAAAACGCAAAATAGGTATAAAGTTTTATAACTGTATTTATTTAATTAAGTAGCACAGTAATAAATGCAATTTACATCAAGG
The DNA here is from genome assembly GCA_036346225.1 of Platerodrilus igneus. Lineage (NCBI taxonomy): Eukaryota > Metazoa > Arthropoda > Insecta > Coleoptera > Lycidae > Platerodrilus > Platerodrilus igneus. The sequence continues at coordinate 1,515,844 of JARFIW010001288.1, forward strand.
TTCTTGCGAGTTGTAGAATGCGCGTTCTATATTTATTACACTTTCCGTGTGTAATGGAATCCCAAGACTGTTATTTGATACTATGTGGAAGTATAACAATTATTCTCACACCCGGTTTTAGGTATAAGCGGAGAAAGCAGTCGCTTGTAGTGTAAAATTGCAAGAGGCGGCGAAATCTGTCTAGACAAACAACAATAAATTCGTCTCTCCATGGGATTATCGTTTAAATTTGTGAAAAGTTACTGTAAATGCTTCTGTAGCTTTTTGAAGAATATGAATAATAATATTACAATGTTTATACTTACAAAGAAACGGAAACCCTTGCTACCTGCACATGAAATCTGCATCAGCTTTATTTTGCTTTAGACACACCGACGGTGACCGATTTAGTAGCTGCTAAAAATTATTTTGTAGTTTAGGATATTGATAGATGGGCATGGGAGATCTAAATAAAACCTTTTGTGTATTTCCATTCTCAACGGTGACTCATTTTTTGGGTTAGTATTTAGTGTTACTTGAAGAAAGTTTCAGTTAGTAGTATGTCATATATATGTATGAAATAGTGTGACTCAAGTACTGCAGCTTCAGGGCACAGGAGCGTTCTGGTCTGTAATAAAAACCCATAAGTGGTAGTGATATGATAAAAGAAGTGATTATTCTAATTACGAATTTGACGAGCGTCTCACGGCAGTAATGACATGGCTGCAATGACAGTTTAGGTTACTGTTAGAAATAGATATTATCATTAAAAAACACAAATTAGATATTATTATTAATAAACACACAACACAAATCACTTAACACGCATATCAGAACAGTTTGCAATAGATTTAGAACAACTGTTCTGATATGCGTGTTAAGTGATTTGTGTTGTGTGTTTTTTAATAATAATATCTAATTTGTGTTTTTTAATGATAATATCTATTTCTAACAGTAACCTAAACTGTCATTGCAACCATGTCATTACTGCCGCGAGACGCTCCGTCAAATTTGTTACGTGCAAATTAACGAAATAACGGTAGTGTTAGTTCGTAGTGTATAATAGATATAGATAATAAATTTTAATTTAGGTAGCAAAAGTGATACATCAGTAGTTTAGTAGTTTGCGATTAATGATAATGACAAGCTTAAAACTGCGATAATAAGTATTTTGATACATGATTTAATTTACCTTTTAAATAATTAACTACCTTAATTAGTGAAAATAAAAATTAAGAAATGTTTTGCTGTTGTGTAGTGTGTAGGTATATCGTTAAAAATAAGTACTCCCAGCAAAAAGCGAGTGAAGTTATCAGGAGCGCAATATAAAAAAATTAGGAAATCTAAAACTAGAGAAGCCGAAGAACTTAGTGGTACTTTATTGCGATTCTTAAAAAACGAAGAACATTTATCAATTTCGTCGTTATTAACCACATTAACTGAACCTGGACAATCAACATCTATGACTCCGAAATCTGATTTACTAGAGCCTACTACTCCTCTGTTTCTATTTCCTATAGTATCGACAACTACCGAAAAAGAAAATGCGATAGGATATAGATCAGAATCAGACAAACCTATAATTACATCAGGCTCAACAACTGAAAAATGTAAATAGAAACACCTATAACTCTTAGAAGTTTTAGTGACACTGAAATTTGTTAGAAAAATCTTGACTTTAACTCTGTTACGTGGGGTACAGTTATTAGTAGGGGTCTAAAAGTGAGAGATCTAATTGTAGAAAAAGGGCCTATCTCTTGTGAATTAGAAAATGATTTTTATCCTTTTGATATAAATAACAGGAGATATACAAGTACATATTTCTACAAAATAATAGCAAATGGGGAAAAAGTTAAAAGAACTTGGTTGATATACTCTAAGGCACAAATTTGTATATATTGCTTTTGTTGCAAACTATTTACTACAGTAAATAATAGATTTAAATCTGGATACCGTGATTGGAGAAACATAAGCCAATCTATGACTCATCATGAATAAATGAAGTACATGTAAAGACATTTTTGCAGTGGGTAGAATATTCAAAAACGTTATCCAGCACATGCCGTCATATTGCTAAAACATAGACTATTAATAAAAATTGACTGCGTAATTACCTACACAGATTCAAAAATAGCTCCTACTAAATTTACCTTTTAGAGGAAGGTCTGATACTGATAATGACATAAGTATAATTGGGAATCCTGCGTAACCTCTTAGTGCACAGCATGGTCTGCATTTGAATCCCAATCTACCAAATAGTTTATCTTCGTCAGCAGCAATGTCATCTTTCAAGATAAACACTAAACCATTGATATTACCGTTCAATTAATATTAAATTTTCTCAGTCCACGAATTTCTGAATTTTTGAAGCACCATCCCAGGGCCAGCTACCATGACTTTTAAGATGTCAGCATGACCTATACGAACTTTTGAACGCGTTCTATAAATTTTTAGTCATGCGATACATTAAATTAGTCTAGAATTTTATCATATATCAAATCTGCAATAAATTTAAATGATCTACCCACGCGTTTACACATATGCCCGATCTGCAGATAGCAATCTTTCTCCACATGTCCACCCACTAATGTACCTTGTTTGTATCAATTATATTAAAATGTTCCAGCATCGAATCCTAGGAATTTTACGATAGCTATCCCCAGAAGCTACCATATAAGCATTTTTCGTCAGCGACTTTTAGCGTTCTTAAAAATGTTCACCTTTATGCTCTTATGCGATACACCTTGTTCACGTCTAGAATTTTGTCAGAATCCGAATCGTAAATCAAGATATTAAAAAATCCAGGAGCCACCCGATCACACATGTAACACACCTTCTAAATTATAGACATATTCTCACTTATACCTAAATGAAACATCAAAACCATTCTTGAAAACTACTTTAAATTCCACGACTTCCTTCACTTAATACAGTTTAAATTCTTTAAACCAGACCATTTACAAATCACCATAGTCCACAATATTTATTTTCAACTAGTAACTTCTCATTCGGCTCATACTTATTCATATCATTTATTTAAATAAGATTCCAAAACCAACCCAATAAGTTCAAACCTCTTTTTTTCTTTGGTTCCTTAAACCTCGTACTATTTAAATTAAAGGCAAATTTAAACCTTTTAAGGGAAGATTACAATTCCCATTTTGAACCTGATTCGCAGATTTTAGCGATTTGTTTCTTTTTAAATTAATGTAAATGCCTTTCGCTTCCGAAACCGGCATCCATCACACTGGCGTTCTTTATGCATACAGCCAACGGTTGAAACGCTTGCTAACACTCCCTTTTGTGGAACCTTTTAAAAACCTATTTTTTTGAAAAACCCTTTTTCCAAATTTAATTTAATAAATTTTTTTTAATTAAAAAAAAGCCTTGGGTTTACAAAAAAAATTTTCCCAAAAATTTAAATTTTTTTCCCTTTTCCCCCCAAATTTTTAAAACCTTTTTTAAATTTTAAAAAATTTTAGTCATATACTTTTTAGTCTAATTTAGAGAATCCTTAAACGTTTAAAAAGCCACCTTACCATTTTAAACCCTTAAATATTTTCCCCATTATACCTAAAAACAAACCATTACATTTTAAGTTTTTTCATTAAATTTAAAATTTAAATCAATCCCCCCCCCCCCCCCCCCCCCCCCCCCCCCCCCCCCCCCCCCCCCCCCCCCCCCCCCCCCCCCCCCCCCCCCCCCCCCCCCCCCCCCCCCCCCCCCCCCCCCCCCCCCCCCCCCCCCCCCCCCCCCCCCCCCCCTTTTTTTTTTTTTTTTTTTTTTTTTTTTTTTTTTTTTTTTTTTTTTTTTTTTTTTTTTTTTTTTTTTTTTTTTTTTTTTTTTTTTTTTTTTTTTTTTTTTTTTTTTTTTTTTTTTTTTTTTTTTTTTTTTTTTTTTTTTTTTTTTTTTTTTTTTTTTTTTTTTTTTTTTTTTTTTTTTTTTTTTTGTTCTACTATACAACAATTTATTTAAGAATGCACGTTCAATCAACAATGCGTGCTATAAACAAATGCAACACCATCGACACAGTATCACATGTAAACAGTCTTTAATTAGTCCACGAACCAATTTTTCCACCATCTTTACACCATGTGTCACAGGACTATTAGAACATTCACCAAGCACCGTCAATTTCTAAGTAGCATATGTTTATAGCACTCGTTTAATCTGAACCCTTTATCATCGCGCTAACATGATTAAATTCTTCATTCTCAGAAGCACTTTTTACATTTCGACACTTCAAACGACCAAGTCAATTGCACTTCTAGAACCGCATGTACAGATTAACGATATACGCTTCATTTAGACATTGCTACATTTGCATAAACCTGAGTACATATTTCTAGAAAAACCGGAAACGTGAGCAGATATGTCAACATAGAATGAGCCATTTGAAGGTAGAAAAATTTACAACACTATAATACAACATTTTCAAACGCAATGCCGAGCAATTCTTCGTAAACCATCGAATCTTACTCCGGAAATACAGAAATACAATCACAACTACATCCCCTTCCATATAGTTGGGCCAGCACCCTTTAGTAACTTTACTTCATTTTATAATTATTCAATAACCTTTAACAATTAAAATTTAAAGCCAGCTTTAAATTTTTTTCACCAGAATCCAATGTTTAATTCTTTATCTGGGCCCATAATAATCATCTTCCTTTCTGCCCAACAGTTTTTTCGTAAAGCCCAAACCCCACCTTTTACAACTTTTGCAGGGCTCCTTTTTCACCGGATAGTTTGGGAAATTAAACGGAAGAAACATGAACGGCCCAAACCCAATTTGGGGAAAAAATGGGAACCTTTGAAACTCATTTAATTTTTAATTTTTTTTTCCCCGAAATTCCTTTCTTACCCAACCCTTTCCCATTTTACTTTCTTTTTGAAACCAATTTAAACCAAAACCCCCCCTTTTTAAAAAATCCAATCGGAAAAATGTTTAATTTTTATACCATTTGTTAAAAATCCGATATAAGCTTGACTTTTACTAAAAAAAAAACTTATGCTTAAACCTTAGACAAACCAAGTTCCGAAGAACCAATTTAATTTTAAAAGCGACTAAATTCAAATCTTTTCGAATTTTGGCCATTCACCGTTCGTTCTTCAACGATCGGGAGAACGAAAGCCATTAAGGCCTGCATAAAATCCAAAGGGTAGGAAACAAAATGGTAAGTCCTAGAATGCCCACACAACCAAAAACACCTTTAAACCATACTAATCCCGAAATTTAAATTAATTATAAAAGATTTTATTGTTAATCCATGATCAAAATTAGTAACAAAATTTTACCTTAATTAATTACCAAATTATTAAAGTCATTAATTTCTTAAGACAATTATCCAAGGCGCATAACATTAACCCCTTGCCCTAAGCAAAATACCTTAAAATTTTACCATCAACACCATTTTAATTTTTTAACACCAATTTCCATATAAATTTCTTCGTAGGTTACTTTGGGGTGCCCAATTTTTCAAACCGGTTTCGAATTCGCCCAAATAGAATTAGAGTACCAATAATTCCCGTAATAAAATGAAAATCCAAATCTCAACGCCCAACAATTTAAACATTTTCAAAGACAATGGGCTAAATAAACTAAGTCTTATCAATCAATTCGCTAACCAACTTTTCACAAACGTAATTGCACCCCCCGGCATGCTATTTTGTTTGCAAAAGCGTTCGCTTTAGGAGGGGAAAACATTCCATATTTCTTAATTAATTCCACGGCCGCGCCCCTTTAATTATTTTTTATTCCTTTACCTTCGTTATTTAAACATTAAGAAACCCTTTCGATTTTAAGGAACCACCATTAACCGCCACCGGTTTTTTAAGTCCTTGGGTTGCATAATAGGTTCCTTCTTTTAAAATAATCCTTTGGACAAGGTTTTTGGTTTAGGTATCCATACATAAAGTTAAGGTATTTTATTAGCAAAATACATTTAAACCAAATTAATATTGTTTATAGGTTAACATTTCCATTCAATATGGTCATTACGGAAACTTTAATATTGGAAATTTTCATTCTGTGGGTTGGCATGCCCCTTTGGGTTATGTGTTAGTTTAAACCCTGGTTTACTTAACCACTTGGGACCTTTCTTTTAATATTCCACAATACATGGAAATTATAAAAAATTTAATTGGCCCCAAAATACGCTTTAACCTACAACTTTTTGTTGACAATTTATTTGTTTTTTAAAATTTGCACCTTTTAAAAAAAATTTTGCAACAACAATTTAAATTTTCTAAAAATTGTGATTTTAAAAGGAACCCAAAAAGTTACCTTTTTTCCCCTTCCCCTTTCCGCTTCCCCAGGAGGGTTTTAAACCCCCCAAAGGGGCCCAAAAACCAACATCTTTTTAAAAATAGCAAGCGTTTGTCAGGAAATTAATTTTTAATTTAAGCCTTTCACTTTCGCTTTTACCTAAGATTAAACCACTTCAATTCTACGGAACCACCATAACATTTTCCGCCACGCCGGTTCCACCCATTTAACACCAGATTTCCACTTTGAACCACGTACCCTGGACGAAGCTTTTATGGACAGATGTCCAACCCACTGCATTTATTAGCCAAAAACACATTTTCTAACACATAAATCGCTTTTAGTTTTTACCATACCCAACTGTCTACGTAAGAAACTTTACTTTTAATCTTTCTCACAGTCATCGCCACCTTTGGATTGCTTATTTGTGCCCCGGTTTACATAACCTGGCCTAACTTTAACTATCTTCTGCTTCAGAACACTATTCTCTGCCATAATCTTAATTTCACACGTTAGTCTGACGGGTTATGATCATACGATGATCCAATGAAATTGCTAGTTCAATATTAATTCAGGCGAAATGCAAGTTAATCAGCGACACATGACATGTATGTTTACATATTAATACCAGACATTAAACACTTTGCACACATCACCACCATACTCAAACAAATCCGTCCAGAACCACTGGACCTATATGCACCAGCGACAGACCAATTGAACGGATGCCACAGATTATTACATATATTAATACAAGCTATATAATTTGATAATTGTTGACATTAGAGTTACTCAGGCGCGGCGCTGACCCAACCTATTAATTTTTCCTTTTATCTAACCTAGGTCCACACTTGTTTTTAATGGAAAACTCATTAAAGCAATATCTAATGGGTTTTAATGAGAAAATCATTAAAGCAATTAGGTCATATGGCATGGTCATATGGTCATGTGGTCAGTGGCATATGCATGGTCATTGGTCTATGGTCATTGGTCATGTGGTCATGCATGGTCATGTGGTCATGTGGTCATGTATTGGATGGTCAGTTGGTCAATGGTCAATGGTATTTTATAAAGTTTTGACATTAACTTAACATTTAATATATCCGGAATAGTCATGGCCTTGAGCTTAGGTTTATAAAAGTTATCAAAACATATTCGACTATTTCGGCAATATACGTCCCACTCTGTAGAATACTAAGGAACAAATTTTCGTATTCAATTTAGTATTCGATGTAGCTAGAACGGTAAACATGAGCGTCTCCAAGGTGATTAACGTTTCAACTTCTGGGAATAAAGTGAAACCGACAAATGAGCGATTTGGATTATGCTGTTGACAGAAAATATGTGCAACAATAATCTGGTGACAGATATTGGTAATATTTGTTATGTCGAAGGCGAAAAGATGCTGACTGGGACACACACACCAATTACAGAACCATTTTGTGACAATATAATGTTGGTTAAAATTTGCGACCTTTCTGACACCGAACAAGCATCTGCAAACAAAGGATGTTTATCCTAAAAAGAAATTTTGGTGCATTTAACAGCTATCTACGAAGAAAGTTCAACTGATTTGTTTCCGCTAGGCATGGTGTTAAAGCTAAGCCGTTTTCCTGGAAAGCATAACAAGATGGCCAGAGAGTAAAAGAAATTATCGGAAAAGAAGACTCGAATGCATTAATAAAAATTCCAAAATCCTATATGTGTTCCATACAAAGTGGAACTAGCAGATGTTAAGTTGGAAACTTTATTGAGGAACTACCAGATATATTAGACGAAGTCGAAAAGATTATTTCTATCTTTTGACATGGATGTAACCCAAGATTTTGCGGCATATTTAGCAAGATGGAGTGTTAATTATTTAACACAAACCATAACTTTGCTATAAGGGAGAATACGAAGAAAAGTGTAATATTATAGTTGACAACGATAAAACTGTGGGATTGATTGTTTAACATGGCTAACAACCAATGCAAGAATTAAGATTTACAACAAATTTGTGTGCCAGATAACAAGTCCTGGTGTTAATAAACAACTTGGCAATCATATACTAGATTTTTACGTTGTCCAGATGTACGTTTAAGGGAAACATTTGCGTCTACTTTGGCCAAAGAACATGGTATTACGCGATTGGAAGCGACAATATACAACTGTGCAATTGGAAGTTATGTCAGTGGGAACGGGTGTTAAAACCCTTAAAAGACTGTTTAACCTTATTGGAAGATAGTGTTATACTTCCTAAAGGCGCCAATGTACTGGTACCACTTCCAAAATGTGGAGTAAGCTATCGGACAAGCTACAAAATAGCTTTGTTTAGTGTATAATAACCTGCTACAGTACGTGTATTGGGGAATGGAATACAAAGAAATTGACGGCTTGCAAATTAAGTTGTCCAAAAACCAGAGGAAAGGGAAAAATTGATAAAGTATGTGCTTTTTTTAGTTTTAACTATTTACCTGTAAATTATTTGGAGATAGTAGAGGAAGAAGCCAAGATAAAATAAAATCTTACACAAGTGCTACATTAAAGCAGGTAGTACATATTTTACACAATCTGAACACCATATTCTACAATTCCAAAAGAAATAGTAATTTCGGAATTGGGATTGATAGAACCCCAACATTCGTCCAGAGGTTGTACGACAACGCGTAAATATTGGTAGTAAACTATCCGTTTACGCTAAAGGAAATTGCCCCATTATGTATACCATACGCTGTAAGTGGAAGGAAAAGACAACTGGAATTAGAGGAAATGGATGCAAAAAGGCGAAAATTGGACTACATGGAAAACACTGCGACAATACGCGATCAATACAAAGATGTGTTAGACAAAGAACATCTTATTAGAGAAAATGAGGAAGAATTAAAAGATTATTTTATGTCCGATGGACTGACTTAGATACATCTGGTTTTACAAGTTGTATGCATTTGGGTTAGTAAAAAGACTCTTTAGTTATGTAGGCGTTCTTGCGAAAAGGATGGTACTAAATCCGTATATTTTTAAAAGGTTATTCTAAAAACGTATTTATCAAAATGGCAGATAACAAAGACGAACTAAGGAATGCGGGTTTCGTAACTTGGCGTACACCCACGCAAAGGGGTTCCGTAAACATTGTATATTTCCTAGTAAAGAACCTTGGATCATTTAAAACCGAGGGTCTTACAACCTATAACAACCATATATTCCCAAAAGTGGTGGACATGCAACTACGCAACAGTTGTGGGAGAAAAGGATTTCTCCAATACCGACAAGAAGAAGTCGATCAAGCTAACAAGATACGTATGCAGGATATAGTGGGAAAGCTGGATTAAAAGATTGTCACAAGCTGCAAGAATTACACGAAGGAATGGATCTGGTTGTCGGCGGAATCAAAGACTTTAAATATAGAGGCAAACTTCGGTAAAGAGAATGGAAATATTTAGTTGCCTTTTCCAATTTTAGGATTTTTTGTTAAAACTTTTTTTAATTAAATTTTTTGAATTTAAGTTTTACTTTTTACTAAAGCAACCAAATTTTCAATTGAAATTTTTTTAATTATTAAATTTGAATATTAAAATTGAACCAATTTTATTTTTTTAACTTTTTGAAATTTTTTATTATATTTTTAATAAATTCAAAAAGTTGTTAATAATAAAATTATTTGGATTAAAACTATTGCAATTAAAAATTGACTTAAAATTTAAAGATTTAAAAAAAATTTTTCCTACGGACTTAACTTCCTTTCAAAGTTTAAATTGCGGTTTAAGTTAAAAGCTTACAGCAAAAGGAAAATGTTTAAACGTAATTTAAACGTTATCAAATTTTAAATTGTAAAACAACCACGAATTTGTGTAAGTTGCAAATTTAAATGCAACATGTATCTTGACAATAAATAATCTCTTACCTTCTAACAAGATGGGTGAAATATTACACACTTTAACAAAGTGGTAGACCATAAAAACGCCAGTGTCGGAGGATTCCAGTTTCTTAAGCAAAGGATTTTCATAATTAAGAAAAGAATACAACAAAGCAATTAAAGCTATGCAACCTACGGTTTACAAAAGGGAAAGTCCGATAAATTTAAAAAAAATGTATAAGTCTTTAGTAATCTGAAAAATTAGGTCTTAGGAAACCATAAATTAACAGAGGAATTTAAAACTGAGTCCGATTGCTTTAAAGTGCTTATTTAATAAATATTAATAGATGAGCCGAAAAGAAGTTCTATTATAATAAAAATTGTATATTATTTAAATTTTACAAATTAAATATTAGTAAATTGTTGTAAAATTTTCAAGAATGGTTTTTAATATTTTTAAATATTCAAATTTATAATTAGGTGTGAATGGTAAGGGTCGCCATTAATTGTTTGTTCGATTTCATAATTTGACTAACAGATGTGCATGATAAGTTGTATGACCTGAAAGTCCTACCGAAAAAGAAATGGGTGTTTCTGGGATAGCTATCTAAAATTTAAGGTTTACGAAAATTTTATTTAATTTAAAACAAGAATTACTTTGAAATTGGTAAAGATTATCTCGCAAGGCATATCGTATTAAAAAGCCTACTTTGAACTATTTGAGAATTTATAATTTAATATTTATGATCGAATAAAATTTTAAACGTTCAAAATCCTAATTTACAATAGTGTTCTGGGGTGTTGATAAAATTCTAGAATTGGGAGTGACAAAATTCATATTATTGATCAAAAAGGTTATCTGAAAGATGTTCAGAGAAGAAAATATTTGGTCAATGTAATAGTGGTTGAAATTGATTTCAGATCCAATTACTCTCTAAAACATCCAATATAATATTCTGAAAATGTTATATTGTATAGATGATTTAAAATGTAAATAGAATACAAATGAAAACCCAAAGTCTTTTTGGAAAAACATTAAAATTGAAGTAAATTTATCGAAAAAAATCAAAATCAATTAAATTATTTAATTCCTAATTTTGGTGTTCCTACAGGGGCCTAGAGATTTTTTTAATAAGGATTTTCCGTTAAAAAAAAGGGAAAAATTTTTTATTTTTACCATTGAAGAACCCACATGACGATCATGACCATATGACCGCATGCACATATGACCTAATTGCTTTTAATGAGTTTTCTCATTAAAACCCATTAGCACCAATTGCTTTTAATGAGTTTTCCATTAAAAACCAAGTGGACCTAGGTTAGATAAAAGGAAAATTAATAGGTTAGGTCAGCGCGCCGCTGGAACCTATTAATTTTCTATTACCAATTGGTCACATGGGTCATTCATGGTCATGCAATGTGGTCATGTGGTCATGGCGTGGTCATGTGGTCATTTGGTCATATGGTCATATGGTCATATGGTCATGTGGTCATATGGTCATGTGGTCATGTGGTCATGTGGTCGCGATATGGTCATGTGGTCATATGGTCATATGGTCATATGGTCATGTGGTCATGTGGTCATGTGGTCATGTGGTCATATGGTCGTGGTCATGTGGTCATATGGTCATATGGTCATGTGGTTATGTGAGCAGGGAGATTAAATTTGGTATATAAGGAACCTACATATCCGGACATATGTTGATGCGCAACCCTGCCGAATCGGATAACAAAACAGTTCCTAAACCAGAGAATGTAAGCGATATGGCGTGTCCAACATATTCGACTATTTTCGATAATATACGCCCCACTCTGTAGGAATACATAAGAGAACAAATTTTCGTATTCAATTTAGTATTTGACGGTAGCTAGAACGGTAAAACATGAGCGTCTCAAGGTGATTAACGTTTCTCAACTTCTGGGAATAAAGTGAAACCGACAAATGAGCGATTTGGATTATGGCTGTTGGCAGAAAATATGTGCAACAATAATCTGGTGACAGATATTGGTAATATTTGTTATGTCGAAGGCGAAAAGATGCTGACTGGACTACACACACCAATTACAGAACCATTTTGTGACAATATAATGTTGGTTAAAATTTGCGACCTTTCTGACACCGAACAAGCATCTGCAAACAAACGGATGTTTATCCTAAAAAGAAATTTGTGGTGCATTTAACAGCTATCTACGAAGAAAGTTCAACCGATTTGTTTCCGCTAGGCATGGTGTTAAAGCTAAGCTTCCGTTTTCTCTGGAAAGCAGTAACAAGATAGGCCAGAGAGTAAAAGAAATTATCGGAAAAGAAGACCTCGAATGCATTAATAAAAATTCCAAAATCCTATATGTGTTCCATACAAAGTGGAACTAGCAGATGTTAAGTTGGAAACTTTATTGAGGAACTACCAGATATATTAGACGAAGTCGAAAAGATTATTTCTATCTTTTGACATGGATGTAACCCAAGATTTTGCAGGCATATTTAGCAAGATGGAGATGTGTAATTATTTAACTACAAAGCATAACTTTGCTATAAGGGAGAATACGAAGAAAGTGTAATATTATAGTTGACAACGATAAAACTGCATGGATTGATTGTTTAACATGGCTAACAACCAATGCAAGAATTAAGATTTACAACAAATTTGTGTGCCAGATAACAAGTCCTGGTGTTAATAAACAACTTGGCAATCATATACTAGATTTTTACGTTGTCCAGATGTACGTTTAAGGGAAACATTTGCGTCTACTTTGGCCAAAGAACATGGTATTACGCGATTGGAAGCGACAATATACAACTGTGCAATTGGAAGCTATGTCAGTGCGGAACGGGTGTATAAACCCTTAAAAGACTGTTTAACCTTATTGGAAGATAGTTATACTTCCTAAAGGCGCCAATGTACTCGGTACCACTTACCAAAATGTGGAGTAAGCTATCGGACAAGCTACAAAATAGCTACTGTTTAGTGTATAATAACCTGATACAGTACGTGTATTGGGGGAATGGCAATACAAAGAAATTGACAGGCTTGCAAATTAAGTTGTCCAAAAACCAGAGGAAAGGAAAAATTGATAAAGTATGTGCTTTCGGCTTTTAGTTTTAACTATTTACCTGTAAATTATTTGGAGATAGTAGAGGAAGATGTCCAAGATAAAATAAAAATCTTACACAAGTGCTATATTAAAGCAGGTAGTACATATTTTACACAATCTGCCACACCATATTCTACAATTCCAAAAGAAATAGTAATTTCGGACTTGGGATTGATAGATACGCCTAACATTCGTCCAGAGGTTGTACGACAACGCGTAAATATTGGTAGTAAACTCTATCCGTTTACGCTAAAGGAAATTGCCCCATTATGTATACCATACGCTGTAAGTGGAAGGAAAAGACAACTGGAATTAGAGGAAATGGATGCAAAAAGGCGAAATTGGACTACATGGAAAACACTGCGACAATACGCGATCAATACAAAGATGTGTTAGACAAAGAACATCTTATTAGAGAAAATGAGGAAGAATTAAAAGATTATTTTATGTGCCGATGGACTGACTTAGATACATCTGGTTGTACAAGTTGTATGCATTTGTGGTTAGTAAAAAGACTCTTTAGTTATGTAGGCGTCCTTGCGGAAAAGGATGGTACTAAATCCGTATATTTTTTAAAAGGTTATTCTAAAAACGTATTTATCAAAATGGCATATAACAAAGACGAACTAAGGAATGCGGGTTTCGTAATCTTTGCGTACACCACACGCAAAGGGGGTCCGTTAAACATTGTATATTTGCCTAGTAAAGAACCTTTTGGATCATTTAAAACCGAGGGTCTTACAACCTATAACATCCATATATTCCCAAAAGTGGTGGACATGCAACTACGCAACAATGCGTGGGAGAATAAGGATTCTCCAATACCGACAAGAAGAAGTCGATCAAGCTAACAAGATACGTATGCAGGATATAGGGAAAGCTGTGATTAAAAGATTGTCACAAGCTGCAAGAATTACACGAAGGAATGGATCTGGTTGTCGGCGGAATCAAAGACTTTAAATATAGAGGCAAACTTCGGTACATTTTACAATTCGAAAACCTAGACGGTCTCTATGTATCAAACTATTGGTTAGAAAAGGAGATAGAGGACTTGGGTATCGATTTAAATTTTAAGCTGCGAATAAAATTAGATAAAATTAAAGCCACTCCAAACAAACATAAAGAAAGGACTGTCTTCTGTGTATAACTTTGTATTAAAATTAAGTTTAAATGAGCGCAGAGAAGGGGTATGCATGTATTATACAGTTGCTACAAAATATGTCAGTTTACGCGTAGCTCGGATGTGTAATTGATCACGACTTAAAGATCCTCGGAGGTTTAAAAATTCTCGGCCCATTGTCGTTTGAAAAATGTTTGTAAATTTATCAGAACGGGAGCGAGTCGAAGTATAATGGATGATTGACCGAGTTTTTTCTACCTTTTACGAGGGAATTGGAAGTTGACAGACATCGAGCATCTAATTCTCTATTTGGGCGATATCGAGTACTTACCGGTTCTAGAAATCATTACGTGCGGCCGACCGCTATGCGAAAGTGTAAAAGCCTACAGAAGCAAAATTTAATCATCAGACGAAAAAGTGCGCGATGTGCTATAGAAAGTATAAAAAAAATGGTGCTTTGCATAGGTCCTAACAGTAAAAAGAAGAGTGACTTTTTCTAGCAATTACAAGAATAGCAGTAGCGCGGCGAAGGGGTATGCATGTATTATACAGCGCATTGTTGCTATAAAATATGTTAGTTTACGAGAAGCTCGAACGTGCACAAATTAAACTTTAATCTATAATTAACCATGGTCGTAAAAATGGGAAATTAATGGTTAATTTAAATACTGCTAAGCATATACTTTCGCTCGGTGATTCATTTGGAAAATATTCAAGCCCACCATTTCCTAAAGCATGACGTTGAAGTTATTTAAAATTAAATTGTTGTAAGTATCCTGTAGACAACAAGTTGGTATTTTCTTAGTAATGGTTTAAAGTGTTTTTGGTTATAGTAGCACTGCATCTTCTACAGCACGACTTGCACACAATTTGTGTGCGTGTGCTACCACCCTTTGGATTTTTAATATGCACGCGATCCGTATAACATGGAAGACGTTTTCCGGTGTTTCTACTAACGGCATTCGCACCATCGACGAAGCGAACCAGGTGATGCATTGGCGCTAAATGTATTGGACGAGCAGCAAGGATTATGACATCATTTAGTTCCCCGCTGAATCCTCAACTTCGTTCGGTGTCTTCGAAACCTTCGGTTTGCATTCTATAGGGTACATAAAGCCGGTGCGCAAGAGTAAACTCTTTAGTTATAAGTTAGTTCGCTTACAAGTCAAGTCTTATAGTGTGGATTTTGTTTTGTACTAAAATGGTATCTGCAAACGTTTTTAAATGCGAGCTGTGTCACGTCTACTTTACCAGGAGAAATGTTCTCAAACGGCACCAGAACAAATGTCGCGGTGTAACATCGTCCACGGTTGCTTATACATCCGTCGGCAGCAAAGTACTTAAACTGTGGGACTTGCGGTATCGCTTTTACGAGAATGGACAGCTTACAGCGACACAAGGAAAACAGCACGGTATGTCATTAAGCCGTAAACGTTCAGCTCCGCCAGCTGTTAAAGGGCCTTGTACGAAACAACCACGAATTATGTGTAAAGTATGCGACATGGAGGTGTTAAAGTCTGCATACCCAGTCATCTACGGAGCAACAAACATAAAATGCATCAGTTACCGCTACTAACGAAGATGGCGTAGAAATGATTAGCACAGCGTTTAACAACCGCATGGCTAGCTATCGCATAAAGAACGCCAGTGTCGACGATGGAGTGTCCGAGTTTCTTTGAAGCAGAAAGAGCGATTTATTCGATTAATTAATGAAAAAGAATACAACATACAGCAATTAAAGTCTACTGCGAACTCTACGGCGTTTACACCAAAATGGGGAAGAGAAGTCCGATGTGAAATCCTTTAACACAAAAATGTGGTTATAACGTCTTCTAGTAATCTGGAAAATATGTACGAGGTCTTAAGCGAAACCATAAGAACAAAATCAGAGGAATTTGAAGCATATGAGTCCGGTTGGTCTTTGAAAAAAGTGCTCTATTTAGAAATAAATATTAATAAGATGAGCCGATATGAGAAGCTCTAGGTTGAAAATAAAAACTTGTGGATATGTATTTAGAAATGTGGTTTACAAAATTTAAACTGTATTAGTAAAAATTGTCTGTAATAAAAAGTTTTAAGAATGGTTTTTAGATTTTCTTTTAGGTATAAGCTGCAGGAAATTTATAATTTAGAGGGTGTGTGTAAAATGGTAAGGGGTGGCCCTATTTTAAATCTGTTTACAGATTCGGATTCTACATAAAATTCTAGACTAACAAGATGTATCGCATGACTAAAAAAATTTGTAAGAACGCTCAAAAGTCGCTACCAGAAAAAATCTTAAAATGGGGGTAGTTCTCTGGGGGATGGAGCTATCTAAAAAATTCCTAGAGATTCGAATAGCTGAGAAAATTTTAATATTAATTGATACCAAACAAGGTACATTTATCTCGTGGGTGGGAATGTGGAGAAAGATTTATCTCGCAGAGGGCATATGTGTAAAACAGTAAGGGGTAGTCCTATTTTAAATCTGTTTGCAGATTCGGATTCTGCATAAAATTCTAGACTAATTTAATGTATCGCATGACTAAAAAACTTTATAAGAACGCTCAAAAGTCGCTATAGGTAAGAAATCTTAAAATCAGGGTAGCTCCCTGGGGGATGGTGCTATCTAAAAAATTCTTAGAAATTCGGGTAGCTGAGAAAATTCTAATATTAATTGATACCAAACAAGGTAGGTTTATCTCGAAAGATGCATTGGCTAGACGAAGAAAACTATTTGGTCCAGATGTGGGTGCAAATGAGGATGCTGGTGCAAATGAGGTTCCAGGATTCCCAATTATACTCTACTATAAACACTCCTAATAATGAAGTATTTCTGAAAATCGTTGAGGTATTTGGTGGGTATGACTCGATTTTGAAAGAACATGTAAATAGAATAACAAATCGAAAACCACAAGTGCATTATTTAGGAAAAAACATTCAAAATTGAAGTAATCCATTTACTAGCAGAAAAAGCCAAAAAACTAATCATAAATACAATTAAATCTGCATTGTATTATTCCGTAATTTTGGACTGTACTCCTGACATGAGGCGCGTAGAGCAGCTTTCTATTATAATAAGGATTGTTTCCGTTGAAGAAAAAGTTCAGGCAGAAAAACATTTTATTAGGTTTTTACCGATTGAAGACACCACTGGCAAAGGGTTAAGAGATTTTCCTTGAACTTTTGAATATGAATTTATCATTGTATAGTTGCTGACGACAAGGTTATGATGATGGTGCAAACATGAAAGGAAAAAATATTGGCCTTCAGAAACTTATTTTAAATGAAAATCTTCGAGCATTTTATGTTCCTTGTAGTAATCATACATTGAATCTTGTTTTGCATGATGCTGCAAGCTGCGACACTGAAGCTGCTATATTTTTTGACACTATTTAATTACTTTATACATTTTTTTCATCTTTAACATTTCGATTGTCTGTTTTCAAAACACATCTGAAAGGTTTAACTTTAAAGCTTTAAGCTCAACGAGGTGGGCGAGTAGAATAGAAGCTGTGCGCTCTCTACGATTTAATTTGGAAAAAATTGGTGATGCTTTAATATAAATAATTGAAGATGGAAATCTAATTGGCACTCATGGTGTCAAAACAAGAAGTGAAGCAACAGGGATTGCAACAAAACTGAAATCCTATATATTTATATGCTCGCTGCTTACATGGTAGATTGTGCTCAATGAGATTAATTTTGTTAGCATAATGTTACAAAGTGAAACATGCCATTTAGAAGATACTACCAAAACAGGTAAAAATGTTATTTTCAGTCTAAGAAAGATAAGACACGATGAAATTTGAATTGATGCTCAGTCAAGCTACAGACATTGCAAGATGGTTAGAAATCGTACCACAGTTTAAGGAAGAATCTAAAATTGTGAAACGAAGAAAAAAGAATGTTCTGAGTACGAAGGCCATGACGATCCAATATTGAACCAAAAGCAAAAATTTAAAGTGGATGTGTATTTTTTCATATTAGATGTTGCCCTAATCAGCAACAGAACGTTTTGAACAACTCCAGAAACATAAAAAGCATTTTGGGTTTCTTTATAATATAATCCAACTTAAAGATTTGAATAAGGAAGCACTACTCACGAGAATAATTTTAACACACACAATGATTCAAAAGATGTAGATGGAGAAGAACTTTATGAAGAAATTGACTTTATCTCAACTCAGCTTAAGAAGTGATGATCCAGTTGAAGTGCTGGATTATATAATTCGTAACGACGTCCAATGTTTGTATCTAAATTGTTTTGTGGCCCTTCGTATTTTGTTAACTTTACCCATGTCAGTGGCCAGTGCTGAACGTAGTTTTTCTAGATTAGAACTGGTTAAAACTTATCTGCGCTCGTCAATGACTCAAACACGCCTAACGGATTTGGCAATGGTATCCTATCCATTGAACATGATGTTGTTTCTGGTATAGACCTTGACGAAATTGTTACCGATTTCGCGTCAACAAAAGCAAAAAAAGCTGCTTTCTAATAATTTACGCCAATTGTGTATACTGAAGAACAGAAGAACAAGAGTTTAGACCTCTTTGGAAATAATTTTGGTGTTTTTACATAGATAGTGTTATATACTGTATGTAAATGAAATACACAATATTTAAACTTTTTCCTGAATTCAACAAGTATATGAACATTGTCAGCAACAACTTATATGGTAAGTTTGATATTTATATATATATATATATATATATATATATATTTATTAAAAGATGTTATGATGATGACGTTTATGTAGTAAAAAACTGAAATTGTGGTATTGAAGAAAATATTCATATTCACCATTTAAGATTAACTATAGTCAATCAGTTAAAAATCTATTACTGTTCTGTAATTTAAATGTAATAAAAAACTGCCTACATGTGGGCGCAAGAAATAACATTATTGCTTGTAGCGCAAAACATGCTAGAACCGGCCCTGAATATTCTATTTTAATTTAAACATGAAAACGTTCTAATTATTTGTTATGTCGTCACTAATCAAACGTAAATTTGTATGTAAAAGTCCTAATATTAAGAAATTTTTTAGGTTGTGTAGTTTAGAAACTACTTTCGGTATTCGCATCACTGAAATGTAAAATGAGTCGAGCGAACTTGTTTACCGCGTATGTTTGAATGATGTCTTTAGCCAGTGGCGTGCAGTGCGATTTTTAGTGGGGAAGCGCTTCAAGTTGTCACTTATACTACATAATTCTATCTCTTTTTGAATCTTAGATTTTTAATACTCCTCTTTTTTTAACATAAGTAAATTCCATTTTCCGCAATTTGAAAGACACCCAGTGTGTGTGTGCGTGATTGCGCGTGTGCGTGTGACAAGCGTGCGTGTGACAAGCGTGCTTGTGTTGTGCGTGTATGACTATGTGTAACTTAAGAAGCTTGAGCTTTGTGTTTAGAAGCAAAAAAGGTAGATATAAGAAAGTATGTGTTGTTTTGGAGGCGTATTACAGCATATTGCTTTATTTCTTTGGATTTGAAATAATTAGTTTTGCTGATTTATGTATTGTTAATGTTTGTATTATTTTGAATTTTCAAATTATCTAAAAAGTTATTCAAAACCTTTGATGCCAATAAACTTCTATTTAGAATTGAACCAATTTTTTTAAAAAATATGCTAAAATATAACCAATAGATTATTCTGCGAATTTTGCATTAAAAGTCAGCTGTTAAAATGTGAGGAAGACCACACTGCTTTTTTATTTTTCTAATTTTAAGAATTGCACTCACATTAACAAAGAAAATTTTTTAAAACCCATTTATTATTCGAAGTAAAACTAAATCTTATTCTAGAAATATTAAAAAGACATTTTTGGTTAAAAAAATTATAAACCTAAGGACGTAAAAATTCAAATTAATGTGACTGTATATTTCAATTTACTTATCAGCTAGTAGAAAAATTACTTATATCATCGGTCATTTGTAATGTACAATAAATACCTATAAAAAAGTTTAACTACCTGATATTTCTGCACAATTCGTATATATAAACAATTTATGTAATTAAATTCACTTAAGCTCTAAGCACTAAAACAACTAAGTATTAATAACTTGCTACGTTCAGCGACGTAGTCTAAACAAAGGAAATAAAATCGAGGAAGAAAAAGAACAAATTGGCCGGGCTTAATCCGCGAATAGGCGGGATATTATACCTAAAGAAAAATTAAGGGCGGCCTGAAATAAAGATATACTCACTCACGCACAATTAAACATTTACAAACTAAAACCCTATAATTTAAAAAACAAAATTATATACAAAACAAATTAGTACCAAAAGTGAACAATTCGTAGGTACACAATATATATATTTACGAAATAAAGAAAAGAACCGTTTTTAACATGGCGAGCTGCAGTTTTTAGGTCACCCCCTATATTAATCTTCAAACAAGAAAAAGGAACAAAATTAACCCACTAAAAATCACAGCTCGAAATCAGCATTGCAAATACGGAATTCTATACATAAAATTATCCTAATGAAGAAATCAGTAAACATTATAGTATTCTCGCACATACAAACAACCACTCACTTTACCACCAACAAGGTGATGCATCCGTAGACCCGTGTACATATGTTGTTTCCAACGGCGCAAAACAGAGGTACGCGTGATCCCGCCTTGGGGTAGTCTTCCCATCACAACAAGGGGCGACCATTCATTGTGGCTTTAAGGGCCACCGGAAGGAGCTACAGTAATTATAAATAAAATTAATTTATTGTCGGCGAAAAGTACAATTTTATAAAACCCATAAATAAGCACTACGCTGTAAGGCGTGCGCGAACTATTCATACAGAAAAACGGAAACAACCAACTATTCAACACGTGTTTTCGTTGTGTAGATTGAAAAGCAAGTGAATATTAATTTTGTTTTACTAATGACCAGAGCTCAAAGTAATATTGTTGGTAAGGGAATAAAACTGGAAAAACACGGTTTATTGGGATAATACGCGGCTCTATTTCGACGAAGCTTTTAATGGAAAACACATAAGAATCAATTATCAGATACCTAGAACCAGTTATCGCCTGTTTAATTTTCGCATAAACTTTACGTTTAGGAATTCTTAGAAAAAGTATTTATTATTAATTAAGCTCTAGGATGTAACAGTAGAAATCGAATTTATACAAATAGATAAATGAACTAATACGTGAAAGGGTTATTTTAATTTACTGAATTAAATTTCGTTTTTAACGCCAAAGGGATTTGAGTTGAAAATTATTAGACCGCGTATTTCTTATTAACAGAAAAAATGTACGAGATGTTCAAAATAAACGTAACAAACTATAAACAATAAGACACACGAATATACACACACCTAAACAATATATATAGTGTTGACGACGCACTTTTTTCTTTGGCTCTTATTCAATATTTTATTTATAATGCGATTCGATTCTTCTATTAACCTGTGCAAACCTGTCTATTACATCATCATAAAATCTTGGATTCTGTATCAAGATACTAATACATTCTTTTCTATAAACAACATAGCAAATGGGATAGTCTTTCTTCACCAGTTGAATTTCTGATGAAGGTTTTAATGTAGAAAAACTGCCTTCAACCGAAGCACTTGTTGCAGGAATTGTTAAAACAAGTTGACACAATTTAAAGACTTCACTATAGAATTCTGCCAAATCAATTTCTTTAAGAAAACGTAGCATATTTAACGGTGTTTTTTTATTATTGATTTCTGGAGTGTTATATAAAACACTTAGCTGTAAATTTAATAGCAAAATGTCAAAAAAATGTGCATAATTAAGTTTTAAACTATTAAAGGCTTCTTCAGGAAAACGGGCTTTATTATAGTTATTATAATTACATAATTCGACGAATTTTAATTCACTGAAGTTCTGAAATCTGCTTCTGAGTTGTTGAGAAATATTATCAAAAATTTCTAAATATAATCTACGATAGGAAGTTACTATATCACCTATATTGTCAATTCTAATACGTTTACTTTGTGGTTCTAAACTCAAATTTAGTGTTTTGTCCCAAATTTCTTGAAAGTTTTCTCTTTTTTAATTTAATTGTTTTTCAAAATTATTGATGTTTTGAACACAGAAACTTATATCATTCGATTTAGTTTGCAAAATATCAAACAAATGGTTCGTGTAAGGAAAAATTTCTGAAAACACATTGAGTACAAAATTTAAATTAAAATCCGCTTCCATCAGCTGTAAGTAGCCTCTAGAAGAATTTACCGTTTCAGGATCCCACATTTCTTTATGCACTAAAATATTTTTAAACATTTCTATTAGAGCTTTACGCTATTACGACACCGTCTGTACCAGTTCTGCGCTGTAATTCCAGCGTGTGGGAGCAACTCTAGGAAATCTTATTTGAACATGTGTATATAAAGCGCGAGTTCTTTTAGTGGATTTTGAAAAAAATGCAGCCGTTCCATTTAACGTCGAAAAAAACACTTTGCAATCTTTTATAAGTGCAACACTTTGTGATAATACTAAATTTAGTCCATGTGCCAAACAATGAACAAAAATGGCATTTTGAAACTTTTGTCTTACTTTTGCTTGAAGACCGCCCAAGTGTCCTGCCATTACGGCAGCCCCGTCGTAACTCTGAGCAACAAGTTTTGTACCACACTGTAGTTCTTCAATAATGTCACATACTTTTATAAACATGGCATCAGCTGTTCTGTCGGCGGTTATATCAAAAAATTTCAAAAACCGTTCTTGAACATCTTCGCCCAATTTTACATTTTACATAATGCATTACCACAGCTAGCTGGCTAAAATTAGTTATGTCGGTTGTTTCGTCTAAGACAATTGATACAAAAGATGCATTTTGTACTTCTAGTTTAATGCTATCTAGTACAATATCAGATACGCATTTTATTAAATCATTAAGTCGTCTATGCCGCCTACGCCGGCTAAGTCGATAAGTCAGTTAAGTCGATTAAGCCGGTTAAGTCGGCCAAGCCGGCTAAGCCAGCCAAGCCGACCAAGCCGGCCAAACTGGCCAAGCCGACTAAGCCGGCCAAGCAGGCCAAGTCGGCCAAGTCATTTAAGTCGGCAAAGTCAGCCAAGTCGACCAAGTCGACCTAATCGGCCAAGTCTACCAAGTCGGTCAAGCCGGTTAAGCCTGTCAAGCCGACCTAGTCAGCCTAGTCGGTTAAGCCGGCTAAGCCGGATAGGCCGTTTAGACCGAATCCACCGGTTAAGTCGGTTAGGTCAGTTAAGCCGGTTAATTCGGTTAAGTCTGTTTAGTCGGCTAAGTCGCATCAACCGACTAAGTCGGTTAAGTCAGCTAAATCGACTAGGTCTGCTATGTCCGTTAAGTCGGCTAAGTCGGTTAACTACACTAGTAGGTTTGTCTAATACAACGTGTGACATATTTGTCATCCCATTTACCACAAAAAGCAATTAATTTTCCAAATTATATGTTCTTTTTGGGGTCAATAGAGTAAAAAATATATCGCATGTTGATGTATTAGATAGTGAATTAAAAGTGTATTTCACGTCAGAAGAAGATGAAAACACGCCACTTATTGGAAGGTGAAATAGCCGTCTTTTTTACGTGAAATAATACGTCCCTTTGGGATGTGTTTTTTACGTTCCTGAATGACGTCATATATCTGTGACAAATCCACATTATTTTTACGTCAGTTTGACGTCGAAAAATACGTCGCCCGACGTTGCAGGTGACAAAAAAGGACGTGATTTTGATGTCGCTCTACTGATCGGTCTGGCAACCCCAGCCAATCCTACCATGAAAAAATAATTTCAAATAATTTGTCAGTATCACTTTGACTGCAAACAACATAATACAAAATGTTAAGCCGAACTAAAATATACTATTTCTCATTTAGAACGTACCTGTCACGATTCTCAAGCTTTGTCCTTGACTTGTTTTTATTCAAATGTTAAATTTGATCCAATACTGGCCAAATAGCACAAATATCTTAATTTTGCTTGAATATCTAGAATATGTCAAATACAACATTAAATATTTGATCACCATCTTTATTTTGTTACAGGAAAGTTAAACGCAAATGTTGTACATGGACTAGTATTGCATTAGGAGGTATGAGTATGTTAGCAAAGGAAACAGGAATAACCGTATTTTTGCTAAATGTAACCTTCGATGCATATCGTTCTTGGCCCAGTATAAGAAGGTAAGTACTTTAGTTTAATTAATTTCATTGCTATTGTATTAAATTGATTGCTTCAAGAGTTGACGATTTAGAACTTGATACTTAATATCTTATACCAAATAGTTCTTAACTTATTTGTTTCCACAACTTTTCAATTAGAAATTTTATTAATATTAATGAAGTTAGTTACATGTACCCAAAATTTATAGAGACGTAATATTTTGAGAAATTTTTATTCTGTTTTTGAAAACAAGGCTTTTGCAAAACGCAAGATTGTACGAATATGGTGATAGATTCGAGTAATATAATTTTCTTAACAACTCAATAATTATTGTTTATGATAATCTGAGAAGCATTTTATGTAGAAATATTCACATTTAATGAACACTTTGTTGGTAGTAGAAGAAGGTACAGCACACCAAGTTCCCTTACCCTTGACTGTTGTAAAATTGTCAGTCATGCTATACCTAACACCATTCAGTATATGAAGTAACTTCGATAAATTTAAATGATAATAAAACTCGTAACCCACCAATTGTTGTACTATTATGAAAGTTATATGATAGCTGATAATGTATTACGTATCCTATTAAAACACGTCTGACACGACCATTTCAAAATTGCATCAAATTCAGCTTTGGTTTCGTTTTAATGCTTTTTGTATTTTTTTTTTATTTAAGAGTCGAGCATTCTATATGAGCAACATCCATATTCCGAACAATAAATAGCCACTACCACTTGTTGCTACAAGTATTCGTCCCGTAGTATGATATATTCTGATTCATTGTATCATTTTCATTAAAAGCTAAAATGGGGTTGTGTCACAGTATTTCCTTTTTTATTCTTCATGTAAATAACTTTGTATTTCACTATGAGATTCAAATCCATAGTAATCACTTGTTATAGTAATGTTAGGTGACAGTATTATGCACTAGGATGGAACAATGCATACACCGCATCAACGCACAAAAAGGTGAATGACAGCTACAGGAAGTAAACGTGTAGGCATTACCAAACTTACAAGAGGGAACATTCGGGAACGTTATTTGAATAAATCTAAACATTTCTCGCTGTATTTGAAAAAATTTAGACTGATTGAATTAAGTATATAAAGACGCATGATTATCACAAGGGATTAATCAGTTCAGTTTAATCAGAGTCTCAGTTTAAATGCGAAAGATAATAAAATAAATTAGATTAATTGTTAAAGTAAATACGTTCGCGTATATAAATTATTAGAGCTAAGGGTTGACATAAATTAGAAATTAGCAGTTAATAATTGACAATAAATATAAATTAATAGTGCTCTAAGTGTTAATTAAGAGATAGGGGATCGTCGTCTTTAAGGAAATTAGTGCAGTATCATGGTATGGATTAGCGCGTAATAAATTGTCACCAGTACATTGTAATTTTACTGTACTTACGAGTAAGCAGGCTTGCGTTTCTTTAATTTAAAACAAGTAATAATAAAGGTCTTTATTACTCACTGTTCACAAATCTAATTAACAGTATATGCCTTATTTATATATGTTTTCAGTCCACTTAACAATGAAGCACTATTACACTAATGAATGTACAAGCACTAATTTCTTCTTAAACTAACTTCTTTACCATTGGTCCATTAACAACACTAACACAACTATTTGTTTATACACTTCTATTTATTTATGTATACTACAAGCTGCATGTACATTAGACACAGCATATAACATTTATGTATACTTCTAAAAGCTGAAACTACCATTACTTTACAACGTTATAATTTATATTAGACATTCTAGTATAGACTGCCCCTTGCATTTCTCAGCGGTCTTATATATACTCAGATTTAAAGATATGACTCATCTTCTGGTAATTACGAGAAGCTTCCCGGTCTGGCGAGAATGAACAGTGCTGGCGGCGTTTTGTGTGTTTGATTGCTAGAAGCATTCTAGAATCCTGGAGACTATGCAGACCCTACAACGCTTGTGTGTTTGACAGGTTGCCTAATAGTAGCTCGCAGCACTACCCCCTCTTTAAAACATTACGTCTCGTAACTGTAAATACATTTTGGCGCCAATTCGATGAATGGTGACGGTATCGGCAGCTATCTCCTCTGGTGCATCCACCGCGTCGTTGGAAATAACAGTCAACACTCTTTTCTTGGTCGTGGTAGGCAACCGGCTGATAACAACAAACAAGAACCTGGACGTTGGTTTCCTGGAAAACTACTTCTAGCATATTTCGGACTATCCTCCAATCTAAGCGATCCAGTCCACAACCTAGCTTGGGCACAGCTAGTTTCGTTACTCCATTTTCCATCATCTGAGCTTTAAGATTCAGCAAAGCCTCCCATCGATGTCCATAACTAGGTCTCTGCCATGAAGAATTTTTGGTGACCAGATAGTAAACATAACGATTTTTATCCTGAAGAACCAAAACTTTTCCTACAGTTGGCTGCTGTTGTACTAATTCATCTACACATCCAAACTTTTTCTTGAAAACAACAGCTATTCCCCTTGACATTTCCAGATTTTGAGCTACGCAATGTGCAGGAGAATACTCTTCTGGTGCTCTAAACAGGTCTTGCTGTTTTTCAACAACGCCAAATCTCGCCTTAGCGGAACCACCATACGCCGCCATAAAACTCTCGAAATCTTCATTTGGCTTATGATTAATAACTTGTCGAATGCCATTCTCTTTATTCGAGCCTTCCTGGTTGTTGCCAGCGCAGGATGTTAAACGGTCAAAGTGTACCACTTTCGGTTCCACGGGGAGATCTTCTGATCCGGTACACTACATTATTAATCCTTTTCATCACTTCGTACGGGCCTTCTCATTGTCTTTGTAATTTTGGCGACAACCCCCGTTTTCTTTGTGGATTATACAACCACACCAAATCTCCAGGTTGATAACCACCTTGTTGTGCTCTCGTGTCATATTGTGATTTCATTCGATCGCTTGCTGCCTGGATATTCTTTCGGACGTTTTCGTGAATGCTATTTGATCTTTCACGAAGCTTACTAACGTAATCTTCACCTGCGATCTTTTCTCCAGGTTTAAATCCAAACTGAAGATCACATGGTAGCCGCAATTCACGTCCTAGCATTACGCAAGCGGGCGAGTATCCTTTGCTGTCATGTACAGAAGATTAGTACGCCAGTAGAAACAAATGTAAATATTGGTCCCAGTCTCGTTGATGTTCAGAGACAACTTTGGTCAGGTACTTCCCTAACGTCCTGTTCATTCTTTTAACCATTCCATCCGATTGGGGTGTGGTTCTAGTCTTCCTGATTCCAAGGTGTTTGCAGACGTTTTGAAACAACGCCGATTCGATGTTTCGACCTTGATCGGAGTGTAATTCCAACGGAACTCCAAAACGACAAAACAACTCCCTGACCAGTACATCTGCAACCGTCTTGGCTTCTTGGTTAGGTATAGCATATGCCTCCGGCCATTTGGTAAATAATCCACTGCAATCAAGATGTATTTATTTCCTTTCTCTGATTCAGGAAACGGACCAGCTATATCAATGGCTACCCTCTCAAAAGGATTCCCCACGTTATACTGTCTCATTGGGGCTTTCCGTTTTGAGACCGGGCCATTTGCAAAGGCACACAATTCACATTTCTGGTACCACTCCTTTACATCATCTTTGCAGTTCAGCCAATAGAATCTTTCTCTTACTCTCTCGAGAGTTCTTTTTACGCTAAGTGCCCTCCGGAAATACCATCGTGCAAGTGATGCAACACTTCCGGCACTCTGCTTCTCGGCACTATCACTTGAAGTCTCTCAGTGCCATCTTCAAATTCCAGGCGTCGTTTCAAGATTCTATTTTCCATCATCAAGGAGTCCCACTGTGCCCAGTATGCCTTCAGGCTCCTACTTAAAATACTAATTTCTTCCTAAGCTGGTCGTTGTCCTCTATTTTTCTACTCAATAATACGTCCCAATTCGGCGTCATTCTCCTGGTCTTCTCGTATTCTTTCGAGTTGCCAAGTATCATCGGTTACAGTCATTCTATGGATGACACTTATTTTCTTTTCCATCTTGGAGCAATGATTGCAGTTTACTGGACAAGGTCTCCTTGACAAAGCGTGTGCATTCCGATGGCTAGTTCCTACCCGATGTTCTGTGTCAAAGTCATATTCCTGCAGCCGCTCTATCCACCTTGCAACTTGTCCTTCAGGATTTCGAAACTGCAGTAACCATTTCAGTGCAGCATGGTCTGTTCTCAACAGGAATTTACGGCCGTATAAGTACTTATAAAGGTGCTCTACGGATTTGACGACGGCCAACAGCTCCCTTCTTGTCACACAATAGTTCCTTTCTGGCCGTGACAAGACCTTGCTCAAATACCCAATAACTTTTTCTTGTCCGTCCTGCACTTGAGAAAAAACGCCTCCTATAGCTGTGTTACTGGCATCGGTATCCAACACAAATTTTCCCTTCATACGTGGATAACTCAAAATTGGTGCTGTAACTAGTAGCCGTTTCAGTTGTTCAAATGCTCTGTGGCAGTCGTCATTCCAATCATATTCTTGTCCATCTTTGGTTAATTTTGTTAACGGTTTGGCAATGTTCGCAAACCCAAGTGTAAAACGTCGGTAATATGTGCACAATCCTAAAAAACTGCGTAGTTGGTGTATATCTGCTGGTGTAGGCCACTCTTGCACCGTTTTTATTTTGTCAGGGTCAGCTTTTATTCCGGTCTCCGAAACGACATGTCCTAGGTATTTCACCTCTTTTCCAAATAGGTGGCACTTCTTGGGGCTTAATGTAAGGTTTGCCCCGCGTAATCTTTGGAATATCTCCTCAAGGTTCTTAAGATGTTCTTTAAAAGACCGGCCTATCACTATCACGTCGTCCAGGTACACCAGACATGTCTTCCAGGACAGTCCACGCAGTACCGACTCCATCAATCGTTCAAAAGTAGCAGGAGCATTGCATATACCAAATGGCATGACCTTGAACTGCCATAATCCAGTTCCAATTGTAAACGCAGTCCTTTCTTTATCGTTTGGCTCCAAGCCTACCTGCCAGTATCCGCTTTTCAAGTCCAAGGTCGAAAACCATTTAGATCCGGATAGAGTATCTAAGGTGTCATCAATTCTGGGCAAAGGATAGCTGTCTTTCTTTGTCACATTGTTAAGCCGCCGGTAGTCTACACAAAACCTTGTCGACCCGTCCTTTTTCTTGACAAGCAGTACCGGGGATGCCCATGGACTATTCCATGGTTCAATCACTCCCTGTTCTTCCATATCGGTGATAATTTGCTCAGCTTCCTTACGTTTTACCAAAGGAAGCCGCCTGGGGTGTTGTCTTATCGGTTGCGCATCTCGAGTATTGATCTTGTGTTGTACAACATTTGTCCTTCCTTTCTCACTATCATCCAGTGCAAACACACCTCGATATCGTCCGACCAGTTCTTTTACCTTGCCCAGTTGGTCGCCATTTAATCCTTGACACGAGGGTATCAACATATCCAGCAATTTCTGTGAGCAACCGTTGGTTGGTTTATTTTTCGTGTCGTCCACACAACGTTTAATATGACATACTGGAATGCAACTTCCCACAATCATGCCTTTCTTCAGGGTCACTGTATGTGGATTAATGTTCAGCACCCTTACTGGTACCATATTTCGAGACTTTACCAGCGTTCTTCCAATCAGAAGTCCCTCCTGACCCATTCCCGATTCAGTTGCTTCCATCATGCATACTTGTCCTTCCCGGAGCGTACCATCCGGGCGTCCCATTACTATCATTTCCGCCTTCTCGGGTATTTTCATATCACCAATCATTCGAACTTGCATCGTCTGGTTACTCCTAGCTTGAAATGGAATTTCATCATCATCTATCCGAAGCACATTTTCTTTCATGTTTACATGAAACCCATATTCTCTCATGAGATCCATTCCCAAGATCACTTCTTCTGTAATTTCATCTACCAACACTTGATGATTAATTAATTTGTCCCCAATTGTCAACATAACGGCAGTCTCTCCGTGAGTACAAATTTTCTCACCACTTGCCGTTTGAAGACACACCGATACAGGTAGCACTTTTCCACGACCAACCAAATCTGGTCTCACAATAGTTTTTGTCGGTCCTGTATCCACGAGTAATTGGACAATCCTACCATTAATTCTATCATCGATATAAATGCTGTCCAGACTTTCCATTGACGATGCAGCACGGATGATAATCTCCGGGGCACTACGTTGTGCTGTCGACGTTCGCCCCCTTACGTCGACTTGCTTTAGTTTTTCCTGCTGCTCAACCGGTTGTTTTTTTAGTTGAGTACAGCGTCTCTGTATGTGACCAACTTCACCGCAGTTTCAGCATCGCAGACGCCATCGCCGCGGTCGTTGTAATTCCAGCCTTTCCTCCAGACGGTTGACTATTTCATCTATGCTGTTCTGCGCTTGACCAGGTTCCTCTAAGGCAGACCGAACTTTGTGACTCACCCTATGTGATGTCTGCTTAGCTGCTTCAAATTCAAGCGCATGGGCCAGTGCATCATCTAACATTTTTGGTCGTGCTAATCTTAGCGCTTGCTGTATTTCGCCATCTTTAACGCCATCCACAAATGTTTGTACAGCCAGTTGTCCGAGGAAACTATCTGGTGCCGTTGGGTATGCCAATCTAACTAATCTGGCGATGTTATCTTCAAATTCTTGCAGGCTTTCACTTGTCTTTTGCGAGCGGTTCTTAACTTGTGCATGGTAAACCTGTTGAAGGTGAGCATCTCCATATCTCATCTCAAGCTTCGATGTTAAGAGGCCGTAATCATTCTGCTGGTGATCGGAAATCGTTTGTAAGATGTTAAGAGCTTCCCCCCGTAGGGCCACTATTAGAGAGATAGCCTTTTCTTTGTTGCACCAACCGTTGACTATTGCAGCAGCTTCAAATTGTTTCAAATATGTGGGCCAAGGTGTTTTACCATCGAATGTAGGTGGTTTTACTTTAAATTTAGACGGAATTGACTCGCTTCTTTCCATGGTTCTTATTTCTGGAATGTTCTGATTAACAACTTGGTTTGGTGATTCAAGTGGCCGCGTTGTTAGTGAAATTACTTGTTCTTGCAGCCTCATCACATCTTCTTCCATTTTTATCAATTTACTATCCAACTTTTGCTCAACTGTTTTTACCTGTTCAGTGAAATCTTCTTTCAATGCAATGGAACTTTCCATTAATCTTTGTTCTAACGTGGCTGTACTTTCATTCAACTGTTCTTCCATTTTGGCAGCATTTTCACTTAACCTTCCCATTTTCTCAGCGTTTTCAGTAAACTTTTCATCTATTTTTGCAGCATTTTTAGTAAACTTTTCATCTATTTTTGCAGCATTTTCAGTAAACTTTTCATCCATACCGGATTTAAAATCCTTAAGAAAATTTATTAAAGCTTCTGCGTCCATCTTACTTTGACTTCTTGTAACTGGCATATGCAAACTACTTAAATGTCTTTAGACTTGTGTTTTAAATTAATCACTATATACCCCACAAATGCCTGACACCAGTGTAACGGGCTACTACTACCGCGTTTCTTTAATTTAAAACAAGTAATAATAAAGGTCTTTATTACTCACTGTTCACAAGTTTAATTAACAGTATATGCCCTATTTATATATGTTTTCAGTCCACTTAACAATGAAGCACTATTACACTAATGAATTTACAAGCACTAATTTCTTCTTAAACTAACTTCTTTACCATAGGTTCATTAACAACACTAACACAACTATTTGTTTATACACTTCTATTTATTTATGTATACTACAAGCTGCATGTACATTAGACACAGCATACAACATTTATGTATACTTCTAAAAGCTCAAACTACTATTACTTTACAACGTTATAATTTATATTAGACATTCTAGTATAGACTGCCCCTTGCATTTCTCAGCGGTCTTATATATACTCAAATTTAAAGATATGACTCATCTTCTGGTAATTACGAGAAGCTTTCCGGTCTGGCGAGAATGAACAGTGCTGGCGGCGTTTTGTGTGTTTGATTGCTAGAAGCATTCTAGAATCCTGGAGACTATGCAGACCCTACAACGCTTGTGTGTTTGACGGGTTGCCTAATAGTTGCTCGCAACAATACAGAACAAAACATTAGATCTATCAACTTGCACGCCAACGGAATAATGGTATTGTTTTACATTTGTAAGAAGGACATCTTGGATAACATATTTTTAAGTGAGTTTTTTTACAGATCAATTGCAGAAAAGTGAAAGAGTATTTGCATATATACAATAAAATACCAATTTTTTCTTTGTTGTTCGAGTTAATCTTTTAAAAAAATTTATTGCTGGTTTGATTCAGCCTTCGGGCATTGGTAAATAAATACTAAAATCAATGTGCTGCAGGTTCTTGAAGTTTTGACACCATGCTATATAGCCGAAAAGTATTGGATTGCTTTTAATGTATTATCTTATGCCATTCTAACCATAATAAGTCATCACATGACCACTGTCCCTCAGAATTTTAACTAAGGCTCATTTCTATGGTTTGTTGTCAAATATTGTGTGTTTATTGCTGAATTATCGATTTACTGCAAGTGCTTCACAATCATATCAAACTTGTTGCGACTCCTTCAATTCAAAATCAGAATTCTTTAAACTTCATCGACTCCTTCCCAATAAATTTCCTTCGTCAAGATGACATTATTGTCACTCACCAACAATATTGTGATTTATTCTACCATTTTTAACATCTATATCAATACCAAAACTCCTTTGTGCGGTACATTTTGTTCCTCATGATACAAAATGGCGTAACCGCCAAAACCTATATCTTATAAAGCGGATAAAAAATTAAAATTGTCATTGAATATCTTTCCTGATAAATGTAATTTTTACTAGTAACCCTAATTATAGACAAAATGACTTGACACGAAATTTAGATGCATGGCTATTTTAAGTCATTTATCCTATGACGTAAAGGTGTTAGGTCTTCCTGTCCTAAAGGACATGTCTGTTAGTCTAACTACGGTATTAAGAGACTTCCGCTTTCCTACAACTACCTATTTTCTACTTTGGTATTATGTGCATTAAAGAATAAATAAACGGGGGCTTTAATGAAGAATATTGTTTTATTGAATAATAAAACCAATTTTGCAAAAATTTCATGTTTTTCAATGTTCATATTTGTTTGTAAAGCTTTAACTACAATTAATTATAAACAACCTGAAATCACACAATTTTACTAAAACGTTTTCATTAAGTAAACAAATCAAAAAGCAAGAAATGCACATCGTCGTAAAAGTAAAGTTATACTTAGAAACTTCACCTATATCTATCTAGTTGAATTAATAATTAGATAAAGTTAGTGTTATAAAATCTGCAATCAATCACAGATAAAGTAGCTGACGCTTTTCAAGATGAAACAAAATGAAATTAAAGTTAAAAAGCAAGTAAATATTTGTATATGAATTCCGGTAGTAACACTTCAAACATCACTTACTAGTAATTAGTTCTCATCACTACCAAAACAAAATCAGAAATACTAGACAAGAGTAGTATCGATGTAGACTATTTACACGTGAGGTAACACCCAGAAACATTGCAAACAAACAAGATCTTTACCTACTGGTATTGATCCAACACACAAAGCCACTAGGTCTTACTACGTTTTCTTTTAAATTCTCTAAGATCTTTTGGTGAACCCCTGGCGGTTGTGAATAGACATCCGGTTATGCTGCTTTTCTTCATAATCAACATATGATAAAATAAGTAAAATTGTTGAATATACTTGCTGTATGATATTCTGACTAATGAGAAGAGCAGTTAAGTAAGATCTCCACCGTGTGCCCGCTGTTGTCAAAACCTACCAGGAGAAGTAAAACATCCCAAAAGCGCAAAATATGAACTAGGTGACGCTTTACTTTCTACTATATGCACGTTTATTAATAACAACTTGACTTGTCTTGTCCTCATGAGCCTTAATAAGAATTTAGCGCGCCGACATTGTGCCCATGTGGTCCTGTTAAAGAACTTATTTATAAATTTTCTCGTTTATACTTCATCTAGGATTGGTTAAATTTACTTGTCACTATGGTGTTAGGATTCGGACTGTCACAACCATCTACAAAGAGCCAGGCGTCACCTTTTGTATGTTGGGAATAAAGTTTTTTGCAGATTGTAGACCCAAGCCAAAACATTATCAATATCACCTCTTGCTTATAGTTTCGGTCATAGATAACAGAAATACTCTCTATTGCTTACGTTGCTTTTATATGGTGCATAAGTTATGACCACAACTGTAATAAATCTATTATGCATGTGTAACAATAAAGTGCCATGAAGCATCCCTAGATAAGCACAATAACTTCATATACATATATAAGTTAATCAATTTTCAAATGTGTTAACCAAAATTAGCTATACCACAAATTTAATCTTGTTGTTTTCCAAACGGTCAAAAAATTAATTTGTATTTTTAATACAGTCTCACAATAAAGATTATAAAAAAACATTACTGTTATATTTTATAGCAGTAATGCATTGATCGTTATAAAAGAATTAATCAGTATTTATAACACAATCTCGTAATTTGAATAAAAATACTACTGTTAAATTTTATGACAGCACATGATAAACTTAATACAAAAATAAAGTTGTACTTTGATGCAGTTACATATAAAAATTATAAAAGTGATTACTGTTTGATCTTATGACAGTGCATATTAAACATATTAAAAAGATTTATCCGGATTTTTAATACAATTTGATAATGAAAATTGTGTAAATTATTACTGTTAGATTATATGATAGTAAATGATAAACTTAATAAAAAATAATGCTGCTCCTTGATAAAGTTGTATAAGAAAAATTATGAACGATATTACTGTTAGATCTTATGAAAGCACATATTGAACTTTAGAAAAATATATTCGATAATTTCTACAAACAAATTTTAGTACCAACGTTGACTTCAATTAATTACAATAAAATTGACATTTAAGATAATGTGCAAACGTCAAGAGGCAGTAAGAGTGGTACACTTACCCCGGAATATTTAAATAAACAAAAATTACCTGATAGTAATTTACCCATCATCAGCTAAGTGGATTGACGAGACAGCTGACAGGAATTCAGACAATCACGAGCGGTTGCTATATCAAACGAAAGGTACGTTGCCTCCTCTAGAAAAGTAACAATCTATTTACCATACGTGCAACGCTATAATAAATGATAACCAAACTTGACAAA
The DNA here is from genome assembly GCA_036346225.1 of Platerodrilus igneus. Classification (NCBI taxonomy): domain Eukaryota; kingdom Metazoa; phylum Arthropoda; class Insecta; order Coleoptera; family Lycidae; genus Platerodrilus; species Platerodrilus igneus. Next base: position 1,551,436 of record JARFIW010001288.1, read on the forward strand.
TTAAAGCTATCGCTTTAACTATGATTTTCCCAGATACTATAACACACCAATTATTATAAGAAACATTTTAATTGTCCAAATTTGATTGAGAAATTAAGGGAAGATGAATAAAAGCTTTCGTAAAAATCGTGTAAATATTAAGCTTTTAAGATTCAAAGTGGTTTCAACTTGGCATTCGCGTACATCTCTTGTTTTGTGAGGAATGGCAAATCCAAAGTCCCACATATTTTTATTATACTGCGATACGGTAGTTTGCGGACGAAGACATCAAAGACGACATCAAGCACCTAGGATTAAAAACCAACAGTCTATACTACTATGGGCAAACAAAATAGTCCGTTAGGAAAATGTGCGCTTGCTATTGGCGCTTGGAGTTACTACGTTGTGAAACAAGGCTGTTAAACTTGCAGTAAGTATATGTTTGCTCAAGGCAAGCGTTAATGTACCTTTTCTAAGCAGAACAGGTCAAGAAATTTTTAGACACATAAGTACAGATATTCCAATATAGAAATTAGAACTTATATTTTAATATATATGGGGTACATTATTATGAACAGTATTTTTTTCTATTATTTTACGGGATTGAATTGTTGAAATACGGACAATGGTTCAAAAGTTGCTTACGGTAATTATTGGAAGGTTACGATATAAAAATAGAAAAATAAAAGTAATAAAGAAAAGTAACTGCGGTATAAAAATTCTACGTTACAGTAGCACTTTCTCTGAAAGGTTTCTTTTCTGTCAAAATCGAGGGTAGCGAAACCATCGGTAATAGTAATGCCTTTTGGATATTATATCTATGCAAAAGACGGTTTTTCCGCGTAAATCTCCCTTGCTTCGATCATAATTAAACAAAGTTATAAAATAAACTACTTCTTCTAAATAATATACCACCACTGGAGTAGCTTGATATCCTTGGCAACTACCCGACTTTAATTAGTCCCTAAATTAACTCAAATAAAAATTCAACCTAGACTTAAATTCTATTCCCTTAAAATAATATTGAATATACACTAATTTTTCTTTTCTAAAAAAAAACAAATGCTCAACCTTAGATCCAGGTGTTGTTAAAATAAATTCTAAAAGAAAACACTAAATTACGCCGTGTCACTAAACAAAGCCTAAACAAAACATTAAATTACATCCAGCAATAATAAATTATTTTTAATTGTTACCGTTTTCCATATGAATTATGTGACATTATAAATTCAAGTTTGGTTGGCAATGCGTTTAATAACAGTCTGAAAAACACCTTTTCGTTTTACCCTTCCATTGTCTATTTTAAGAATGCTAAGTTTTAAACTTTTACTAGCATTAAATTTCGCTAATAAAACTTTCATCTTAGACTTAATACATGCAATTTCGTCACTAATTGGGCCAACCAAATAATTAGTTTTACTTAAATAATTTCTCATTACCTAAATACATACCATTGACATTCAAACATTGCTTTTTTAAACGTTACATAAAAACCCATAGTAGTACTCGCTTTTTAACTCCGGAACTTGCAAAAAATTGGCACTTTTTTATTCATTATTTTTTGGATATCCAAGCACAGCAATTCCCTTACTCAACATACCAGTAAAATCCAATTGTTCGAAAAGTAAACTATTCAGGTTTTTAACCTCTTTAGGAAACACGTTACGATAGGACAAATATGCCTGCGATAATTTGATTTATTACAGGAACATTATAAAAGATAATTATACGCCTTTTTGTCGCATTACACATCATGCAGAACCTAAAGACGCACATTTATTTTTCGTTTTATGAAAAATTAATTAACCGTTTCTATTGCAATAACGAAGAGTGGTACAATTTAAACTCCTTTGTTCGTTTCTACATAAGTCAAATTACTCACAAATGTAGAATATTATTAATATACCGAAATACCGCTGACACGCGAGTTAAGGTTCGGGCCTTTGGAGCTGTGTTTTTAAAAAACAACTTCAAACTCTTAACACATTTATTTGATTTGAAACAGATAACTTGTACATAATAACTTTAAAAATTAATTATTGTACTGGGCGAGTAGTCTAGGTAGACAACAATGCAAAAGCTGTATTACTCAGACTGACTGCCGGGCCTTGAGCTCCCGGGCTTTTTATAATAACCTGCCCCTCACACGGCTGTGGGAACTTGCAGATCTCATGTCTGCTTTACACTTTGTTACAATGTATCAATCTTAATTCTAAGTAATTGCGGTATGTTGACCGCCTGTGACCTGCCACCTGCAGTATCACTGCCCTCACGGATGCAAAGTTGCATGTCCGTTCTCATGAACTGTCGATAACCTCTCTGGGTTATCCTTGTGTTACAATGTTGCATTGAACTTATACTTTACTTAACAATTTCTAATAATTCCTATTAGATTCAATACATCAATATATATATAGGTAATTGGGGGATACATAACTCGCGTTACTAACAATAATTACTACGTTTGTATCTTTTTTAAAACGATACGTTTTACTGATTTTATGCACCATTACATCAATACTACACAAATACTAAACAATTACATATAACTCACGGTTAATTCACAGTTTAGATGTACTCGAGCACATTAATTTTTTTCTAACTTGGTCGGTAAAATAATTTACGACAAATCGCTAAAACTGAAATTAAAACTAAACTCCGTCAGACTCCCGTAGTTCTTTTACATTTGACAACCCTGCCGTATATACAATTCTAAAAGCAACAGAAGAATACGCGTGTCTTACTACTGTATTCATTAAATCACACTCATTAGAACGTCTTGTATTGGCAACCTTGACTATTGTTTGCATAAAACTCATTTTAAAAGAAATTCCTGAACGGTATGACGTCAATGTAACCATATGCTCAAATAATTCTTCAACAGTAAAACATTAAAAAAATATTTGGCACATTTATTTGTCTGCCCTAAATTATGGAACCTGTTCAAAATATGTAATATATTTTAGAGCATAAAGTTTGTATTAAATTTACTTTTATTTGAAAGTTTACCTGATAGCTAATTTCGTATTTTAGGTTTCGATCTACTTTTTCCTCTATTTGACGTTTTGTAAAATTCGATTGGTTTGTGACATCACAAAATACTGAACTGTTGACTGTATGACTATCGGTTATTACTTTCTATATGTTTTGCTGTTCTTTAACACTTTATGTAGCATACAAATTTAGTACGTTTATATCACCTTCATTGATCCCTGTTATTGTTGCTTTCATACAGAAAAATTCGCTTTCACTTCGTTATGTAGAGAACTTAGTTATAGATCACAACACATGTACTTTTATTTCCTGTTTTTATCTGTTACTCCTCCAAGCTCTATTGGGGTAATTAAAAGGTTCACAGATATTGCGTTCCTTGCAATATTAGATTCCTCTAACACTATTATAAATTTAAGTACCGGTATTACAGCAGCACCCGTAAATCATTGACCAAAATTACGAACACGTCCGGATACAGGGTTTGCTGCACCAACGTTGCCAAATTAAAGCGTGTTTAATGGCCACCAACTTATAAAGCTAATGTCCAATTCTATAACGAAGCTGATAGACAATATCAAGCTTTGAACCTTCATAACCGTTTGGCCGCTTTGGCATTTGTCAATTTATAAAGAAATATTGCTTTAACGCATTAGAATGAACACATCACATGCAGCGGCACAAAACCCAATTTTCAAAATTGATTGTACCTTTCATAGAAGGCGGATAGTTACTATCAAACATCGCAAATTCCCATAGAATGTTAGACGTACCGTTTGACAGCAATGGCATTTATCAAATTATCAAAAAGTATTGCTTTATGGTGTTTAATATAATAAATACAGCTAATTCTGAGGCACAAAACCCAATTTTCAAAATCAAATGCATCTCCTAGGGCATGCAGATAGTTAATATCAAGCTTTGTAAATTCTCATAAGTGTTATACGTGAGCCTTTGGGTGCGATGGCATTTACCAAGCTGTCAACTAACACTGCTTCGTTCAATTAATTGGAACGAATATAGCACATTCAGAGGCACAAAACACATAATTCACAACTGATTGTGCAGATCACAAAAGGCTGATAGCTAATATAAAACCACAGTAGTTCTCATAGTGTTAGATACGACGGTTTGGCCTATATATAATTACCAAGTTATCAAAAAGCATAGCCTAATGGCATATGTTAGAATGCGGACAGCACAGTCGGATGCACAGAACCAATTTTTCAAAATTGTTTCTATCCCTTAGAGAAGTTTGACGGTTAACATCCTGAAGAGTTCAATCGATTTTGAGATAGAGTTTTGTTCCCCTGAATGTAGTGCATATATTCTAACTAACGCAATAAAGCAATGCCTTTTGAAAACCTGGCAAATACCATAGCGGCCAAATGGTCGCGTATAAACACTCTAGGGTAATTTACCAAGTTCGATATTCATTTTCGGCGTTCTCTTAGGGATACACTAATTTTTTAAATACGAGATTTATACCTCTGAATGTGCATTATCTATTTTAATAACACCGCAAAGCAATGTTTTCGTATTATTTGGAAAATACCATTACGGCTAAGCGGTCATAACACTCTATGGGAATTTATGAAGTTTGGTACTAATATTCAGCTTTCTTTGAGAAGTACAATCGATTTTAAAAAATGGTTTTTCTGCCTTTGAGTGTGCTGTATTCATTTTATTAAACGCCATAAAGCAAGGTTTTTTGATAACCTGGTGCATACCTTAGCGCTTATACGAAGTTTGATATCAACTTTCAGACATCCAGGGGAGCTGCACTCGATTTTCAAAAACGGGTTCTTTGCATCTAAATGTGCTGCCTTCGTTCTAACAAACGTCATAATGTGATGTTTTTTATAACTTGGAAAATGCTATAACAGCCATAAGGTCAAAAATAAAATTCTGTTTAAATTTAGACAGTTTGGTATAAACCATCGGCTTTCTTTGATAGGCACAATCAATTTTCGAAAAATGGACTTTGTGTCACTGAATATCCTGTGTTTATTTGAAGGAACGACAAGCACTATTTTTTTATTACTTTGTAAATGCATTACTAGCTAAACGGTCGTATATAACGCTATCGAAATTTACCATGTTTGACATTAGCTTTCAGCCTTTTCTTAGGGGTGTAATCTATTTCAAATATAGGTTCTACACCTGTGAATATGCTGTATTCATTCTATTAATCGTCTTAAAGTAATGTTTTTTGATAACTTGGTAAATGCCATACCGGTCAGACGTTTGCGTCTAACACTCTATTGGAATTTGCGAAGTTTGATAATAACCTTCCCAGAAGGGTAATGTCATTTTTGAAAAATAGGTTTTGTGCCTTTGAAAGTACTGTACTTTGCTAATATACGCGATATAACTGTTTTTTGATAACCTGGTAAACTTTGTAGCGGCCAAACAGTCGCCTTGATTACTCTAATGAAATTAACAAAGTTTGATATTAACCTCAGCCTTCCCTTATTACGGTATTCCGTGCAGACAAGAAAAAGAGCAACGAGGGCAACGTAACTAGTTCGCATCGATTACCACAACAAGGAAGGGACAGAAAAATGTTGTGATAATTAAATAGGCGTAAAATGTGGAGGAGGGGATCAAAAAAAGAGAAACCTCAATTCGCACGAAAGATTTTACACAGTAGTTTTAAGTTGAAGTTGGTCATACTTTTCATTTCCGAATATTTGCCTTAGTGCTCAACTTTTTTAATTATATTATTTTGTGGTTGATTTAGTCTTCCGTTAAAAAGGTATGTTAATAAATAGAAAAGGAAAAATCACAAAACATTCATTGCCTTTTATGCATATAAACGTAACAAAATAATCACTTGCTTGCCATTTTAAACGCTGTCCTTCATTTCATGTTAGGTCTGTTATTGTAGGATTAAAACCTGACCATCATGTCATATTTCACTTGAAGTTGTTTTTATGTTTTATGCACCAAACGAACATTTTTTATGAAAAGGTCACTAAAATTATTGGTTTAACATAAGATAAACAAACGACTTTAATTTTTAAAAGTGAACAACAATTTTTACTAAAATACACGAATTCTCTTACGTCCAACAAGTACTAGTACATTTTCAAATTACATCTTGAAAACAGAATTCCATTTTTTCCCACGAAATGTTTTTAAAATCGAACACTATATCAATCCCAGAAAAACCTATTTTGCACTCGAAGCAAGCGTAATTAAGGTTTTGTGTAAAATAATGAACCAGAGTATGAACAGATGGACTTGTATAAGTAAGACATAAGAATATAGACAACTAAACTCGATTTAATGAAGGACGCGTATAGTTGGTTGCCTGTCTACATGGGTTGAATTTATAGAAGTATAACAAACGTGAATTAATTGATTGGGACTGAATAGTGTTTTTACAGTAATGAGGCATTACATTGTTTTTAATATGAAGTAGAACGTAACAAATTTCCCGCCGACAAATAGAATTTAAGAAATTAAGAAATGGTCTAGAAAGTACATACCACAGGAAGAGAATCAAAAATTGAACAAACTCAGCGTGAAGACTAACAGTAAGAAAAACCAGCCAAAGGAAAGGGAGAGAAATGTTAAATAAAAATAACGAAGAAATAAAACAAAAATTCAGGAAGAAGCTAAGAAATAGCTCAAGATCCGAAGAAACAAGACAAAACGAAGCTGAGTGAAGAGAGTGTGTTGGACCGCTTTAGTCACTTTGTGTGTGTGTGTGTGTGTGTGTGTGTGTGTGTATTTGTGTGTGGAGAGAGTGTGTTGGATCGCTTTAGTCACTTTTTACGGTAGTTATGGTTGAATATGTATGCGTGTTTGGGCCCAAGTAGAAAGGCTTCTTCTTCAAGGATTTGTGAAACGAAAATTTCAGTGGTACTGCGCAAAGGAAAGAAAAGAGGAAACTTAGTAAAGTAATCAGCCTCTAAAGGGATATAGGAACGACCGCGGGTGAAGCGAGGAAGAGGACCTTTGACATCGCAGGGTAGGATGGTTTGGCTCTAGGAGCAAATAGACGTTGAGGAGGTAACGGTTCAACTTTGTGAGCAGCACAAACAGGACAACGTCGGACGTAGCAAGCGATGCCAACTTTGAGACAAAGCCAGTAATAAATTTGGAAAAACGAGCAAAAGTTTTGGTCACACCACAGTGATCGGAAGCAGGAGGATCGTGGTGAACAGATGTCAAATGTTTACGCTGATGAGAAGGTACGACGATTTTCCATTTGTTCGCAGAATTTGCAACGATAAAAGTTTTGTGAAAACCGGAATTGATATTGTTCATCATGGAAGAAAGAATATCGTCTACAATGGTTGGAAACCTTGTCCACAGTAGAATTATACTAGGGATCAGGAGTAGTAATGGTAGCTTCGAAAGAAGAAATGGCCGAAAGAGAGATGGGTTTGAGGATAGGAACAGAACGAGTAGGAGTGTCAGTGACGACATGATCTTTACCTTTAGGGTGGATAATGGAAAAGTCATACTGCTGGAGCCGAAGAAACCAGCGGGCTAGGCGACTGCAAAGATTTTGGAGTTTGTTAAGTCAAAAGAGAGAATGGTTGTACGTAATGGCGGTAAGGTGGGTACTCTTGAGGCAAGGCCGGAACTTCTCAATCGCCCACAGCACTGCCAAGTACTTCTCCTCAGTAACTGAGTAGTTGAGTTCAGACTTGGAACGCTAACGACTGATGTAGCTAACGACCTTTACATCTTCAAGGGAGGTTTGGCTTAGGATAGCACTCAAACCGAAGTGGGAGACATGAATTTGGATTGTCAAGGGCAAGGTAAAATCAGGGCAGTAAAGGATGGGAATGGAAACTAAGTAGTGTTTAAGGGAAAGTAACACTGATTGACAATCGGGAGACCAAAAAAGAGACATTTTTGCGAGTGAGGTTAGAAAGTGAAGAAGTTGGTGTAACAGAACTCGGATTGAAGCACCAATATCAACTGGCCATGTGAATCTGTCGACGGATTTCTTGGACAGAAGAAGGAGGAGGAATATTGATAATAGCGGAAACTGTATCAGGATCGACAAGTAAACCATCACGGTTGACGACGTAGTCCAGATAGCGGAATTCAGGAGGACAGAAATAGTATTTATCTTAACGAAAAAAAAGACTAGCAAGGAAAAAACGCAAAAAAACTAAGTCAAGGGTGCGGAGGTATTTGTTGAAGGAAGGGAAAGCTATCATAATATCGTCAAGATAGATGAAGCAGAAAGGTTCAAGGTCAGGAGCTACGACTTGGTGAATAAGGCGTTAGAAAAAGACGGGAGACTTATGGAGTCAAAAGGAAGGCGGCAAAATTAAAACAAAGCATGATGAGGGACGATAATTGCAGTGATATGTTTATATTCGGAAGCGAAAAAAATTTAACAGTAGGCGGAACGAATATCTAAAGAAAACGAGTATCACGGAAACAAGCTAAGATAGTAGAGATATAGGGAAGAGGATAGGCATACTTCTGGGTGATTTGAATAACTTTGCGGAAATTAATGCAGAACCTACGGGATTCGTCTTTTTTCGCTAGGATAATAAGACTAGACCAGGGACTGGTGGAAGGTTCGAGAACTTCAAGACGGAGCATTTCTTCGAGTTCAGACGCACGAATATGGCGTTGGACTAGAGTAGTGCTACTAGGACCAAGAGGCTGTTTGAAAAAGGTAGTGGAAATAAAGTAATCTTAGCCATGTTGCTTTTTGGGAGCAAGGTCTGACACAATGTGGGCAGGATCAGAAGTGACCATTACCAATACAGAAAAAAAGCAAAGGTACATAGTCCATCACCAAAATTAGGAACACATATCGATACCCAGAGTAAGTTTTTGAGAAACTTCAAGAATGATAAGAGCATCTACGGTAGTGACAAAATTTTGAAGAGCAATGGGAATGGAAACGGAACCTAGGATAGTACATTTAGAAGTGTCAGCAAGGCTACAGAAAGTAGTAGAGAAGGTATGAAAAGGAATGTGTAGAGAACGTAAACTGTATCAACCGGGACCACGAAGTATAGTACGAGTAACTCTGGAGTCCAAAAGACCAGTAAAGGAAATTCCAAAAATTTGAACTGATAGATATGGAACGTTCATCGTCCCGAACATTCGCACACATAAAATTTAGGACGAAGCATGAGTGATCATTAAGACCGAGAAAAGCAAAGTCCGAGATCAATAAAATGATAGGGCCGACGACTCAGTCCGAAGACGCTGCCGTCGGTTTAAAGAATTTTGACAAGTAGGAGTAACACCCTTATGTCCGCAACTATAGCACTGAAGTATTTGAAGACGAATAAGGTGTGTCGATACATGACTAGATTGGTCGCAGTTGAAGCATGTGACTTGACGAATAGGAGTAAACGCAGGAATGGGAACATAAGAGGCTACGGAAGAAATATCTAATGTAACAGTAGGTGTAGGACGAGCCCTGACTGATCGTCGTATAAACTAATAGCGTTTTCTACAATCGCAGCGGACGTAAAAACGAAATACGGATCTATGTATGAGCCTTGGCTAGTCAACACGGAATTTTTTCCGTTTGAGTCTTAAACATTCCTCCTCCAATTCTTGCAGAGAATTTAAAGTAAGCAATTGCGCGAGGAAAAATTGGAATAAATTGCTAGAAACAATATTCAATTGTACATCTTCAGGTTCTCCGTTCGATTCCGAGTCGGAGGTTAGGTAACGAAAGGTTTACCCGACTCAGCAGTAGAAGTGTGAGCAGGGCTAGAAGTAGCTACCGGAGTCTCTGATGAGGTAGTAGCGTGACGAAATCTTTTTTTATTCCCATTTCAAAAGAACTGCGGAAATTAGCCAAAGTAATAAGTAATTGACAATGGGTTTTATATTATGCTTTTGTTGGGGACATCCTAGTACAGCGACGTTAATGTGGAGGCACAGGGAACTAATGCGTTCAAACGGAAGTAAATACTTGTCACCGCCAAATTCAGCAAGGATTATTGCAGCTCTTGTTTAAAAGTTGTGACTGGTGCATGTACGGAAGCCCCTTATTACGTTTCATATGATAAACACTCCGCACGGACCTGTGTAGTTCGTTCACATTGGCCTAGAAACTAAAGACGCGAGAATCTAATTCATACTGATGCTTGGCTTTTCACAACTGGTTCACGTGAATGTGCCAATGTGCCATCATAAACAAGCATAACTAGAAAATGAAAAAAAAAGAGTAAGTAAATGCCAACCGCAAAACAACAAGAACTTACATGATAAAAGAAATTACTGCGAACTACAAAATAAATTATAGGGTATCTACTGCAAAAGGTAAAAGAATTAAATTTGAAGAAAAGTAATAGAAATGACGGACGGAAGAAGGGAAGAGCAGAAAAAATTTAGACGACAAAGTTTTCAACTTTCTCCACTGAGGAACTATACTTATCAGCGAAAACTCGTCTGATAATCCGGGCTGGAACACAAAAAATCTTAGGACCAGGTTAAACGAATGATGAAACAGATATCACTACAGATAATACCGGGGCAAAAAGTAAGTAGGAAAAAGCAGGAACCCAATGTTGGCTATGCCAAAATTATGTTGCAATATTCCGTGCGGACAAGAAAAAGAGCAACGGAAGTAGTCCGTACCAATTACCAAAACAAAAAAAAAAGATAAATGCCGTGCTAACTAGCTAGTTTTAGAGGGTGGTCAAATGAGTAATAAGAAATACCGATTCGCCCCGAAAGATTATACATAGTAGTTGAAGTTGAAGTTTGTCGTGCATTTCACCACCGAATATACCTTAATGCTCGATCTTTTTAATTATAGTATTTTGCGGTTGATTCAGTCCTCAATACAGTTTTCCGTTAAAAAGACGTGTTTAAAAAAAGGGAAAATCACAATACCTTTATTCATAGTTATAAAGTAAATGTCATTCACATAAACGTAAGAAAAACTGTCACTTGCTTACCATTTTAAACGTTGTCTTTCACTTCATGTCACGTCTGTAATTGTAGGATTGAAAAATGCTTGATAACACTGGCCACCATGTTATATTTCACTTCGTTTTTATGTTTAAAATACAAAACAAACCTTGTTTATGGAAAAATCACTAAAATCGTCGGTCTATCTATCTTAAGATAAACAAACGATGGAGAAAAATATTTTTAAAAGTGGACAACTTTTACCAAAACACACGAACTTTATCTCGGACATTGTTAAATTACATCTTACAAACAGAAATCCATTTTTCCCATGAACAGTTTTTGCAGTTCAACATATTATCGATGCTAGGAAAACCTATTTCGCACTCGAAGCTAGCGTAGTCGAGTGTTCGTGTAAGATTAGATACCAGAGCATGAACAGGTGACTTGTATAAGCAATACATAAGGATATAGGCAACCAAACTCTTGGACTTGATGAAGGACACATACAGTTGATGGTGGTAGCAAATGTGAATTAAATCATTGGGACTGTATGGTGTTTTTACAGTAAGGAGGCATTAAATTGTTTTAATATAAAATAGAACGATACAAACCCCGCCACGGCAAAATTAAAAGTCGGGATAAGAAACAAAAGCAACGGACCAAGTAATACACTATCAGAACAAACCGGAAAAAATCGTTTCAGAAAACAAACAGAAAAACAAAAAAAGGAAAACGTTTACATCCCGCTCGAAGTACGGATACACTGGACAAATCAAAAATATAAAGAAATATAGGAAAAGGAAAGTTATAGGGTAGTAATCAACGAGGACAATGATGGAATTGCATTAACACTGCAAAAGTCGTCGAAGGACGGATATCTCTAATAAATAAACAGTAAAGTTTACAAACCCCAGGAAAAAAATTGGTTTTTCGGGAAAATGCCAAAAAGTAAGAAAAGAACCGAGGAAGAAAACCAATAGCAAAACCAGAAAGAGAATATAACTTGTCGAGCCTCAAACTATATTAGGAAGCGTCAAGAAGACTGAATAAAAAAATTCATGTACTTCAAGGTGTGGCAGCAAAGAATCGTATTAAACGGACATTCGAAGAAAAGAATAGCCAAATACAGCGAAGAGTCGACTAAGTCGTAGTTTGCATATCAATGCTAGGCAAACCTATTTCACACTCGAAGCACTCGTAAACAAGTTCTCGTATGAGGTGTTAGGGATTTTTAGATTGTATAATTATTCGATTTACTCTCTTATGATTGGCTAGTTACTGCTGTATACAATGTAACCTTATTTGAATGGTATTACGTAATACTGCAACGTGCAAATGTAGGATCTTTTTTTTCTTCTACGAATGACATTTCCCAAAACCACTTCTTCTGCAAAATTCAAGGTATTTTGATGTCAAGCGTTCATAATGAAATTGTAACATTGTAGATATTCAATTAATTGGCGTGAAGTTAGCAGACACACTACAACAGACAAAATAGCGGAAATACCCGAAGGCTCAGTGGCGTAGGTAAAACTAATATAAAGAGACTTACTCATTTGCTTACTATTTTATGCTGAATATTCTTTGACAAAACAGATTTATACCGGTAGATTATTCTTGCACCTATATATAACATCTAAACAAACTAATTGGCGCACTTTTCAAATATTTTAAAATACCCTAAATGCAAATAACACAAATTGAAAAAAAATTGTAGAAGGAAATACACTGCCAAGACAAAAACAAGCCAATTACATCTGATTTAACTATATCTACGACCGACAAAAAGGAAAATCACTGATCAGCCGTCTAAGGGTTCAAAATGACGCCAAATTATAAATACTAGACAACTTAATATTTTACTGAAAAGTTCAAAAACTGGTAGAAGAAAATAGAGTGCCAGGATAAAACCAAACTGATTACATGTGCATTAACTATATCTACAACCAAGAAAAAGGAAAATCACTAACCAGCCGTCTAAGGGTTTAAAATTGCGCCAAATTAGAAATACTAGATTACTTAATATTTTACTAAAAAGTTGAAAAACTGATAGAAGGAAATAGTGTGCCAGGATAAAACCAAACTGATTACATGTGCATTTACTGTATCTACAACCGACAAAAAAGAAAAATCACTGACCAGCCGTCTAAGGGTTCAAAATTGCGCCAAATTATAAATACTAGATCGCTTAATATTTTATGAAAAGTTGAAAAACTGGTAGAAGGAAATAGAGTGCCGGGATAAAACCAAACTGATTACATGTGCATTAAAGATATCTACGACCAACAAAAAGGAAAATTACTGACCAGTTGTCAAAGGGTTCAAAATGGCGCCAAATTGTAAATACTAGATTACTTAATATTTTACTGAAAAGTTGAAAAACAGGTAGAAGCAAATAGTGTGCCAGGATAAAACCAAACTGATTACATGTGCAATTACTGTATTTACAACCGACAAAAAGGAAAATCACTGACCAGCCGTCTAAGGGTTCAAAATTGCACCAAATTATAAATACTAGATTGCTTAATATTTTACAGAAAAGTTGAAAAACTGGTAGAAGGAAATAGAGTGCCGGGATAAAACCAAACTGATTACATGTGCATTAACTATATCTACGACCAACAAAAAGGAAAATTACTGACCAGCCGTCTAAGGGTTCAAAATGGCGCCAAATTGTAAATACTAGATTACTTAATATTTTACTGAAAAGTTGAAAAACTGGTAGAAGGAAATAGTGTGCCAGGATAAAACCAAACTGATTAAATGTGCATTAACTATATCTACAACCAACAAAAAGGAAAATCACTGTCCAGCCGTTTAAAGGTTCAAAATTGCGCCAAATTATAAATACTAGATTACTTAATATTTTACTGAAAAGTTGAAAAACTGGTAAAAGGAAATAGAGTGCCGGGATAAAACCAAACTGATTACATCTGCATTAACTATATCTACGGCCAACAAAAAGGAAAATCACTGACCATCCGTCTAAAGGTTTAAAATTGCGCCAAATTATAAATACTAGATTACTTAATATTTTACTGAAAAGTTGAAAAACTGGTAGAAGGAAATAATGTGCGAGGATAAAACCAAACTGATTACATGTGCATTTACTGTATCTACAACCGACAAAAAAGGAAAATCACTACCAGCCGTCTAAGGGTTCAAAATTGCACCAAATTATAAATACTAGATTGCTTAATATTTTACTGAAAAGTTGAAAAACTGATAGAAGGAAATAGAGTGCCGGGATAAAACCAAACTGATTACATGTGCATTAACTATATCTACGACCAACAAAAAGGAAAATTACCGACCAGCCGTCTAAGGGTTCAAAATGGCGCCAAATTGTAAATACTAGATTACTTAATATTTTACTGAAAAGTTGAAAAACTGGTAGAAGGAATAAGAGTGCCAGGATAAAACCAAACTGATTACATGTGCATTAACTATATATACAACCAACAAAATGGAAAATTACTAAACAACCGTCTAAGGGTTCAAAATGGCGCCAAATTATAAATACTAGATTACTTAATATTTTACTGAAAAGTTGAAAAACTGGTAGAAGGAAATAGAGTTCCAGGATAAAACCAATCTGATTACATGTGCATTTACTGTATCTACGACCGACAAGAAGGAAAATTACTGACCAGCCGTCTAAGGGTTTAAAATGGCGTCAAATTATAAATACTAGACTACTTAATATTTTACTGAAAAGTTGAAAAACTGGTAGAAGGAAATAGAGTACCAGAATAAAACCAAACTGATTACATGTGCATTTACTGTATCTACGACCGACAAAAGGAAAAATCACTGACCAGCCGTCTAAGGGTTCAAAATTGCGCCAAATTATAAATACTAGATTACTTAATATTTTACTGAAAAGTTGAAAAACTGGTAGTAGGAAATAGAGTGCCAGGATAAAACCAAACTGATTACATGTGCATTAACTATATCTACGACCAACAAAAAGGGAAATTACCGACCAGCCGTCTAAGGGTTCAAAATGGCGCCAAATTGTAAATACTAGATTACTTAATATTTTACTGAAAAGTTGAAAAACTGGTAGAAGGAATAAGAGTGCCAGGATAAAACCAAACTGATTACATGTGCATTAACTATATATACAACCAACAAAATGGAAAATTACTAAACAACCGTCTAAGGGTTCAAAATGGCGCCAAATTATAAATACTAGATTACTTAATATTTTACTGAAAAGTTGAAAAACTGGTAGAAGGAAATAGAGTTCCAGGATAAAACCAATCTGATTACATGTGCATTTACTGTATCTACGACCGACAAGAAGGAAAATTACTGACCAGCCGTCTAAGGGTTTAAAATGGCGTCAAATTATAAATACTAGACTACTTAATATTTTACTGAAAAGTTGAAAAACTGGTAGAAGGAAATAGAGTACCAGAATAAAACCAAACTGATTACATGTGCATTTACTGTATCTACGACCGACAAAAGGAAAAATCACTGACCAGCCGTCTAAGGGTTCAAAATTGCGCCAAATTATAAATACTAGGTTACTTAATATTTTACTGAAAAGTTGAAAAACTGGTAGTAGGAAATAGAGTGCCAGGATAAAACCAAACTGATTACATGTGCATTAACTATATCTACGACCAACAAAAAGGGAAATTACCGACCAGCCGTCTAAGGATTCAAAATGGCGCCAACTTATAAATACTAGATTACTTAATATTTTTCTGAAAAGTTGAAAAACTGGTAGAAGGAAATAGAGTCCCAGGATAAAATCAAGTTGATTACATCTGCATTAACTGTATGTTCGACCGACAAAAAGGAAAATCGGTGTCCAGCCGTCTTTGGGGTTGAAATGGCGCCAAATACCTAATACTTGTTTATTTAATATTTTACTGACAAGTTGAAAAACTTATAGAACAAATAGAAAGCCAGGACTTAACCAAGTTTATTACAGTTTCATCATATCTTGCATGTGCATATTTTGTATGGTTTCCTGGTTTAAAACTTAAGACAATTTAACTGTTTTTCAAAGTTTGTTTCCATGACCACGTATAAGTAGGTCAGATTTAGTACGAGCATTACCTCTGTTTACACTACTGAGTGAATCTGTAGAGCATCTGCCATCCCTGGTAGCACACTGTATATAAGCATATAGAAATACAAAATAGCCAACATCTCATTGTATTGCTTGTTGTGGAAAGAGCTAACATTGTTTTTTCTGCTTTTGAAAATGTTCAAGTTAGTTCACATGCTGTTGACACTAATTGGAGCGTAGGATTTTCCTTGTTGATCACATCCTGTTTGCAAAATACAGTCGTGAAAAACTGTGTGTATCCCATCCAACATTGTAAGAACACGTAACATTCGAAACAGATAGACACAATTGCAATAATCGTAAGAAAAATTACAAAAGTAGAACTATGTTGTAAATTACGTAAAAATTGATAGTGAAAGAGAGCTGATTTTAAAACTAGTTGCAATAATGTAACTTTTTCTTTTCATAGAAGTAAACGTATGCCATTTCTTAAAACAAATACCAAATGGTTACACGTCTTTGTCTATTGTATTACGATTATTTTAGACACTGTCACGACTTTAACATAAGAAAAATGTGACGTAATTGTCATGTTTATTATTTATGTATTGGTCGAACCGAACACCTTAATTTTAATATTTTTATAAGAACCAAATTGTTGAGATATGTGCGTAATGCAATCGTTGTGTATCAGTTCATTCGACAGAGGTCACACCATCCATTTAGTGCTTTTTCTAAAATGAGGATACCTTTTTTTATTTCATCATATAACAACAAACACTTATTGTGCGTAAATCTCAGGCATGTACTGCATCTGAAGTTTGTTGAATCTTGCAGAACATCAACTGAACAGTAAAACCATTTCCTTTTCATGTTGTTACCCTGTTTAAGTAATAAGATCTTTAGTTGTTTCCTGTACTCTGAGCAGTCAACCTTATTTGTGAGTATTTTCTGTTCCATTATCATTGATAAAAAATATATAACAAAAACACCACAGTTATAACTGTCCTCTTGACGCACATGCTGTAATGTTATCACTTGCCAAGTATATGTGTTGCTTTTGTCTTTTTTATAAAGAAATCTTAAAAATTGTTTTAGTAGTACCTGCATAAACATAAGTTCACCGCCCAAAGGATCTAAAACAGTCAAAATTTTTTAAGAAAAATTAGCCCCTACTAAAATGAAGTGCCTGCCAGATTGTGTTCCAGTAGCCACGGGCATTAAAATTTTATCTTTCGTTATGACTATGGAATCTGCAAACTCTTGATCGTAGTCTACTTCTCCAAAAATTACTGACGATTTTGCAACCGAAATGAGTTGGTATTTCTTATTTCTATTGAAAAGATTTAAACAATGATCAGTCACAAACGAACTGAGCTATTCCTTTCCACTGAGTGTTAAAAAATCATCAATTAATAATTCCTTGACAGAAAAATTTACGCTTACATCTACGGTTACGACGTAGCCTCTGTTACTAGATAAAAGCTTATAATAATTGGGATCACTTGCGAGACCATTTTCAAAAAAAAGATAGGTTATCGAATGTTGTCCATCTTAGCTTTTAAATTGACAAACGTGATAATATAGTTTCATCAAACAATGATGGGAGAAGACAAAAGTAATAAATTTTTTTCAGTTTCGGTAGCATTGTATTCCAGAACTCTTTTGATCTATTTATGCAAATGATTTTGCAGCCGTTGTTGGAATAAATTACTAAATCGCATCATGAGCAGTTAGTGATTTCCAGTAGTCCCTGAATTTGAAAATGATGGTCGTGGAATATCTTAACAGTGTCTCCATTCGTATCTAAAAAATCAAATTTATAAACGGATGGATCCTGATTTCTTCTTACATATGGACATTTGATTTCTACCATACCATCTTTGTCAATTAGTCCATCTGATGGCGCGGCAAAATATTTATAGACGGCTGGACAGTGATTTTCCTTATTGTCGGTCGTAGATATAGTTAATGCAGATGCAGTCGGCTTGGTTTTATCCTGGCACTTTATTTCTTTTACCAGTTTTTCAACTCTTCAGTAAAATATTAAGTAACCTTGCATTTATAATTTGGCGCCATTTTGAACCCTTAGACGGCTGGTCAGTGATTTTCCTTATGGTCGGTCGTAGATATAGTTAATGTACATGTAATCAGCGTGGTTTTATCCTGGCACTCAATTTCCTTCTATCAGTTTTTTAACTTTTCAGGAAAAATTAAGTAATCTGGTATTTATAACTTGGCGCCATTTTGAACCCTTAGACGGCTGGTCAGTAATTTTCCTTTTTGTCGGTCGTAGATATAGCTAATGCAGATGTATTCGGCTTGGTTTTATCCTGGCACTCTATTTCCTTCTACCAGTTTTTCAACTTTTCAGTAAAATATTAAGTAACCTTGCATTTATAATTTGGCGCCATTTTGAACCCTTAGACGGCTGGACAGTGATTTTCCTTATTGTCGGTCGTAGATATAGTTAATGCAGATGCAGTCGGCTTGGTTTTATCCTGGCACTTTATTTCCTTTTACCAGTTTTTCAACTTTTCAGTAAAATATTAAGTAACCTTGCATTTATAATTTGGCGCCATTTTGAACCCTTAGACGGCTGGTCAGTGATTTTCCTTATGGTCGGTCGTAGATATAGTTAATGTACATGTAATCAGCGTGGTTTTATCCTGGCACTCAATTTCCTTCTATCAGTTTTTTAACTTTTTAGGAAAAATTAAGTAATCTGGTATTTATAACTTGGCGCCATTTTGAACCCTTAGACGGCTGGTCAGTAATTTTCCTTTTTGTCGGTCGTAGATATAGCTAATGCAGATGTATTCGGCTTGGTTTTATCCTGGCACTCTATTTCCTTCTACCAGTTTTTCAACTTTTCAGTAAAATATTAAGTAACCTTGCATTTATAATTTGGCGCCATTTTGAACCCTTAGACGGCTGGTCAGTGATTTTCCTTATGGTCGGTCGTAGATATAGTTAATGCAGATGCAGTCGGCTTGGTTTTATCCTGGCACTTTATTTCCTTCTACCAGTTTTTCAACTTTTCAGTAAAATATTAAGTAACCTTGCATTTATAATTTGGCGTCATTTTGAACCCGTAGACGGCTGGACAGTGATTTTCCTTCTTGTCGGTCGTAGATATAGTTATTGCAGATGCAGTCGGCTTGGTTTTATCCTGGCACTTTATTTCCTTCTACCAGTTTTTCAACTTTTCAGTAAAATATTAAGTAACCTTGCATTTATAATTTGGCGCCATTTTGAACCCGTAGACGGCTGGTCAGTGATTTTCCTTATGGTCGGTCGTAGATATAGTTAATGTACATGTAATCAGCGAGGTTTTATCCTGGCACTCAATTTCCTTCTACCAGTTTTTTAACTTTTCAGGAAAAATTAAGTAATCTGGTATTTATAACTTGGCGCCATAGACGGCTGGTCAGTAATTTTCTTTTTTGTCGGTCGTAGATATAGTTAATGCAGATGTATTCGGCTTGGTTTTATTCTGGCACTCTATTTCCTTCTACCAGTTTTTCAACTTTTCAGTAAAATATTAAGTAACCTTGCATTTATAATTTGGCGCCATTTTGAACCCTTAGACGGCTGGTCAGTAATTTTCCTTTTTGTCGGTCGTAGATATAGTTAATGCAAATGTATTCGGCTTGGTTTTATCCTGGCACTCTATTTCCTTCAACCAGTTTTTCAACTTTTCAGTAAAATATTAAGTAATCTTGCATTTATAATTTGGCACCATTTTGAACCCTTAGACGGCTGGTCAGTGATTTTCCTTATTGTCGGTCGTAGATATAGTTAATGTACATGTAATCAGCGTGGTTTTATCTAGGCACTCAATTTCCTTCTACCAGTTTTTTAACTTTTCAGTAAAAATTAAGTAATCTGGTATTTATAATTTGGCGCCATTTTGAACCCTTAGACGACTGGTCAGTAGTTTTCCTTTTTGTCGGTCGTAGATATAGTTAATGCAGATGTATTCGGCCTGGTTTTATCCTGGCACTCTATTTCCTTTTACCAGTTTTTCAACTTTTCAGTAAAATATTAAGTAATCTTGCATTTATAATTTGGCGCCATTTTGAACCCTTAGACGGCTGGTCAGTAATTTTCCTTTTTTCGGTCGTAGATATAGTTAATGCAGATGTATTTGGCTTGGTTTTATCCTGGCACTCTATTTTCTTCTACCAGTTTTCCAACTTTTCAGTAAAATATTAAGTAATCTTGCATTTATAATTTGGCGCCATTTTAAACCCTTAGACGGCTGGTCAGTAATTTTTCTTTTTGTCGGTCGTAGATATAGTTAATGCAAATGTATTCGGCTTGGTTTTATCCTGGCACTCTATTTTCTTCTACCAGTTTTTCAACTTTTCAGTAAAATATTAAGTAATCTTGCATTTATGATTTGGCGCCATTTTGAACCCTTAGACGGCTGGTCAGTAGTTTTCCTTTTTGTCGGTCGTAGATATAGTTAATGCAGATGTATTCGGCTTGGTTTTATCCTGGCACTCTATTTTCTTCTACTAGTTTTTCAACTTTTCAGTAAAATATTAAGTAAACTTGCATTTATAATTTGGCGCCATTTTGAACCCTTAGACGGCTCGTCAGTAGTTTTCCTTTTTGTCGGTCGTAGATATAGTTAATGCAGATGTATTCGGCTTGGTTTTATCCTGGCACTCTATTTTCTTCTACCAGTTTTTCAACTTTTCAGTAAAATATTAAGTAATCTTGCATTTATAATTTGGCGCCATTTTGAACCCTTAGACGGCTGGTCAGTAGTTTTCCTTTTTGTCGGTCGTAGATATAGTTAATGCAGATGTATTCGGCTTGGTTTTATCCTGGCACTCTATTTCCTTCTACTAGTTTTTCAACTTTTCAGTAAAATATTAAGTAATCTTGCATTTATAATTTGGCGCCATTTTGAACCCTTAGACGGCTGGTCAGTAGTTTTCCTTTTTGTCGGTCGTAGATATAGTTAATGCAGATGTATTCGGCTTGGTTTTATCCTGGCACTCTATTTCCTTCTACTAGTTTTTCAACTTTTCAGTAAAATATTAAGTAATCTTGCATTTATAATTTGGCTCCATTTTGAACCCTTAGACGGCTGGTCAGTAGTTTTCCTTTTTGTCGGTCGTAGATATAGTTAATGCAGATGTATTTGGCTTGGTTTTATCCTGGCACTCTATTTTCTTTTACCAGTTTTTCAACTTTTCAGTAAAATATTAAGTAATCTTGCATTTATAATTTGGCGCCATTTTGAACCCTTAGACGGCTGGTCAGTAGTTTTCCTTTTTGTCGGTCATAGATATAGTTAATGCAGATGTATTCGGCTTGATTTTATCCTGGCACTCTATTTTCTTCTACCAGTTTTTCAACTTTTCAGTAAAATATTAAGTAATCTTGCATTTATAATTTGGCGCCATTTTGAACCCTTAGACGGCTGGTCAGTAATTTTCCTTTTTGTCGGTCGTAGATATAGTTAATGCAGATGTATTCGGCTTGGTTTTATCCTGGCACTCTATTTCCTTCTACCAGTTTTTCAACTTTTCAGTAAAATATTAAGTAACCTTGCATATATAATTTGGCGCCATTTTGAACCCTTAGACGGCTGGTTGGTGATTTTCCTTATGGTCGGTCGTAGATATAGTTAAAGCAGATGCAGTCGGCTTGGTTTTATCCTGGCACTTTATTTCCTTCTACCAGTTTTTCAACTCTTCAGTAAAATATTAAGTAACCTTGCATTTATAATTTGGCGCCATTTTGAACCCGTAGACGGCTGGACAGTGATTTTCCTTATTGTCGGTCGTAGATATAGTTAATGCAGATGCAGTCGGCTTGGTTTTATCCTGGCACTTTATTTCCTTCTACCAGTTTTTCAACTTTTCAGTAAAATATTAAGTAACCTTGCATTTATAATTTGGCGCCATTTTGAACCCGTAGACGGCTGGTCAGTGATTTTCCTTATGGTCGGTCGTAGATATAGTTAATGTACATGTAATCAGCGAGGTTTTATCCTGGCACTCAATTTCCTTCTACCAGTTTTTTAACTTTTCAGGAAAAATTAAGTAATCTGGTATTTATAACTTGGCGCCATTTTGAACCCTTAGACGGCTGGTCAGTAATTTTCTTTTTTGTCGGTCGTAGATATAGTTAATGCAGATGTATTCGGCTTGGTTTTATTCTGGCACTCTATTTCCTTCTACCAGTTTTTCAACTTTTCAGTAAAATATTAAGTAACCTTGCATTTATAATTTGGCGCCATTTTGAACCCTTAGACGGCTGGTCAGTGATTTTCCTTATGGTCGGTCGTAGATATAGTTAATGTACATGTAATCAGCGTGGTTTTATCCTCTCACTCAATATCCTTCTACCAGTTTTTTAACTTTTCAGTAAAAATTAAGTAATTTGGTATTTATAACTTGGCTCCATTTTGAACACTTAGACGGCTGGTCAGTAATTTTCCTTTTTGTCGGTCGTAGATATAGTTAATGCAGATGTATTCGGCTTGGTTTTATCCTGGCACTCTATTTCCTTCTACCAGTTTTTCAACTTTTCAGTAAAATATTAAGTAATCTTGCATTTATAATTTGGCACCATTTTGAACCCTTAGACGGCTGGTCAGTGATTTTCCTTATTGTCGGTCGTAGATATAGTTAATGCAGTTGTATTTGGCTCATTTTATCCTGGCACTCTATTTCCTTCTACCAGTTTTTCAACTTTTCAGTAAAATATTAAGTAACTTGCATATATAATTTGGCGCCATTTTGAACCCTTAACGGCTGGTGGTATTTTCCTTATGTCGGTCTGATTATTAACCATTTTGAACCCTTGGTTTTAGTGGCATTTATTTCCTTTCCAGTTATTAATTTCATAAATATAAGTAATCTGGATTTTATTTGGCGCATTGAACCCTGACGGCTGTTTTTATTCCTTTAAAATTCAGTAATTTAATCAATTTGGGCTTTTCCTTACTGGCTTATTTTCTTAATTTTTCACTCTTAATAAATTAAGCTGATCTGCATTTTTTTTGGCGGCATTTACTTTAGCAGTGGTCAGATTTCTTAAATTGAACGTATTCATTTATAATTTGGCAATTTTGAACCTACGGGACCATGATTTTCCTTTGTGGTCGTAATTTAGTAAGGATAGCAGTAATCTTGTTTATTGGCGCCATTTTAATCCTAACGTGTAATAGTTTTAATTTGAGTAACCTATTATAATTTGGCCCATTTTGAACGTATAGCTGGCATATTTTCCTTTACGTTTTAACTTAGTAAAATATTAGTAATTTGATTTTAACTGGCGCCATTTTAATCCTTAGAGTTTGGCAATGTTTCATATTAGATCTGATATTTAATGCAATTTTCGAATCTTTACGCTGGTCATTATTTCCTTTTGTTTAACTTTCAGTAAATATTATATCTTGGTATTTATATGGTCATTCTACCTTAGCGCTTTCAGTATTTCCTAATATCTTCAATTATTAATGCACATTAACCTGGGTATCCTGGATTATTTCCTTTTACAGTTTAACTTTTCAGTAAAATATTAGTTGTTATCTAATTGTGCCATTTACCGTTTGCACTTGTCAGTAATTTACTATTTCGGTCATTTATATTAAGCACATTTTAACGCTTGATTTTTCTGGATTTACCTTTTTTACCGTTATAATTTTCAGAAAATATTAGTGGTTGTATTTATAATTTGGCGCCTTTTAACCCTTGCGCTGTCAATTTTCCTTTTCGGTTAATTAGTTAATAAGTATTGCTTGGTTTTATCTGGCCCATTTCCTTCACCAGTTTTTCACTTTTCGTAAAAATTAAGTAACTTGCAATTAATTTGGCGCTTTTAACCCTTGGCGTGTATTTTCCTTAGCGGTTAATTAGTTAAAAATATCGCTTGGTTTTATCTGGCCTTTTTTCCTCTACCAGTTTTCACTTTCGTAAAATATTAAGTAACTTGCATTTTAATTTGGCGCTTTTAACCCTGACGCTGCAATTTTCCTTTTCGGTTAATTAGTAATAATAGTGCTTGGTTTTATCCTGGCCTTTTTCCTTCTCCAGTTTTTCATTTTCGTAAAATATTAAGTAACTTGCATTTATAATTTGGCGCATTTTAACCTGCGCTGCTATTTTCCTTTGTGTCAATTAGTTAATTAAGTAATCGCGTTTTATCTGGCCCAATTTCCTTCTCCAGTTTTTACTTTTCGAAAAATTAAGTAATGGTATTTTAATGGCGCTTTTAACCTTCGCTGGTCATAATTTTCTTTTGTGTTAATTAGTTAATAAGTATTGGTTGGTTTTATTCTGGCCCTTTTCCTTCACCAGTTTTTCACTTTTCGTAAAATATTAAGTAACTTGCATTTTAATTTGGCGCTTTTAACCCTTACGCTGTCAATTTTCCTTTGTCGGTAAATATTAAGAATTATGCTGTTTTATCTGCCCATTCCTTCTCCAGTTTTTACTTTTCGTAAAATAAGTAATTTGGATTTTAATTGGCTCTTTTAACCTTGACGCTGTCGTATTTTCCTTTTCGTCGTAATATAGTTAATGCAATTATTCGTTGGTTTTACCTGGACTTTTCTTCCGTTTTTCACTTTTCGTAAAATATTAAGTAATCTTGCATTTATAATTTGGCCCATTTTGAACCCTTAGACGGCTGGTCAGTATTTTCCTTTTGTCGGTCTAGATATAGTTAATGAATGTATTCGGCTTGGTTTTATCCTGGCACTCTATTTCCTTCTACCAGTTTTTCAACTTTTCAGTAAAAATTAAGTAATCTTGATTTATAATTTGGCGCCATTTTGAACCCTTAGACGGCTGGTCAGTATTTTCCTTTTGTCGGTCGTAGATATAGTTAATGCAGATGTATTCGGCTTGGTTTTATCCTGGCACTCTATTTCCTTCTACCAGTTTTTCAACTTTTCAGTAAAATATTAATAACCTTGCATTTATAATTTGGCGCCATTTTGAACCCTTAGACGGCTGGTCGTGATTTTCCTTATGGTCGGTCGTAGATATAGTTAAGCAGATCAGTCGGTTGGTTTTATCCTGGCACTTATTTCCTTCTACCAGTTTTTAACTTTTCAGAAAAATTAAGTAACCTTGATTTATAATTTGGCGCCATTTTAACCCTTAGACGGCTGGCAGTAATTTTCCTTTTGTCGGTCGTAGATATAGTTAATGCAGATGATCGGCTTGGTTTTATCCTGGCACTCTATTTCCTTCTACCAGTTTTTCAACTTTTCAGTAAAATATTAAGTAACCTTGCATTTATAATTTGGCGCCATTTTGAACCTTAGACGGCTGGCAGTGATTTTCCTTTGTCGGTCGTAGATATAGTTAATGAATGTATTCGGCTTGGTTTTATCCTGGCACTCATTTCCTTCTACCAGTTTTTAACTTTTAGTAAAAATTAAGTAATCTTGATTTATAATTTGGCGCCATTTTGAACCCTTAGACGGCTGGTCAGTATTTTCTTTTGTCGGTCGTAGATATAGTTAATGCAGATGTATTGGTTGGTTTTATCCTGGCACTCTATTTCCTTCACCAGTTTTTCAACTTTTCAGTAAAATATTAAGTAATCTTGCATTTATAATTTGGCGCCATTTTGAACCCTTAGACGGCTGGTCAGTATTTTCCTTTTGTCGGTCGTAGATATAGTTAATGCAGATGTATTCGGCTTGGTTTTATCCTGGCACTCTATTTCCTTCTACCAGTTTTTCAACTTTTCAGTAAAATATTAAGTAACTTGCATTTATAATTTGGCCCATTTTGAACCCTTAGACGGTGGTCAGTATTTTCCTTTGTCGGTCGTAGATATAGTTAAGCAGATGATTGGCTTGGTTTTATCCTGGCACTTATTTCCTTTACCAGTTTTCAACTTTTCAGTAAAATATTAAGTAACTTGCATTTATAATTTGGCGCCATTTTGAACCCTTAGACGGCTGGCAGTGTTTTCCTTTTGTCGGTCTAGATATAGTTAATGCAGATGATTCGGCTTGGTTTTATCCTGGCACTTATTTCCTTCTACCAGTTTTCAACTTTTCAGTAAAATATTAAGTAACTTGCATTTATAATTTGGCGCCATTTTGAACCCTTAGACGGCTGGTCAGTATTTTCCTTTTGTCGGTCGTAGATATAGTTAATGAATGTATTCGGCTGGTTTTATCCTGGCACTCATTTCCTTCTACCAGTTTTTAACTTTTCAGAAAAATTAAGTAACTTGATTTATAATTTGGCGCCATTTTGAACCCTTAGACGGCTGGTGTATTTTCCTTTGTCGGTCGTAGATATAGTTAATGCAGATGATTCGGCTTGGTTTTATCCTGGCACTTATTTCCTTCTACCAGTTTTTCAACTTTTCAGTAAAATATTAAGTAACCTTGCATTTATAATTTGGCGCCATTTTGAACCCTTAGACGGCTGGCAGTGATTTTCCTTATTGTCGGTCGTAGATATAGTTAATGAATGATCGGCTTGGTTTTATCCTGCACTTATTTCCTTCTACCAGTTTTTAACTTTTCAGTAAAATATTAAGTAATTGATTTATAATTTGGCCCATTTTGAACCCTTAGACGGCTGGTCAGTATTTTCCTTTTGTCGGTCGTAGATATAGTTAATGAATGTATTCGCTGGTTTTATCCTGGCACTCATTTCCTTCTACCAGTTTTTAACTTTTCAGTAAAAATTAAGTAATCTTGATTTATAATTTGGCCCATTTTGAACCCTTAGACGGCTGGTCAGTATTTTCTTTTGTCGGTCGTAGATATAGTTAATGAATGTATTCGGCTTGGTTTTATCCTGGCACTCATTTCCTTCTACCAGTTTTTCAACTTTTCAGTAAAAATTAAGTAACTTGATTTATAATTTGGCGCCATTTTGAACCCTTAGACGGCTGGTCAGTATTTTCCTTTTGTCGGTCGTAGATATAGTTAATGAATGTATTCGGCTGGTTTTATCCTGGCCTCATTTCCTTCTACCAGTTTTTAACTTTTCAGTAAAAATTAATAATTGATTTATAATTTGGCCCATTTTGAACCCTTAGACGGCTGGTCAGTATTTTCCTTTGTCGGTCGTAGATATAGTTAATGAATGTAATCGCTTGGTTTTATCCTGGCACTCATTTCCTTCTACCAGTTTTAACTTTTCAGTAAAATATTAAGTAATCTTGCATTTATAATTTGGCGCCATTTTGAACCCTTAGACGGCTGGTCAGTGATTTTCCTTTTGTCGGTCGTAGATATAGTTAATGCAGATGTATTCAGGCTTGGTTTTATCCTGGCACTCTATTTCCTTCTACCAGTTTTTCAACTTTTCAGTAAAATATTAAGTAATCTTGCATTTATAATTTGGCGCCATTTTGAACCCTTAGACGGCTGGTCAGTATTTTCCTTTTGTCGGTCGTAGATATAGTTAATGCAGATGTATTCGGCTGGTTTTATCCTGGCACTCTATTTCCTTCTACCAGTTTTTCAACTTTTCAGTAAAATATTAAGTAACCTTGCATTTATAATTTGGCGCCATTTTGAACCCTTAGACGGCTGGTCAGTGATTTTCCTTATGGTCGGTCGTAGATATAGTTAATGCAGATGCAGTCGGCTTGGTTTTATCCTGGCACTCTATTTCCTTCTACCAGTTTTTCAACTTTTCTGTAAAATATTAAGTAATCTAGTATTTATAATTTGGCGCCATTTTGAACCCTTAGACGGCTGGTCAGTGATTTTCCTTTTTGTCGGTCGTAGATATAGTTAATGCAGATGTAATTGACTTGGTTTTATCCTGGCACTCTATTTCCTTCTACCAGTTTTTCAACTTTTCAGTAAAATATTAAGTAACCTTGCATTTATAATTTGGCGCCATTTTGAACCCTTAGACGGCTGGTCAGTGATTTTCCTTTATGGTCGGTCGTAGATATAGTTAATGTACATGTAATCAGCGTGGTTTTATCCTGGCACTCAATTTCCTTCTACCAGTTTTTTAACTTTTCAGTAAAAATTAAGTAATCTGGTATTTATAACTTGGCGCCATTTTGAACCCTTAGACGGCTGGTCAGTAATTTTCTTTTTTGTCGGTCGTAGATATAGTTATTGCAGATGTATTCGGCTTGGTTTTATCCTGGCACTCTATTTCCTTCTACCAGTTTTTCAACTTTTCAGTAAAATATTAAGTAATCTTGCATTTATAATTTGGCGCCATTTTGAACCCTTAGACGGCTGGTCAGTATTTTCCTTTTGTCGGTCGTAAATATAGTTATTGCAGATGTATTCGGCTTGGTTTTATCCTGGCACTCTATTTCCTTCTACCAGTTTTTCAACTTTTCAGTAAAATATTAAGTAACCTTGCATTTATAATTTGGCGCCATTTTGAACCCTTAGACGGCTGGTCAGTGATTTTCCTTATGGTCGGTCGTAGATATAGTTAATGCAGATGTATCGCTTGGTTTTATCCTGGCACTCTATTTCCTTCTACCAGTTTTTCAACTTTTCAGTAAAATATTAAGTAATCTTGCATTTATAATTTGGCACCATTTTGAACCCTTAGACGGCTGGTCAGTGATTTTCCTTATTGTCGGTCGTAGATATAGTTAATGCAGATGTATCGGCTTGGTTTTATCCTGGCACTCTATTTCCTTCTACCAGTTTTTCAACTTTTCAGTAAAATATTAAGTAACCTTGCATTTATAATTTGGCACCATTTTGAACCCTTAGACGGCTGGTCAGTGATTTTCCTTATTGTCGGTCGTAGATATAGTTAATGTACATGTAATCAGCGTGGTTTTATCCTGGCACTCAATTTCCTTCTACCAGTTTTTCAACTTTTCAGTAAAAATTAAGTAATCTGGTATTTATAATTTGGCGCCATTTTGAACCCTTAGACGACTGGTCAGTAGTTTTCCTTTTTGTCGGTCGTAGATATAGTTAATGCAGATGTATTCGGCCTGGTTTTATCCTGGCACTCTATTTCCTCCTACCAGTTTTTCAACTTTTCAGTAAAATATTAAATAACCTTGCATTTATAATTTGGCGCCATTTTAAACCCGTAGACGGCTGGTCAGTATTTTCCTTTTGTCGGTCGTAGATATAGTTAATGCAGATGTAATTCGGCTTGGTTTTATCCTGGCACTCTATTTCCTTCTACCAGTTTTTCAACTTTTCAGTAAAATATTAAGTAATCTTGCATTTATAATTTGGCGCCATTTTGAACCCTTAGACGGCTGGTCAGTAATTTTCCTTTTTTCGGTCGTAGATATAGTTAATGCAGATGTATTCGGCTTGGTTTTATCCTGGCACTCTATTTCCTTCTACCAGTTTTTCAACTTTTCAGTAAAATATTAAGTAACCTTGCATTTATAATTTGGCGCCATTTTGAACCTGTAGACGGCTGGACAGTGATTTTCCTTTTTGTCGGTCGTAGATATAGTTAATGCAGATGTATTCGGCTTGGTTTTATCCTGGCACTCTATTTTCTTCTACCAGTTTTTCAACTTTTTAGTAAAATATTAAGTAATCTTGCATTTATAATTTGGCGCCATTTTGAACACTTAGACGACTGGTCAGTAGTTTTCCTTTTTGTCGGTCGTAGATATAGTTAATGCAGATGTATTCGGCCTGGTTTTATCCTGGCACTCTATTTCCTCCTACCAGTTTTTCAACTTTTCAGTAAAATATTAAATAACCTTGCATTTATAATTTGGCGCCATTTTGAACCCGTAGACGGCTGGTCAGTGATTTTCCTTTATGGTCGGTCGTAGATATAGTTAATGCAGATGTAATCAGCTTGGTTTTATCCTGGCACTCTATTTCCTTCTACCAGTTTTTCAACTTTTCAGTAAAATATTAAGTAATCTTGGCATTTATAATTTGGCGCCATTTTGAACCCTTAGACGGCTGGTCAGTAATTTTCCTTTTGTCGGTCGTAGATATAGTTAATGCAGATGTATTCGGCTTGGTTTTATCCTGGCACTCTATTTCCTCCTACCAGTTTTTCAACTTTTCAGTAAAATATTAAATAACCTTGCATTTATAATTTGGCGCCATTTTGAACCCGTAGACGGCTGGTCAGTGATTTTCCTTATGGTCGGTCGTAGATATAGTTAATGTACATGTAATCAGCGTGGTTTTATCCTGGCACTCAATTTCCTTCTACCAGTTTTTAACTTTTCAGGAAAAATTAAGTAATCTGGTATTTATAACTTGGCGCCATTTTGAACCCTTAGACGGCTGGTCAGTAATTTTCTTTTTTGTCGGTCGTAGATATAGTTATTGCAGATGTATTCGGCTTGGTTTTATCCTGGCACTCTATTTCCTTCAACCAGTTTTTCAACTTTTCAGTAAAATATTAAGTAATCTTGCATTTATAATTTGGCGCCATTTTGAACCCTTAGACGGCTGGTCAGTAATTTTCCTTTTTGTCGGTCGTAGATATAGTTAATGCAATGTAATCAGCGTGGTTTTATCCTGGCACTCTATTTCCTTCTACCAGTTTTTCAACTTTTCAGTAAAATATTAAGTAATCTTGCATTTATAATTTGGCGCCATTTTGAACCCTTAGACGGCTGGTCAGTAATTTTCCTTTTTGTCGGTCGTAGATATAGTTAATGCAGATGTATTCGGCTTGGTTTTATCCTGGCACTCTATTTCCTTCTACCAGTTTTTCAACTTTTCAGTAAAATATTAAGTAATCTTTCATTTATACTTTAGCGCCATTTTGAACCCTTAGACAGCTGGTCAGTGATTTTCCTTATTGTCGGTCGTAGATATAGTTAATGCACATGTAGTCATCGTGGTTTTATCCTGACACTCTATTTCCTTCTACCAGTTTTTCAACTTATCAGTAAAAATTATGTAATCTGGTATTTACAGTTTGGCGCCATTTTGAACCCTTAGACGGCTGGTCAGTATTTTCCTTTTGTCGGTCGTAGATATAGTTAATGCAATGTAATTCAGGCTGGTTTTATCCTGGCACTCTATTTCCTTCTACCAGTTTTTCAACTTTTCAGTAAAATATTAAGTAATCTTGCATTTATAATTTGGCGCCATTTTGAACCCTTAGACGGCTGGTCAGTGATTTTCCTTTTGGTCGGTCGTAGATATAGTTAATGTCAGATGTAATCAGGCTTGGTTTTATCCTGGCACTCTATTTCCTTCTACCAGTTTTTCAACTTTTCAGGTAAAAATTAAGTAATCTGGTATTTATAACTTGGCGCCATTTTGAACCCTTAGACGGCTGGTCAGTAATTTTCTTTTTTGTCGGTCGTAGATATAGTTATTGCAGATGTATTCGGCTTGGTTTTATCCTGGCACTCTATTTCCTTCTACCAGTTTTTCAACTTTTCAGTAAAATATTAAGTAACCTTGCATTTATACTTTGGCGCAATTTTTTGAACCCTTAGACGGCTGGTCAGTGATTTTCCTTAGGGTCGGTCGTAGATATAGTTAATGTACATGTAATCAGCGTGGTTTTATCCTGTCACTCAATTTCCTTCTACCAGTTTTTTAACTTTTCAGTAAAAATTAAGTAATCTGGTATTTATAACTTGGCGCCATTTTGAACCCTTAGACGGCTGGTCAGTATTTTCCTTTTGTCGGTCGTAGATATAGTTAATGCAGATGTAATTCGGCTGGTTTTATCCTGGCACTCTATTTCCTTCAACCAGTTTTTCAACTTTTCAGTAAAATATTAAGTAATCTTGCATTTATAATTTGGCGCCATTTTGAACCCTTAGACGGCTGGTCAGTAATTTTCCTTTTTGTCGGTCGTAGATATAGTTAATGCAGATGTATTTCGGCTTGGTTTTATCCTGGCACTCTATTTCCTTTCTACCAGTTTTTCAACTTTTCAGTAAAATATTAAGTAATCTTGCATTTATAATTTGGCGCCATTTTGAACCCTTAGACGGCTGGTCAGTAATTTTCCTTTTGTCGGTCGTAGATATAGTTAATGCAATGTATTCGGCTTGGTTTTATCCTGGCACTCTATTTTCCTTCTACCAGTTTTTCAACTTTTCAGTAAAATATTAAGTAATCTTGCATTTATAATTTGGCGCCATTTTGAACCCTTAGACGGCTGGTCAGTAATTTTCCTTTTGTCGGTCGTAGATATAGTTAATGCAGATGTATTCGGCTTGGTTTTATCCTGGCACTCTATTTCCTTCTACCAGTTTTTCAACTTTTCAGTAAAATATTAAGTAATCTGTGCATTTATAATTTGGCGCCATTTTGAACCCTTAGACGGCTGGTCAGTAGTTTTCCTTTTGTCGGTCGTAGATATAGTTAATGCAGATGTAATTCAGGCTTGGTTTTATCCTGGCACTCTATTTCCTTCTACCAGTTTTTCAACTTTTCAGTAAAATATTAAGTAATCTTGGCATTTATAATTTGGCGCCATTTTGAACCCTTAGACGGCTGGTCAGTATTTTCCTTTTGTCGGTCGTAGATATAGTTAATGCAGATGTATTCGGCTTGGTTTTATCCTGGCACTCTATTTCCTTCTACCAGTTTTTCAACTTTTCAGTAAAATATTAAGTAATCTTGCATTTATAATTTGGCGCCATTTTGAACCCTTAGACGGCTGGTCAGTAATTTTCCTTTTGTCGGTCGTAGATATAGTTAATGCAGATGTAATTCGGCTTGGTTTTATCCTGGCACTCATATTTCCTTCTACCAGTTTTTCAACTTTTCAGTAAAATATTAAGTAATCTTGCATTTATAATTTGGCGCCATTTTGAACCCTTAGACGGCTGGTCAGTAGATTTTCCTTTTGTCGGTCGTAGATATAGTTAATGCAGATGTATTCGGCTTGGTTTTATCCTGGCACTCTATTTCCTTCTACCAGTTTTTCAACTTTTCAGTAAAATATTAAGTAATCTTGCATTTATAATTTGGCGCCATTTTGAACCCTTAGACGGCTGGTCAGTAGTTTTCCTTTTGTCGGTCGTAGATATAGTTAATGCAGATGTAATCAGCTTGGTTTTATCCTGGCACTCTATTTTCCTTCTACCAGTTTTTCAACTTTTCAGTAAAATATTAAGTAATCTTGCATTTATAATTTGGCGCCATTTTGAACCCTTAGACGGCTGGTCAGTAATTTTCCTTTTTTCGGTCGTAGATATACTTAATGCAGATGTATTTGGCTTGGTTTTATCCTGGCACTCTATTTTCTTCTACCAGTTTTTCAACTTTTCAGTAAAATATTAAGTAATCTTGCATTTATAATTTGGCGCCATTTTGAACCCTTAGACGGCTGGTCAGTAGTTTTCCTTTTTGTCGGTCGTAGATATAGTTAATGCAGATGTATTCGGCTTGGTTTTATCCTGGCACTCTATTTTCTTCTACCAGTTTTTCAACTTTTCAGTAAAATATTAAGTAATCTTGCATTTATAATTTGGCGCCATTTTGAACCCTTAGATGGCTGGTCAGTAGTTTTCTTTTTTGTCGGTCTTAGATATAGTTAATGCAGATGTATTCGGCTTGGTTTTATCCTGGCACTCTATTTTCTTCTACCAGTTTTTCAACTTTTCAGTAAAATATTAAGTAATCTTGCATTTATAATTTGGCGCCATTTTAAACCCTTAGACGGCTGGTCAGTAATTTTTCTTTTTGTTGGTCGTAGATATAGTTAATGCAAATGTATTCGGCTTGGTTTTATCCTGGCACTCTATTTTCTTCTACCAGTTTTTCAACTTTTCAGTAAAATATTAAGTAATCTTGCATTTATAATTTGGCGCCATTTTGAACCCTTAGACGAGTGGTCAGTGATTTTCCTTTTTGTCCGTCGTAAATATAGTTAATTCAGATGTAATTGGCTTGTTTTTGTCTTGGCAGTGTATTTTCTTCAACGAGAATTTTTCAATTTTGTGTTATTTGCATTTAGGGTATTTTAAAATTTTTGAAAAGTGCGCCAATTATTTTGTTTACATACTATATATATATATATAGGTGAAATAATAATTTAGCGGTATAAATCTGTTTTGCCAAGGAATATTCAGCATAAAATAGTAAGCAAATGAGTAGGTCTCTTTATATTAGTTCTACCTACGCCACCGACCCTTCGTGTTTTTCCGCTATTTTGTCTGCTGAAATTTGTCTGCGAACTTCACGCCGATTAATTCAATCATGTATATTTCAGTTTTCAATCAGTGCTACACATAATAAAGTTCATGCCATAAAAGTTCAAGGTCTTATTCGAAACGAGGAAGCTTGTTTTAGCTAATCTACTTCTTTCCAATGTTCTGGTGACCCCCTTATTCTTTCAAATGCTGGAAGTTTGCCTAATCTTATTGAATCCACGATAAGACGACATCTCCCTAACACATGGTGACCGCCGACATGATCTAACGCATCAATCAAGGCTAATATGGTAATCGATTTAAATATTGTAGTAGCCGAATATGTATTGTAGTAAATCATATTTAACTACAATATCCTTCAAATTATATGCAAAGCTTTCTCAACCGTAAGTAAAGCTTTTCCGTTCGCATGTTAGTTTTAGCAAGAAGCATTGCTATAAATTATACAAATTCGTCTGTATAAGTGTAAACAAGAGCACTATACACCAAACCAACGCGAATAGAGTGAGATAGATGTTGCCAACTACTCGCCGTTCTCTCTCAATTCAATATTGACGTCATCGGTATGCATCTAGCAACAATCTAAACGCAAAGCGCAATAACTGTCAATACAACCTAGTTTAAACGAGTCGGAATTTTACTTAAATAGTTGTTGGCTATATTTAAACAACCAACGGAACAAGTAAGTACATCCTTACATATCCTTTCAATAATTACCTTTCCTTTATATGTGTATAAGGGTTGGTTTATGTACAACATCTTGATTTTATTTATTTTAATTCAATTTAATTGAAACTTAAAATTAAAATCAAGCAACTTTAAGGGTATTTTCATACAAAGCTATTTAAATGCTCTAAGGTGTTTTTATCTACAAGTTGAATTTGTAATAGTTGCCAAGTTCACATGACAAGAGCTGTATTGCTCATTTATACTCATTTGTTTATACTGTGAACCTAAATTGTATAACTCGTTTTAATATTTCAATACGAGTATGTAGCCTTTGATGCAAACTCGTGGCGTACTTAAAGTTAAGTTAACACGGTTTAAAAATTACTTAATCTGTCTTAAGGTTGTCTATAATGACGTGCTTCAAACAGTGACGAAGGAGCAAAACCTAGAGTTACAAAGACGTCATAGTAATGCCATATCGTTTCTAACAGAATACAAATCTATTCATGCAAGCATCATTCAAATCGCTGATGATGTCAGCTTCTGAAGCTGAACAAACCTATGAAGAATTCGAATCGCTTTATTTTTCCGCTCTTGCAGAAGCAGAACACTTCATCAAGTTAACGGGTGGATCTCTAAGTAATTCACCAAATATCTCTGGCCGTAGTTCGCCAAATCAAAGTACCAATTCTGGTAATAACTCTCAACGCTCGCTTGGGTTTAAATCACCAAAAATCCAAATTCCTACTTTCTCAGGGAACCTTGAATCGTGGTCCGCGTATAAGACCATTTTCTCTAGTCTTATCGATCAAAACAGCAGTCTCAATGCCGTCCAAAAGCTGCATTAGCTGAAAGGTGGCGTTCGTTCATCTGCTCCAGAGATCATAATTTTATTAGATTTCACACCAGATAATTACGAAATAGCGTTCCAAGCCTTGATTTCGAGATACGATCAGCCCAAATTGTTGATTCGTAATCATCTAAAGGCAATTCTCAGACTTGAATATCTATCCAAGGAATATGCTTTTAGTCTCAGAGAAGTAAACGATTCACTCTTCAAACACATAACAGCACTTCGATCGTTTGCCAACTCTGAGCAATTGTTCGAAACATTCATCATTCATATCGTTTCTGGCAAATTAGATCCAACTACTTCTCGCCAGTGGGAAACCATCTGGAACAAATCTAGCTCTGATTTGACCACGTTAGAAGAGTTTAAAGCTTTCCTGACAAAGCAAACGAATCTTTTAGATAGTCTGGAACCAAAGCAGGTTAAGGTGGTTCCAGACAAGAATAAGTCTCATCCTACATCTTTTGTAAACAGTAATCCTTCATGTTCGCATTGCAAAGGAGATCACTATCTTTCTAAGTGCGAAGCCTTTATCAGGTTAAGCCCCGAGGACAAGGCAGCCAAAGTAAAGGAGTTAAAGCTGTGTTTTAACTATCTGGGTAAGGGTCATATGTTGCCCCAATGCTCGTCAAGTTTCACTTGCAGATGGTGCAAACATAAACACCATTCTACTTTGCATATTGATTCCTCTACACCAGCGCAATCAGTGCAACCGAAGCCAGTGGTTTCCACTCCACAAACTTCTGTTGCACAAACTCACAGGGTACCAGCATTTTGATCAAATACCGTTAAGGTTTTTTTCCAACAGCCAATTGCAAGATCCTTGATTCTTGTGGTAATGCTCATTCTGTTCGTTTATTGCTGGACTCTGGAAGCCAATCTAATTTCGTTCGTTCTGACTTGTGCGAAAGGTTAGGACTAGCTACTCAAGACGTTAACATCTCTGTAGCAGGATTGAGTGGTTCTCTTTCACATATTCGTTCTCAATGTAAGTTAGAATTATGTGCGCATTATTATTCTTACAAGATTCATTTAACGTGTCTCGTGCTGGACGAAACCATTAGAAACATTCCTTCGTTTCGTATGGACTCTTTCAAGTTCAAGGTGCCTGATCTATCTTTTTATCAACCAGGGAAAATTGATATATTGATTGGTTTCTCTGCCTTTTTTGAAATTCTTTGTGTAGGGTAAGTACGCTTAGGCCCTAACCTCCCAATTCTACAGAAAACTAGATTTGGTTGAGTATTATCAGAAGCAGTTAATGCTAATTTGTCGAATCAAGCCCAATGCCATCTAAACATATCTAACACCACAGATCAATTAACTCGATTTTGGGGACTTGAAAGCTGTCCCACTGACAAGGTCCTCTCATCAGAGGAGAATGCTTGCGAGCTTCACTCTATTGAAAATACAAATCGCACACCAGAAGGTAGGTTTGCTGTCTCTCTTCCGTTTAAACAACCCCCAGAAGTGTTAGGCGACAGTTTTGTCACCGCACAAACGCATTTTTTAGCTCTGGAACGATGTCTTCAGAGCTACCCTGACCTTTCTAACCGTTATGCGTCATTCATGCGCGAATATTTGGAGTTAGGTCACACGTCTCCATCCATTTCAGATCATACAGGGGCTTTTTATTATCTGCCACACCATGGCGTTTTAAAGGAAGATTCGCTCACCACCAAGCTTTGCATGGTGTTTAACGGCTCTCGAGCCACCACAAGAGGGCAGTCTCTTAACAGCATACAGATGATTGACCCGATAATCCACCAAGATCTCTTCTCGATTCTGATCCGTTTTCAAAAATATGCTTATGCGATATCAACCGATATTGAGAAAATGTATAGGCAAGTCCAGGTGACGCCTAGCCAAAGACCTCTGCAACGAATATTGTGGCGCTCTTCTGCCTCCGATTCAATTCAGTCGTATGATTTTAATACTGTTACATACGGTACGGCTTGTGCTTCATTTCTAGTTATTCGCTACCTTTTTCAGCTGGGCATCGACCTGGAAATTTCACAACCAGAGTGTTCAAAAATCATCAAAACAGATATTTAGGTGGATGATCTACTCACAGGCTCAGATAGTCTAGACGGAGCACAAAAAATCTGCACTCAATTGTCTAAGGTCCTTGTTTCAGGAGGTTTCAAACTTCGAAAATGTATCTCCAACGATCTCCCAGTACTAGCGAACATTCGTAAAGCTGACTTGCATCCGGGTGTTCTTGTGTTTAACTCTCTTAAGTATGCCAACACATTAGGTCTCATCTGCTCTTTCTCTACAGATAACTTCATGTATTCATCTTTAAATCCCATTTCTTTTGCAAAGACTATTACCAAAAGAATAATACTCTCTGAAATCTCTCATATTTTTGACCCGATTGGTCACCTGTCACCTTGTATATTAGGAGCCAAAATTATCTTGCAACAATTGTGGTTGGAAAAATTATCTTGGGACGATCTAGTTCCCACCAATATTTGTTCAAAATGGAAGATCTAAAAATAACTCGTTTTGTTATGTTTCCAAATTCTGTTGACATTCAAATTCATGGATTTTGTGATGCTTCTCTTAATGCATATGGGTCATGCATATTTCTTCGTGTTGCTGATGCAGACGGCCGTGTTCCAGTTCACTTGCTTAGTGCAAAAGCAAGGGTTGCTCTTTTCAAATGATGTCCAAGGATATATCTCATTGGCTTAATTCTAAAGCGTGCGCTTTAGAACTACCAAAACTGAAAGCTAAGCCTCGTTGCCTTTTAGTTACTAGTTTCTCTCTATGTTCAGAATTTTCAAGTCTCACTCGTCTTGAAAGGGTCTTATCTTATTGCCAGCGGTTTTGTCATAATTTTTTGTTCCCTATAAACAAACGGTTTTGGGTTCCCTCACACCGCAGGAACTTAACAAATCTTTACTAGTGTTGGTTAGACTCGCTCAAGTTGAATCATCTGCTGATGAATTAAAGCAACTTTTTCTAGGCAAACCCTTACAGAGTGCTTGATTTCTGTCTCAATCCGTTCTTAGATTCTACCAAAATAATTCGTGTTGGATGTAGACTAAAAAATTCTCAGTTTTTCTTTGACAAAAAGCATCCGATTCTTCTTTCAGCAAAACATTTTTTATCTAAACTAATCGTTGAACGTGAGCACATTCGGCTGCTGCATGCTAGTCCACAGCTATTGCTATCATCTCTACGCTGCAGATTTTGGATTATTTCTGGCCGTAGTCTTACAAAGCAAATAGTTCATAATTGTATCAAGTGTTTTAGGTTTAGTCCAAAACTGACTCAGCTTATTATAGACGACGTACCTGCTCCGCATGTTGAGCAATCATATCCGTTCTACGTAACTGGAATCCTATTCCCATCGAAGATCGAAAAGGTCGTGGATGTAAGGTCTCCAACTCTTACATATGTTTATATATATATATATATATATATATATATATATATATATATATATATGCTTCTCAACTAAGACCGTACACCTTGAGCAGGTGACGGACCTGTCTATAGAAGGATTTTTACTTTCACTTTGAAGATTTGTTTTGCGGCGTGGGAGACCTCTCCATATCTATTCCGATAACGGCAAAAACTTTGTTGGCGCAAGTTCTGAGTTGCGTGAGCTGGGCAATTTTTTGCAAAGTCAATATGCTGTAATTTTTGAACAAGTTGCATCTGAAGGAATTACATGGCACTTCGTGCCTGCCCATAGTCCCCACTTTGGAGGACTATGGTAAGCAGGTATGTAATCTAGTAAATATCATTTAAAACGTGTAATGGGTAGCTGTATTTTAACGTACGAAGAACTTAGTACACTTTTATCTCGAATTGAGGCAATCTTAAACTCCAGACCCTTGCATCTTATGTCCTGTGACCCAAATGATTTTCAACCTCTCATGACTTCGCACTTTTTGTTTGGATGATTATTAACTTCTTTACCACATCCAGATGTGTCTGACATTTGTGACTCCCGTCTATCCGTTTTCCAAAAAATCCAACAGCTGAATCAACATTTCTGGAAACGTTGGAACTGTGAGTACATCTCTAAACTTCAACAACGCCAGAAATGGAAAAGTTACCAATCAGATCTCAAACAGGACACGCTCGTCTTGATTAAGGAAGACAACTCTCCCCCTTTAAATTGGAAGCTGAAAAAATTTTTACAAGTGTTTCCCGGTTCTGACAAAGTGAATCGTGTTGCGTCTGTGCATACCACTTTAGGTATAGTGCGGCGTTCGTTTTCGAAGTTGTGCCCACTGCCAGCGGCATCATTTGTGCGCGAATGATTTGTACTCAATGTCCTTTACTGTCTTCGAAAACCTAAAGCTTTGTTATATCTAGTGTTTAATCAATTTTATTTGCGACTTGTGTTTGTAAGTTTCTGATTAATGTCTATGTATATTGTGTCTGTTTATTTTTATGTGCCTTTGTCTGATACTTAAATTGCAAATTTTGTATGTTTAAAATTTCCAATTTGCATGTTAGGGATTTTTAGATTGCATAATTAATTGTTTTACTCTCTTCTGATTGGCTAGTTAATGCTGTATACAATGTAGCCTTATTTGAATGGTTTTTCGTAATACCGCAGCGTGCAAACGTAAGATTTTTTTTCTCCTACGAATGACATTTCTCAAATCCACTTATTCTGCAGCCTCCCAGGTAGTAGGATGTCAAGCGTTCATAATGAAATTGTAACATTGTAAATATTCAATTAATACATTTATGTATATATCAGTTTTCAATCAGTGCTACACATAATAAAGTTCATGCCATAAAAGCTCAAGGTCTTATTCGAATCGAGGAAGCTTGTTTTAGCTAATCTACTGAGAAGCTGACTTCTTTCCAAGGTTCTGGTGACCCCCTTATTCTTTTAAATGCGGGAAGTTTGCCTAATCTTATTGAATCCATAACATAAAGCGAAGAACAAAATTTTTAACAGTTGAACTTCCGTAAATAAGAGAGAAGGATATAGACAACAATACTCGTGCACTTAATGAAGGACATGTAGGGGTGGTTGCCTATCCACGCGTTGAATTTATAGAAATATAAGAAATGTGAATTAAATGTTTGGAACTTAACGGTGTTTTTACAGTAATTAGGCATTAAATTGTTTTAATTTCAAATAGAAAGTAACACCCTGATGTGCTCAATCAATTCTAAAAATGATTTTTGTGCCTCTGAATGCACTATATTCATTCTAACAATCGTCATTCAGCAATATTTTTTCATATCTTGATAAATGCCTTAGTAGCCAAATGGTCAGGTACAACATAATGGGTATTTGCAACGTTTAATATTAACTTTTAGCTTCCCCTGATGGGTACAATCAATCCTGAATAATGACTTTTGTGCTTCTTAGTGTAGTGTATACATTCTAGCAAACATTATGAAACACTCTTATTTGATAACTTGGTAAATGCCAAAGTGGGTATACGATCGTGAGTAACGCTGTATGAAGGTCTACGAAGTTTGATATTAGCTATGACTCTTCCATGAGAGGTACAATCAATTCAAAATTTACAGACTTTGATATTAAATTTCAGCTTTCCCTAATGGGTACAATCAATTCAGAAAAGTGGTTTTTGTATCTCCCAATGTAAAATAATCATTCTCACAAATGCGATGAAGCAAGGTATTTTGATAACTTGGTAAATGCCATAGCAACCGCACGATCGTGTATAACACTATATAGCAATTTTCAAAGTTCGATATTAACCATCAGTTTCCCTGATCTGCACAATCAATTCTGGATAACGCATTTATGTCTCTAAATATAGTTAATACTTTGTTATAAACGCGATAAAGCAATTTTTTTGATAACCTGGCAAATGTTATAACAAGCACATCATCGCGTGTATTACCCTATCAAAATCTACCAATATTGATACTGATTATCAGCCTCCTCTGAGCGGTACAATCAATTTTGAAAAATGAAATTTGTGACTCTGAGTATGTTGTAGGCATTCTAACAAAGGCCATGAGTCAAGTCTTTTTGATAACTTGATCGATGCCGTAGCGGCCGAGCGGTCATGCATAACACTTTATGGAAATTTACGAAGTTTGGTATTAATATTCAGTCTTCACCGTGGGGTACAATTGATTTTTCATCATTTTTTGATAACTTAGCAAATGCCATAGCACTCTATGGGAATTTACACAAACTATTATTAACTTTCAGCCTTCCCAGAAAAATGGTTTTTGTGCATTTTAATGTAGTGTATTCATTCTAACAAATGCGATACAGCATGGTTTTTTTTTATAATTCGGTATGATGGCGTATCTCTTAATGTAAATTTACGAAGATTGATATTAACTTTCAGCTTTTTTTGATGGGTAGAATCAATTTTGAAAAATGCGTTTTGTGCCTCCGAATGTGGAGTTTTCAGTATAATAAATGCCATAAATCAATGTGTTTTATAACTTCACAAACATCGTAGCGACCAAACGGTGGCGTTTAACACTCTATGAGAATTAATGACGTTTTATATTAACTTTAGCATTGCCTGAGTGGTGTAATCAATTTTGCTAATGCGTTTTGTGCCTCTGAATATGTTGTCTTCATTTCATCATCATCATTAGGTCTTCAGTCCTGGAACTGGTTAGACGCGTGCCCTCATTGTTTCCTATTCTGAACTATCCTACGCATTTCCCTGAAGTTTGCAGTCTGCATCTATCACTATCCGATCTAGGTCTAAATCTACCTTCTGTATTCTGTCCTTTTATTTCTCCTATTTTTTTTCTACAGATATCCTTGTTCCACTACTATTTCTATATCCTATTTGTTATTAACTTTGTCTCTCCATGCTATCATCCTCATAAATCTGTAGCAAAACATTCCAAAAGGCTGCTTCCGTTTTTCTGTCTGCTTTTCCTACGGCCCGTATATTATAGGCATACTGTGCTGTGCTCTACACATATGCTTTCAAAAATTTTCTTCTTGTTTCTATGTTTGTTGTCTTTCGTCATAGGCGCTGTTCTTTTTGTTAGATGCAGTTCGGTCCTCTTCTATTGTTTTACAATTATATACCCTATTTCTCCGGCGTTCAGTGGTTGTGAAGGGGTAAGCAGTTTGTTTCTGCCAAGTTCCCCAGCACTTTAACATTTGCCCATTTAATATTTTTTCCAATATATCTTTTCGCACAGTCAACATTAGTTGTAGATATTTCACTACTAACACCTGTAGTTGTTTATAATAATCATCAGATTTATCTGCGCTTATTTTTTCGTTATTAGGTTTTCCGGCTCAAAACTGGTTGGACACGTACCTGCACTTATTTATATTCTGAGCTAGCCCACACAGTTCCTGAAATTCTCACATAGCCTATATACAGCCCGGATCCCCTTCTATTATTTTCTAATTTTATGCCCTATTTCACCGAGATTCAGTAAATGGGGTTAAGCAGCCTGCGGCTTCCAAGATCCTCCAACACTTAGACATTTGTCGAATTA
This sequence comes from Platerodrilus igneus, assembly GCA_036346225.1. Lineage (NCBI taxonomy): Eukaryota > Metazoa > Arthropoda > Insecta > Coleoptera > Lycidae > Platerodrilus > Platerodrilus igneus. The sequence continues at coordinate 1,594,332 of JARFIW010001288.1, forward strand.
ATAGTTTTCCAGTAAATCCTTTCACACAATTAACATTATTCGAGAATATTGCCCAACCAATACTTGTAGTTGCTTATAATAATAATCATGTTTAAGTACAATAACTTTTTTCCTCATTAGTTTATCCATCTTGGGACTGGTTGGATGAGTACCTCCATTCTGCCCTGCTTAGGAAAAAAGCAGTATCTACAAAACACCCAATTGTGAGAAAAATGACCAAAACTTTTAACCGTTGGCTATATTGTATTTCATACTCTAAATAATTTCAATGGGTATTTTATGTTTCTATAGGTTATATTGTATATATTATACCTTCCAAATAATGAAATATTTTATATTCTTAATAAAAAATGCAGTTACTGGTCTTAAATTAAGAATTAGCAATACATGTTAGCTTCAGATACTTAGTTAAAAGGCAGTATGTACAAACTTCTCATGTTAATAAGGTTCTAAATTATTAGGTAACTAGACAAAAATGTTTTATTAAAGAACTTATTGTTTTACAACATTACAACTGAATTACTGAATGTTAAGGTTTCTGCAGCACAATTATAAATTGCTCTGGTTATCCTCTGAAATTTCAAGGTTGAGTCAGAAATGTCTTCTATTCTCTGGGATAACAGGAAATAAATTTTTAATGATGCCTTTTTTATTACTGGCGTGATTCCTCAAGGTCTAGTGTTATGGTCAGGCTTTGGCATTCCTCTTTTTTTCATCGCTTTTTTCACAAGAAAATCCAGAGTTTTAAATGATTCATCAGAGCCAAATGAAGTTTTGTATTTAAGTGTAAATAGACCTCGGACAGCTTTTACTCGAATTATTTGAGCAAGATATATCGTATTTTCATTTTTCTTTTTCGTAGCGGAAGAATAATCTTTCCATTGAAGAAAATCATTAAAATCCATAGTTTTTACTTCAACTCCAGACTTCCTTGAACTCTCAACAGCCCTTTGAAAATCCTGAAAATCATACACTTTTCCTTGATTCTTGAGACTTAGCTCAACTTGATGATGATAACTATCCGCAGACATAAACGAATGTACTGGTTCAAAATAGCACAAACTAATTTCTTCAGCTGCTATTTCATCGCTATTTATTACAAAAACAAGAATACAAAACAGACAACAATTCTTGTTTTGACTGCTGCAATTGTGAACCCATACAATTATCTTTTTGCATCGCGGTGTCGTAAGAAGAAAGAATAAAAAGCACTGGTTAAATCCTCTTTATGGCTACCAGTTTCCTTAAATTTCTTTGCTTTGTGTATCTGCTTGTTTTCAATAAATTGTCCTGCAGTTCTTCATTAGTCGATTTTTCATTAATATCTTTCTTTTTTCAGTAGAATCGCCATGATTTTCAGTTTCTACATGGCAATTTAAATCATCTAACCTAACTAATGTGTGCTCTTCTGAAGTCACTCCTTCTGGACTTTCAAATACATATTCTATAATCACATTACTATCAACACTCATTTCATTAATAGAATGTGAAGTATTTAATTGGTAACCTTGAGCTGATGCTGCATTAATATAATAATTGTCCATTTCATTTACATCGAATACTTCATTTTGTGATTTCTCAGATTCTAAAACCTTTTCTGTAGATACTGTTTTCTTTTTTAAGCACGTCAGTATTGATTTCTATTCCGAACTAGCCTACACATTTTCCTGAAATTTCCACAGCCTACATCTTTCACTATCTATATGCAGTAGTTTAACCTATGTCTACCTCTACATATCTTTTTTCCTATCTCTGCTTCTAATATATTCCGCACTATTCCTTCATGCCGTAGTATGTGACCTATCATTCTATTTCTACTATTTTTTACCGTTTTCCTCATTATTTCTTTCTTTCCCTACCATTTTTAGTACCTCTTCGTTCTTAACTTTGTCTGTTCATGATATCTTCATCATACGTCTGTAGCACCACATTTCAAGCGCTTCTATCTTTTTCTTGTCCGCTTCTCCTACTGTCCAGGCTTCTAACTCTTCCTTGCTAGATGCTAATACCGTTATATCATCTGCAAATCTAAGCATATCAATTTTTTGTCCCTGCATAGTAATTCCAAATGTCTTACTGCATTTGACAGTATTCATTGCCTCTTCAATGTACAAGGTAAAAATTAATGGAAATAGGACACATCCCTGTCTCACCCCTTTCTTAATCTTTACTTCTCTACGTTCTTGCTCTAATTCTATTACTGCTGTTTGCTCTTTGTATAAGCTATGTACTATTCGTTTACCCCTATAACTCATTCCAATTTTTTTGAGTATTTTGAACATTTTTTTCCATTTTACATTGTCGAATGCTTCTCCCAAATCTACAAGCCCTATATACACGTTTCACCTTTTTCTATTGTTTTGTCCATTATCACTCTCAGTTCTAAAATAGCCTCCCGTGTTCCCATGTTTCGCCTAAACCCAAATTGATCTTCTCCTAGTATTTTTTCAGCTCGTTTTTCCATTCGTCTTTTTACAATTCATGTTAATATTTTTGACATGCGTGCTGTCAAACTTATTGTTCGAAAATTTTCACATCTAACCGTGCCTTTCTTTTTTGGTATAGTTGCTATGATGTTACGTTTAAAATCTTCGGGTATCTCGCCTGTCTCCTACATATAGCTTACAAGTCGTAAGAGACGTTCTGTTACTGCTTGTCCAGCGTATCTGAATCCGGCACCTTACTTTTTTTCAGACCCTTTAATGCTAATTCAAACTTATCTCTAAGTATAGGATATCCCAAATCATCACCTTCAATGTCTGATTCCTGATCTATTGCTGTTAGTTCCTCTCCTGCATATAAATTCCTTATATATTCTTGCCATCTACCCACTTTCTCTACATTTTCTATGATAATGTTTCCTTCCGCGTCCTTTATATTTTTGCTATACGGTTTTATATTCATAAAATTGTTTGTAATTAGTTTGTATGCCTCAACTGTCTTTCTTACTTCCATCTTAGTTTGTACCTTTTTGCATTTTTCATCAATCCATTGTTCTTTAGCTTTTCTGCATTTGCGAATAATTTCCCATTATATGGCTTTGTATCTCCGTTTTCCTGTTTCGTCTGATTTTTTTTTGTATCTTCGTCTTTCTTCTATTAAATTCAGGATATCCTTTGTTATTCATGGTTTCTTATTTTCTTTTTGTGTATTCCCCAGAGTATCTCTGCCCGACCTGTTTAGGGTGGATTTAGTGTTATTCTATTCTATTTCTACTTCCTCAGTATCAAATATTTTCCCCATATCTTTCAGCAATTCATTTGACTTTTTTTGAATCTTTCTTGAATATCTTTATCTTTACCTTTTTTCCAAATTTTTAAATTTAAGTGCGACCTTCATAATTACGATGTAGTGGTGAGTGTCTATATCTGCTTCTAGGTAGCTTCTACAGTCCTATACTTGATTCCTAAACCGTTGTCTAACAATAACGTAATCTATTTGATATCTCTCTATATCTCCTGGCATCTTCCACGTATATCGTCTTCTAGCATGATGTTGAAATAATGTGTTTGTGATGATTAAATTGTTCTTGTCGCAAAATTCTATCGGCCTATTTTCCTTGTCGTTTCTCGTGCCTAAGCCAAATAAGCTTACTACCGCTCCTTCCCTACTCTCACCTACCACTGCATTAAAATCCCCCGTAATGATTAAATTTTCATGTCCTTTTACGTATCTTAATATGTCTTCAATATTTTTGTAGATCACTTCTACCTCTTTGTCACTGTAGCTAGAGATGGGCATGTATACTTGTAATATTACTGTGTTTACCGGTTTAGATTCTAATCTAATCTTGAGTAATCTTTTGTTCTTTTGTAAGTAATTTTCTACACAGTATCCTATCTTTTTCCGCATAACTATCCCCACACCTTCCTCTGCTCCTGTATGAATTACCCTGAAGTCTCCACTCCAAAAATCTCCCGCCTCTGACCACCGAACTTCGCTGATCCTTACTATGTCTAGTGAAAACCTATTCATTTCGAGTTTTAGGTTCTCTAGCTTACCTACTTGCTTCATACTTCTAACGTTCCACGCTCCGACTCGCAGAATGTTCCCGACTCTTTCACTCCAGAGAATGCCGTCATATTTATAACAATTTAAGTACGCTGTGTACTTGGGAGGCAATGTGGTGGTTTACCGTTGCCTTCCACTTCACGGTAGTGTGTCTTAGGCTGCCATACCCACCCCTATGATCTCTGCCAGTCTAGTACCGAAAGAACCGCTGCCCTCTTTCGGGGACCTGTCTTAGTCTGGTTCCTCACTAACGACCCTACTACTTTGGTTGGACCTGTAGTTAGGCTCTTTGCTCATTAGAACCCGCAAGCCATTTCACCTGTTCTAGTAATCTATAACCTTGGAAAGGTGCAGGTCCATCCGAAATGGGTCTTCATTTCAGCAAACTTCATTTAGCAATATTTTTGGTAAGTTGGTAGATGCATTACCGGTCCAACTGTAAAGAAATTTTGCGGTTTGATATTGTCAATCATCTTTGTTGGAATGTCGGTCGATAACTTTATTAATTGGCTATCAGTTAACGTGCATTAATTTGGAATCGTTGATGCAATAAATACTGTATTCGAGTGTTTTCGACATTTTTGACGCTACTTTACCGATGCTGCCTTCATACTAGTAGTTAATGATCCCCAAGAAGACAGAGATGCTTACACACTAAACACGTTTTCTATGACATAATACTTCTAAAAACAATATAAACAAAGTGTGTACTTTTAAAGAACAATTATGCACATTAGCAAGGTGAAGGGTTTACTACTTTAAGATATTGCAAGTTTGCAACGCCCTCGGATCAATGACAATTTCTGGCAATACATTTTAAGGGTAGGATATTGTTACGATACGATATATTAATAGTTTTAATTGAAATTGTTACATTTACTTATTAATGGTTTCTTACTTAAGTATGAATCAGCCTGCGTGCTGATGGGTTTGCACCCCCACTTTCTTTTTATGAGTATTGAAAAATAGCAGTCGGTCTAGTGATGTCGTCGAAGGGTAAAGTAGATGTAACCGTTTCCAATATGTGCTAATAAAGAATTTATTTGTGTGTGAAGTCGAACATTATTTCAGTGTTTTACTTCATAGAGCACCTTGTTTCCTCGAAAAGACGAGTTAAGGTTCGGGCCTTTGGAGCTGTGTTTTTAAAAAACAACTTCAAACACTTAACAATTTTTATTTGATGAAATTTAGATTAACTTGTACATAATACTAAAAAATAATTATTGTACTAGTGAGTAGCTTGAACAACGAAGTATGGAGTTCGAAGACTGACTGCCGGGCATTGAGCTCCCGGGCTTTTTATAATAACCTGCCCCTCACACGGCTGTGGGAACTTGCAGATCTCATGTCTGCGTTTTTCTTAATTGTACACTTTATTACAATGTAACAACTTAATTCTAAGTAATTGCGGTCTGTTGACCGCCTGTGACCTGCCACCTGCAGTATCACTGCCCTCACGGATGCAAAGTTGCATGTCCGTTCTCATGAACTGTCGATAACCTCTCTGGGTTATCCTTGTGTTACAATGTTGCATTGAACTTATACTTTTCTTAACAATTTCTAATAATTCCTATTAGATTCAATATATCAATATATATATAGGTAATTGGGGGATACATAACTCCTCCCACCGTAAATGAAAAATTAAGGTTTTTCTTAATTTTTAAATACGTAAAATTCATTATTCAAATTCATTTAAAATTCATTGTTTCTAAAGGTATACTTATTGTTTCCTTTTTTCTCTTTGTTTCCTTAAATCTAGAACTGTTTCCTTCATTCTTATATCTAAGGTACATTTTGTAAAATACATATATAATTACAAAAATTATTAAAATGATTAATACAATTGTCCAAACACTTATATTATTATATTGTAACTTTGGCGTTTTGAGTTCACTTAATTGTTCTTTATAACTTTCCACTAATTTCACGGCGTGGTTGAGATCGTCTAAGTCTAGATGCTCTAGCTTCATAGGTTTCTTGATTATTTCTTCGTTTTCTTGTTGTATCTTGAACTGTAGTTCCGGTAGGTTTGCAAGTTTCTTTGTTGCTATGGGATCTTGATAAACTCTGATTACTTCATCTTTCAATTTCACATAACAATCTTCTTTGAGGGTGATTAGTTTGCTTCCGATTAATGCTTGGTTATTTTCATCTTGGTTGCAGTGGATGGTTGCTATTACTTCTGTTGGGAAAATGGCTATCCATTTGTTATCTGTAACTTTTTGAATTTTCATGTTAGTTATTTGCACTTGTTTGGATTCACAGTTTTCGTAATGATTTGAGAATTTTAATAGTTGTACTTCACAAGGGCTGTTTTCTTTAATGGTTGTTGTCGTCATCGATTGACATAAATATTGGTTTGGTGTTAATTCAGTACATTTTTCGTTTGTATAACCATATCTCAGTTCATTTAGGGATAGGAATTTGGTTTTGGGTATGATTACTTGGTATGTGCTAGTAACTTTCGTTGGAAAAGCAAATAAATGATAATATTGATAATTGTTACTTTCTACTATCGGGATTTCTATTAAAAATATTATTTCGTTATTCTTAATGTAAGATTTCAAACATAACATCATAGTAACTATACCAAAAAAGAAAGGCGCAGATAGATGTGAAAATTTTCGAACAATAAGCTTGACAGCACACGTATCAAAAATATTAACTAGAATTGTACAAAGACGAATGGAAAAACGGGCTGAAGAAATACTAGGAGAAGACCAATTTGGGTTTAGGCGAAACAGGGGAACACGGGAAGCTATCTTAGCTCTGAGGGTGATAATGGAGAAAACAATAAAAAAAGGGGAAAGCGTGTATATAGGGTTTGTAGATCTGGAAAAAGCATTTGACAATGTAAAATGGAAAAAAATGTTCGAAATACTCAAAAAGATTGGAATGAGTTATAAGGATAGACGGATAGTACATAGCTTATACAAAGAACAAACAGGAGTAATAGAAATAGAGCAGGAACGTAGAGAAGTAAACATCAGGAAAGGGGTGAGACAGGGATGTTCCCTATCCCCACTAATTTTTAACTTGTACATTGAAGAGGCAATGAATACTGTCAAATGCAAGAAGACATTTGGAATTAATATGCAGGGACAAAAAATTGATATGCTTAGATTTGCAGATGATATAGCGGTATTAGCATCTAGCAGCGAAGAGTTAGAAGCTGCTCTCAATGAAATGGAAACGGTTCTAACAGAGAGATGCGGTATGAAAATTAACAAAAGTAAAACTAAAGTACTAGTATGCAAAGGAGGGAAAAATAAATCAAAAACAAGAATACAAATATGCAACACGAACTTACAAGAGGTTAAAGATTTCTGCTACCTAGGAAGTCAAATAACGCAAGATGGGAAAAGCACAAAAGATATAAAACAAAGATTAGCACAAGGTCGTGCTACATTTAACAAGAAAAGCAACTACTGTGCTCAAAGACCACAAACATAGAAACAAGGAAAAGATTGCTCAAAACATATGTGTGGAGCACAGCACTGTATGGCTGTGAAGCCTGGACAGTGGGAGAAGCGGACAAGAAAAAGGTAGAAGCCTTTGAAATGTGGTGCTACAGACGTATGATGAAGATACCATGGACAGACAAAGTTAAGAACGAAGAGGTACTAAAATGGTAGGGAAGAAAGAAATATGTGGAAAACAATAAAAATAGGAGAGATAGGATGATAGGCCACATACTACGGCACGAGGGACTAGTGCGGAATATACTAGAAGCAGAGATAGGAAAAAGAGAAGAAGAGGTAGACCTAGGTTAGACTACTGCACACAGATAGTGAAAGATGTAGGCTGTAGGAGTTTCAGGAAATGTGTAGGTTAGCTCAGAAGAGAAATCAATGGAGGTACGCATCCAACCAGTCCCAAGATGGATAAATTAATGACGAAGAAAGTAACTGCACTTAAACATGATATTTATTATAAGCAACTACAAGCATTGGAGGGGCAATATTCGCGAATAATGGTAATTGCATAAAAGCATTTACTGGAAAACTATTATTTCGGCAAATGTCTAAGTGTTGGGGATCTTGGCAGCCACAGGTTGCTTAACCCCTTCAATAAATCTCAGTGAAAAGGGCATAATATTAGAAAACAATAGAAGAAACATAATATTTATTATAAGCAACTACAAGCATTGGATGGGCAATATTCTCGAAGTATGGTAATTGCGTGGAAGCATTTACTGGAAACCTATTATTTCGGCAAATGTCTAAGTGTTGGGGGATCTTGGCAGCCACAGGTTGCTTAACCCCCTTCAATAAATCTCAGTGAAATAGGGCATAATATTAGAAAACAATATAAGGGGAACCGAGCTGTATTGCTGTGTGAGAATTTCAGGGAACTATGTAGGTTAGGTTTAGAAAAGAAATAAGTGCAGGCACATGTCCAACCAGTTTTAAGACGGGAAACCCAATGACGAAAAAATAAGCGCAGATAAATCTGATGATTATTATAAACAACTAGTTGTATGTTGTAAAATATCTGCAACTAATGTTGACTGTGCGAAAAGATATATTGGAAAAAATATTAAATCAGTAAATGTTCAAGTGCTGGGGGAACTTGGCAGCCACAGGCTGCTTACCCCCCTTCGCAACCACTGAATGTCGGAAAAATAGGGTATATAATTGTAAAACAATAGAAGGTGACCGAACTGCATCTAACAAGAAAGAACGGCGCCTATGATGAAAGACAACAAACATAGAACAAAAAGTTGTTGAAAGCGTATGTGTGGAGCACAGCACAGACAGTATGCCTACGAAATACGAGCAGTCTGAAAAGCAGACAGAAGAACAGTAACGGCCTTTGAAATGCCGTGCTTCAGATGTTTGAGGATGGACAGACAAATGTAATAACAAATAGGTTATAGAAACAGTAAGGGAACAAGGATATCTTTGGGAAAAAAATATGAGAAATAGAAGGGCAGAATACGTTCTAAGGCATTTTTGGGGAATAGCATAGGATATATGACAAGCAGAGATAGGAAAAAGAGGTGGATGTAGACCTAGATCAGATAGCGATAGATGCAGACTGTGCAAATTTTGGGGAAATCTGTAGGTTAGTTCAGAATATGAAACAATGATGGTACGCGTCTAACCAGTTTCAGGACTGAAGACCCAATGATGATGATATTCTTAATGTAGCCTTTTACTATAGCTATTTTTTCGAATATTAGAATGTTCGATTCTGTTACATCAAAAGGTAATTTACTGTTAATTATAAATGATCTAATTCTTATTAATTCGTTTAATAAATCGGTTGGTTCAATAATGCTAGAGTGTAGGGTATTTAATTTTGCAAATGTTAATTGGGTTTTGCATACTGCCTAATTTAATTGGTAGTATACCGGGGTTGTTTTTTATATCTTCTATTATTACTTGGTTGTCCGTTCTACCTGGGTGGAGGTTGACGGTAAGGGTGATGACTGTCAATCTGAAATTACAGGGTGTCTTAGGTTTTTCAAATGAATGTACTTTGTTATTTTACCGTTGTCTACTACTGCTATGTTTTTATCTGATATTTTCTTAATTTTGAATGGTCCTACATTTCTGGGTGCTGTTTTATGTCGCTTGCTTTGAAAGTTTTTCTCATACACGGTTTGTCCTATTGAAAATTTATTTGAGTCAGTATTTTTGTTTCGGGTTGTGGTGATACGTTCTTTATCGTTTTCTAATTTATCTTTTACCTTGTCATAAGTTATTTTTAGTTTCTGTTTGTGGCCTTTCGCATATTGTTGATATACTTCCTTGTTGTAGTGTATGTCATAGGGATTTCGTGAATCTGAATGTCCTAATGTTAATTCTAAGGGTGTAAAATTTGTTGATGAGTGAATAGTGTTATTATAGGCGATTAGTGCATATGACATTAAATTGGTTATATGTTCCTTTTTATAATTTATTCTTAATAATCGAATTTGTTCTAACAGGGTTAAATGTAGTCGTTCAATTAGTCCGTTTGATTCAGGGTGGTTTTCCGTTATGAAATGAATTTTTATTTTGTGTAGTTCTAAAGTGTTTTGTATTGTCTCATTTTTAAATTCGCTACCATTGTCTAGAGTTATTGATTCGGGTGTTCCGTAAAATGTGAAATATTGTAAAAATCCTTGGGTCACGTCGATGCTATTTTTGGATGTGATTAGTATTGCTTGGCCTATTTTTCTGAATGCGTCTACTATTGTTAGATAGCTTTGTGCTTCTACTACTATAGTATCGGCATGTAGTTTTTGAAATGGTTTGTCTGGTGTTTTGGTTAACATTAAGGGTATCTTTGGGGTTTTCCTATCGTATTTCGCTCTGTCACATAGTTCGCATTGGTTAATAAAATCTGTGGTCAATTCCTTCATGTCTTTAAAATAATAACGTCTTACAAGTTGTTTTATAGTTTCGTTAATTCCACGATGGTTGGTTTTTCCTTCGTGTTGATTCCTAATTACATCGTTTATTTCGTCAGGGTCGTCTAATGTTATTAGTTTTCTAGTACATCTGATGAGTTCAGGTCCAGAGTTATTGAATAGTTTAATGTACAATTCTGAAAATCTTTGGTATAAATGTTCGGTGTTGAAATAAAAATAAAATCGTTTTTTCTCGGGGGTGTATTCTTTTAAAATTTTAATTATTTGTTCCTCGTTGTCATCTTTAGTTATTTGAATTTGGTATATCTTTTTGTTATCTACTTTTGTATATTTTACTGGATTAGGGTTATTTAAAACTTCGGTTATTATAAATTGATTGGGTTTCATATCGATTGCTTCGTTTAAAATTTTAATCGCGTTTTTTGGTTCTTCGTTTTGTGTCGAATGTATCGTGTCGATCTCGTCTGGATCTTCTCTTATTTCTGCTTCGTCTACGTTTCCTATAATGGATTCCGTTTCTAATGCATTGAGTTGGATTCTGCTTAAAGCGTCTGCGTTGTTGTTATAGATTCCTTTTTTATATATAATTTCGTAATCGTACTCTTCGAGTCTGATTCTCCATCGCTGTAATTTTGAATTCGGTTCTTTCAGTTTGCATAGCCATACTAGTGGTCTATGATCGGTGTATATGTAAAATTTTCTTCCGTATAAGTAAGGTCTAAAATATTTCGTTGCCCAAATTATGGCTAATAATTCTTTTTCTATGGTACTATATTTTTGTTCGGTTTCATTTAGGGTTCTGGATGCGTAGCTGATGGGTTTATCGCTACCTACTTTTCCTTGGCTCAATACTGCGCCTAATGCTACATTCGATGCGTCTGTCGTCAGTATAAATGGTTTTGCAAAGTCTGGGTATTCTAATACAGGGTGATTCGTTAATATGTTTTTAATTTTGTCTACGGCTTTAATAAATTCCGGGGTGTGTTCAATTTTGTTTTCCTTTTTTAAACAATTTGTCAGGGGTTTGGTTATCTGAGCGTAACCTTTAATGAATTTGCGGTAGTAACCACTAAGTCCTAGGAATCCTTTAATTTCTTTGGTTGTCTTTGGTAATGGGTAATTTAGAACTGCATTTGTTTTGTCTGGATTTGGCATTACTCCTTGGGGTGTTATTACATGTCCTAAAATGATACTTCTTTTGTAAAATTCACTTTTGTCTAATTGTACTTTAAAATGTGCTTGTCTAAGTCTTTCGAATACTTCTTTCAATCTTTCTATGTGTTCTACCAATGATGTAGAATAAACAATGATGTCGTCAAGGTATACAAGGCATTTTTCATTGTGTATTCCTCGTAGTATATTGTCCATGACTCTCTGGAAAGTAGCGGTTGCGTTCTTTAATCCAAATGGCATTCGTTTGTACTCGTAATGTCCTCTAGGTGTGCTGAAGGCTGTTTTTGATATATCCTTTTCTTCCATCTCTACCTGATGGTATCCTGATGCTAGGTCTAATGTTGTAAAATATTGGCATTTGCCTAATTTGTCTAAAATTTCGGTTATATTTGGTAGTGGATATTTGTCATCTACCGTTTTTTCATTTAACTTTCTATAATCTATTACCATTCTGTACTTTCTCTTTCCGGTTGCGTCTAATTTCTTAGGTACTATTAACACGGGGCTGCTCCATGGTGAGTTGGAGTGCTGGATTATGTCTTGGTCTAATAAGTCTGCTACTTGTCTGTCAGCTTCTTCTTGGCTTGCATGAGGTAGTCTATATGCTTTTGTAAAAATTGGCTTATCGTCTGTTAACTCGATATTATGTTTTACTGTGTTAGTGAATGTTAATGGTATTCTTTCACAGTGGAATATGTCTCGGTATTCAAAACATAAGTTTTTAATTGCTCTTTCTTCTTCTTGATTGATGTCGGTATTGAAGCGGATGTTAGTTAAATTTTCTCTTAACATTTTGTCATGTTCTATTGGGTTGTAATCGTTTTCTGAATTTTCGTCTATTTCCATTTCGTTAAAATTTAGTTCTTCTACGTTAATTGGGTCTGTCAGTGATAATTCTACGGGATAGTCGTTTGAATTTAATATTGTTGTGGTTGCAAAATTATCTTTTATTTGTACTAAGGCAGTTGGGGTTTCTACTCCTTGTTGAAAGGTCATATGATTTATTATTCCTAAATTTTTGCTAGATTTTACTGGGATTTTATTTTCTTTCCGTTCGGGGTTCTATAGTGTATTTTTGTTCGATTTGTGTGTTTTGAAATTTAATTGGGATTTTCCGTATTTTGTCCTTAATAAGCGATTTTTAATGTCAATGTTGGCTCCTAATTTTCTTAGAAGGTCCAATCCGATTAATCCGTCATATTTGTCGTTAAATTCGAATACACAAAATTTATGTTTCATTTTAACATTAAATGTTCTCGGTAAGGGTATATTGGCTACGAATTGGTGTAATGTCGTTTGATGGGCTGTTTTAATTTTAAATGGTTCTCTTTCTACATAATCTAAATAATGTTTTTGTACGGTTCTGGGGCTAATTAATGTTTTAGAGGATCCGGTGTCGATTAATAGTTTGAATTTGGCGTGGGGTATTTCTATGTATGGTAATACTAAGTGATTTATGTTATTTAAGTTTATTTAGTTTGGTTGTCTATGAATGGGTCCATTTGAAAATTTGAGTTTGAGTTTTCGTCGTCGTACTCCTCGTAAGTTTCGTATTGTTCGTCACGTTCGTAAGTTTCTGCATGATTTGATTCATTGTTCGTAGGTGTCTCAATGGAATTATTCTGGTCAGTGTCAAATTTTTCTATTTCTTGATGGAATAATTCTTCCGATGTAAAATTGCGTTTCTGATGAGGGTTTGGTCGGATATGTGATATTTTTGTATTTTGTCTGGTGTTACCAGATGAAGTATCCATTGGTGTTGGTTTGTAATAATTATTAGGGTTGTTATTATTACTAGTCATTGGTGTATTTCTATTGGGGTTTGCGTTGAATGCTGGTCTTTGTTGGTTTAGGTTTTGATTAAATCTTGGTTGGAATGCGGGTTTCGTAAAAGTTGGGTTAAATGTTGGTTTTGAAAAATGTTTAAATTGATTATTAAAATTCGTATTGTTGAAACTTGGGTTATTAATCCTCGGCGCTGACCTAACCTATTAATTTTTCCTTTTATCTAACCTAGGTCCACACTTGGTTTTTAATGGAAAAACTCATTAAAAAACAATTAGTGCTAATGGGTTTTTAATGAGAAAACTCATTAAAAAGCAATTAGGTCATATGGGGCAATTTCACCCTAACTTAACATCCTACATATATCCGGATATATGTCGATGCGCAACCCTGTCGGCTTAGGTCGGATAACAACATATTCGACTATCTTCGGCAATATACGTCCCCACTCTGTAGAATACATAAGAGAACAATTTTTTCGTATTCAATTTAGTATTCGATAGTAGCTAGAACGGTAAACATGAGCGTCTCCAAGGTGATTAACGTTTCTCAACTTCTTGGGAATAAAGTGAAACCGACAAATGAGCGATTTGGATTATGGTTGTTGACAGAAAATATGTGCAACAATAATCTGGTAACAGATATTGGTAATATTTGTTATGTCGAAGGCGAACAGATGCTGACTGGTGGACTACACACCAATTACAGAACCATTTTGTGACAATATAATGTTGGTTAAAATTTGCGACTTTTCTGACGCCGAACAAACATCTGCAAGCAAAGGATGTTTATCCTAAAAAGAAATTTGTGGTGCATTTAACAGCTATCTACGAAGAAAGTTTGACCGATTTGTTTCCGCTAGGCATGGTGTTAAAGCTAAGCCCCCGTTTTCTCTGGAAAACACTAACAAGATGGGCCAGAGAGTAAAAGAAATTATCGGAAAAGAAGACCTCGAATGCATTAATAGAAAATTCCAAAATCCTATATGTGTTCCATACAAAGTGGAACTAGCAGATGTTAAGTTGGAAACTTTATTGGAGGAACTACCAGATATATTAGACGAACTCGAAAAAGATTATTTCTATCTTTTTGACATGGATGTAACCCAAGATTTTGCGGGTATATTTAACAAGATGGAGATGTGTAATTATTTAACTACAAACCATAACTTTTGCTATAAGGGCGAATACGAAGAAAAGTGTAATATTATAGTTGACAACGATCAAACTGTGGGAATTGATTGTTTAACATGGCTAACAACCAATGCAAGAATTAAGATATACAACAAATTTGTGTGTCAGATAACAAGTCCTGGTGTTAATAAACAACTTGGCAATCATATACTAGATTTTTTACGTTGTCCAGATGTACGTTTAAGGGAAACTTTTGCGTCTACTTTAGCCAAAGAACATCGTATTACGCGATTGGAAGCGACAATATACAACTGTGCAATTGGAAGCTATGTCAGTGCGGAACGGGTGTATAATCCCTTAAAAGACTGTTTAACGTTATTGGAAGATAGTAAGTTATACTTCCTAAAGGCGCCAATGTACTCGGTACCGCTTGCCAAAATGTGGAGTAAGCTATGGGACAAGCTACGAAATAGCTGCTGTTTAGTGTATAATAACCTGCTACAGTACGTGTATTGGGGGAATGTTAATGGTATTCTTTCACAGTGGAATATGTCTCGGTATTCAAAACATAAGTTTTTAATTGCTCTTTCTTCTTCTTGATTGATGTCGGTATTGAAGCGGATGTTAGTTAAATTTTCTCTTAACATTTTGTCATGTTCTATTGGGTTGTAATCGTTTTCTGAATTTTCGTCTATTTCCATTTCGTTAAAATTTAGTTCTTCTACGTTAATTGGGTCTGTCAGTGATAATTCTACGGGATAGTCGTTTGAATTTAATATTGTTGTGGTTGCAAAATTATCTTTTATTTGTACTAAGGCAGTTGGGGTTTCTACTCCTTGTTGAAAAGTTATATGATTTATTATTCCTAAATTTTTGCTAGATTTTACTGGGATTTTTATTTTTCTTTCCGTTCGGGGTTCTATAGCGTATTTTTGTTCGATTTGTGTGTTTTGAAATTTAATTGGGATTTTTCCGTATTTTGTCCTTAATAAGCGATTTTTAATGTCAATGTTGGCTCCTAATTTTCTTAAAAGGTCCATTCCGATTAATCCGTCATATTTGTCGTTAAATTCGAATACACAAAATTTATGTTTCATTTTAACATTAAATGTTCTCGGTAAGGGTATATTAGCTACGAATTGGTGTAGTGTTGTATGATGGGCTGTTTTAATTTTAAATGGTTCTCTTTCTACATAATCTAAATAATGTTTTTGTACGGTTCTGGGGCTAATTAATGTTTTTGAGGATCCGGTGTCGATTAATAGTTTGAATTTGGCGTGGGGTATTTCTATGTATGGTAATACTAAGTGATTTATGTTATTTAAGTTTATTAAGTTTGGTTGTCTATGAATGGGTCCATTTGAAAATTTGAGTTCGAGTTTTCGTCGTCGTACTCCTCGTAAGTTTCGTATTGTTCGTCACGTTCATAAGTTTCTGCATGGTTTGATTCATTGTTCGTAGGTGTCTCAATGTAATTATTTTGGTCAGTGTCAAATTTTTCTATTTCTTGATGGAATAATTCTTTCGATGTAAAATTGCGTTTCTGATGAGGGTTTGGTCGGATATGTGTTATTTTTGTATTTTGTCTGGTGTTACCAGATGAAGTATCCATTGGTGTTGGTCTGTAATAATTATTAGGGTTGTTATTATTATTAGTCATTGGTGTATTTCTATGGGGTTTGCGTTGAATGCTGGTCTTTGTTGGTTTAGGTTTTGATTGAATCTTGGTTGGAATGCTGGTTTCGTAAAAGTTGGGTTAAATGTTGGTTTTGAAAAATGTTTAAATTGATTATTAAAATTCGTATTGTTGAAACTTGGGTTATTAATTCGCGGTTGATTTGTTTGTGCGTTAAAGGGTGTGAATTTTGATTGAGGGATTGTTTGTCTTGTGGCTTGTATGGTTTTTATTGGTGAATAACTTTTATTCGCGTTGGGGTTGTATAGTCTGTTGCGGTAATACATTACATTTTCTTCTTCTATGACTAGGTTCATAGCTTCTTCTAGATTTTGGGGTCGTTGGAATCTGATCTTATCCGATAGTCGTTCTGGTAAAGCGTTTATGTATGTGCCTAGTGCCATTTCGTCATACATTTTTGTTTTTAAATGTCTAACGTTTTGATCGGGTTCTTCGATTTTTAATTTGGTTAGTATCAAACTGCTCACGTCTTGGCATTTCATTCCGAATTGGTAGGTGAATTGATTGTGTTCCATTCTAAGGTTTATTAGGTCTCGTACCAGGCATTTTATGTTACGTTGGTCTCCAAAATATGCAATTAGTAGTTGTTTAAACTCCTGCCATTCTTGTAAATCATCCCTACTGGCGATTAAGGTTAGTGCCCTTCCGGTTAGTTTACTAATTATCAAGCGAATAAGCAATGAATTTCTTTCGTTATCTCCGGGTTTGTAGAAGGTTTTTAGGAACATTTCAGCTGCTCCAATGAAATTTACAAGATGGGCCTGCGTGCCATCTGTATTGTCTCTAAATAGAGACGCATGTCTGTGCTACTCATGTTGGTTAAGGGTTGTTTTTGATTTTGGGAAATTTCAAAAAAAAATTTATTTTTTTTTTAATTGAGGTTTATTTCGCTATTTTTATTGTTATTTTTGCTTCGGATTTACTAATTTTCCGTTTGGGTTGTGAAATTTCAAATTTTGTAAAAATTGGGGTTGATTTTCTATTTGTGACGTTAATTATGCTTTGGATGTATTAATTTTCCTTTTGGATTGGATAATTTCGAATCTTGCAAAAATTTGGCTTGGTTTTGCTATTTGTAGCGTAATTATGCTTGGGACGTATTAATTTTTTTTTTGGATTGAATAATTTCGAATTTTGTAAAAATTTGGGTTGGTTTTGCTATTTGTAGCGTAATTATGCTTGGGATGTATTAATTTTTTTTTTTGGATTGAATAATTTCGAATTTTGTAAAAAGTTGGGGTGGTTTAGCTATTTGAAACGTTAATTTTGGTTTTGGTTTGTTAATTTTTCATTTAGATTGGGTAAATAAAAATTTGGTAAAGGTTGAGGTTTATTTTGTTATTTTTCAGCGTTAGTTTTGGTTAGGATTTGTTAATTTTAAGTTTAGATTGTGGAAATAAAAATTTGGTAAGATTGAGATTTATTTTGCTATTTTTCGGCGTTATTTTTGGTTTGAATTTGTTAATTTTAAGTTTGGATTGGGTAAATAAAAATTTACACAGTGCGGTGATGTACTCGTGAGATTTATATTCAGGAATATTGAATTAATTACTGTAGTCTTGGATTTGCCTGTTTTTATCTTTCTGAAGAATAGTTTCTCTCGGTATTTACTCTGTTTTGCGTTAGTTCAGTTTTGTTAATTCGTAATTAATACTCTTTCCGTGGGTTTTGAGTTGCATAAACGTACAGTTCGTCTGTCTTGTATTCTAATTATAACTTGAGGTTAATTACTTCTGTACTTTATTGTTTGCATGAACTACTAAAAGATGTAGTGTTAGTAATAATTGCGTACGTGCTTAATAACATATGACTATACTTACAGGTGTTAATTTTCAATTTATAGGAATTACTAATTTACTTGCTAATGCTTTGCATAAAGTGTTACGTCTAGTTTTATTCTTAGATCTCTTGGTAATGAATCTCTCGTAATGTAAGTTTTCAGGTTACAATTATAATCTTTGTATGATAACGTTTAGCGTTATTCTGTATTTGTACTGGAATAATGCACTTTATAAATGCTGATTAATTTTTAATTGAAAAACGTTTAGATTTTATACCGTGTTTGTACTGCAATTTATTTATAGATCGTTCTGGTGAATGCTGGGTGTAATTTCTTATTAAATGCTGGTTGCAATTTTATGCTTTTATTATTCCGTGATGGATTTAATTACTTATGGGTATTAATGCAAAACTGCGTTGCTTTATTATGTCGTGATGAGATTATTACTTATGATGCAAATTGCGTTGTTGAAGTTATACTTTAGTACTGTGCAAAGATTCTGAAAGCGATTTCTCTGAGGTTTTAATTGTATAATAAAGGATGCTTTCTTTGCGTATTTTGCTTATCTTAGGTGGTTTTAAGTTACCGTAGCAGAGTGTTTTGCTAGAATTTATAAGGTCAATGGTTTTAAATAATCGTTCCGTGACTGTTTGTTCGAATTAGCTTTGAAATTAATTTTGCGTTAGTTTACCGGTTTAAAACGTGGTTTGAATCGCGCTTCTTATTTGGTGTTAGTGAATGTGCGCCCGTTATTTTTTTTTTTTGATTATTTTTGAGTTCGTTCTAATAATTGTGGTAAGAATCTCTTTTAAATTCAATTCTTATTTGTTTTTTAAGAAAATCTCTTTGTAAATAATCAAGTCTCTTTTTTGCTTTTTAAGAAAATCTCTTTTTAAAATTCAAGTCTCATAGAATGTTATACAGTCTCGTTTTTTTTTTGAAAATAATTGTCTTTGTAACTATTTTCAAAACAATATTCATAAAAATAAAATTCATAAAACAATAATAATAAATGGTAATCAATAATTATAATACTAGCATATATCAATTGTAGTTTCTGGTTAAAAAAAAGGTATGGAAATGAACTTACATTAATTTCATCTGTTTCTTTGGTGGGCTCGATCGATGCTGTATCTTGTCCACCTTGGTTTGTTTGTTGGCTTTAGACGATTCTTGTTCTGCGTCCAACTTGGTTTGGGTTCTGCCAAAATTTCGAATTAAAATTCTTGTTCACCGATCTTCCGATTTTTGGATTTTCAGTGCCCTTTTGACATCCGTTACGTCTGCGCCAGTTAAGGTTCGGGCCTTTGGAGCTGTGTTTTTAAAAAACAACTTCAAACACTTAACAATTTTTATTTGATGAAATTTAGATTAACTTGTACATAATACTAAAAAATAATTATTGTACTAGTGAGTAGCTTGAACAACGAAGTATGGAGTTCGAAGACTGACTGCCGGGCATTGAGCTCCCGGGCTTTTTATAATAACCTGCCCCTCACACGGCTGTGGGAACTTGCAGATCTCATGTCTGCGTTTTTCTTAATTGTACACTTTATTACAATGTAACAACTTAATTCTAAGTAATTGCGGTCTGTTGACCGCCTGTGACCTGCCACCTGCAGTATCACTGCCCTCACGGATGCAAAGTTGCATGTCCGTTCTCATGAACTGTCGATAACCTCTCTGGGTTATCCTTGTGTTACAATGTTGCATTGAACTTATACTTTTCTTAACAATTTCTAATAATTCCTATTAGATTCAATATATCAATATATATATAGGTAATTGGGGGATACATAACTGGCGTTTGTAAGGGACATTGCGTCCGTTACTATAAAATCAAATAATACAGTCTTATTGCTCATCAATCTCGTGGTGTTAGCTTACACCTGGTCGTTATCACAGAGCCATCGAAGCATAACAATCTTTCAAAAGCACAAAGCTCGTTCAAGTTGATCACTTCTTGTCGGATCGTAATTAAGCAACCACTCAAATAATTACTAAAAGAATATTAAATTCGCGCGCAAAAGTGGTATATGGGACTTGTGTACTTGAAATACCAATACAACCTTCATAAGTTTGTTTCGGGGAAGCAGAACGCAAGACCTCAGGCTATTCTCTCAACCCACGAGGGCGCTGTCCCTTTCTCTCTACAACGAAACGAAAGCAGGGATATTACAGTCGTTGCAGAAACCCAAGTCATAATAAGCTACAAAAACGGCGCTATTCACAACAACCCAGGTAAAATTGTTCCTTTATAACCAGTTTCCGTCCTATTTTAATTTTATCCATAAATTTATGCACTTATTATTTCATTATGTTTCACGAACAAGAACGTTATGATGAACTGTGAGTAGTTATACAGGAACAAATAAAACGTTATAAAAATAAACAAAGTTATTTAAAACGTTCATTAAGCATTTTAGAAGGATATTTAGAGGAAAATGTAAACGACGAATCCATTAACAAGGTTACGCGTCAACATCAAATATGCACGAAATCAATTAACGAACTCAGTGATCTATTGCAAGATATTTATGATTGCAATTTTGAAAATGAGTTTTCCGAAATTTTTAATGAACAGTCAGAAACGGATTCCAGATTTGCTAAAATTGAATCACAATTAACTTCATTTAAACGCGTAAATCCCAAAAATATTTCTACTTCGAATTCCTCAAAAAATGAAAATACCGACAACCGTACTAGACTGCCTCTAATTAACCTGCCTACATTTTCAGGCAATTATTTTGAGTATATTTCGTTTCGAGAAACATTTTCTGCACTAATTGATCGTGATAACAGTTTAAAACTCGTTGAAAAATTAGAATATTTAAAAAGTTGCCTAAAGGCGGAAGCCGCGGAAACTATAAAAATGCTTAGAAATTGTCCCGGAAAATTACGAAATCGCCAAACAAATTTTGTGTAACAGGTACGAGAACGAAAGGGTTATTGTAACGAATCATATACGGTCGATCTTTGAATTGAACACTCTACATAAAGAATCCTATCAGGGCATACGTAACTTATTAGATACCACATCACAACATTTGCGTTCACTGCAGACAATGGGTAGACCCGTGAGTCATTGGGATAATATTTTAGTGTACTTAATTACCGCCAAGCTCCCTCTATCAACACGCCATGAATGGGACAACAAATTAACGACTTCAAACTTACCTTCGTTTAAAATGTTGTGTGAATTCTTAACTCAAAAGTGTCATGCATTAAACGCAATCAGTACTCTCGACACTTGCGAATCTCGGGAAACTAGCAATTCAGGTTTCAAAAAACACTCGTATAAAAATAATTACAAACCCGCTTCCTGCAATATGAATTTGCATAATATGCTAATTGTAATTATTGTAATGGGAACGATCATTACACTAATCAATGTACTTCCTTCTTAAAGTTTTCAATAGAAGCGCGAATAGCAAATGCTCGAAACAAACGCCTATGTCTTAATTGTTTAAGACTCGGCCACTCTGTGTCTAATTGCCAATCTACCCGCTGTAAAAAATGTTCTAAACTTCATAACACTGTTTTGCATCTCGAAAAAATTTCATCTATAGAAAATGATGTTGGTCAATCTTCATCTTCTCGTACAAATGTCGATACTAATCAGTCTAATACAAGCTCAAAATCTAAAGATAAATATTGTAATAAAGGATCTTTCGAAGAAATTCATTCGCTACATGCTATTCAAAGTCCGTGTAGTGTTGTGTTGTCTACTTGTGTAATAGAAATCAGAGATAATAAAGGTGCTTACCATAACGCAAGGGCGTTGTTAGACTCTGGTTCATAAATTCATATTATCACGACTGATCTAACAAAAAGGCTCTATCTACAAACAAAGGAGGTTAGTTTGCCCATCATAGGGACTAGCAATAATTCAACAAGCGCGAAGTCAGTTACTACAACTAACATCAAATCAAGGCACAACGATTTCAACCTAGAGTTAGAATTTTATGTTTTAAACAAAATTACTTCAAATCTGCCTCTAAAAACATTTGACAGTAGTACATTATTGGTGTAATCACCGCCTCATTTTCTCCCAAATCCCTCATTTCCTCCTAAATTTACATGTAAATTCCCATAAGAAGGAAATGAGTAGGAGTGACTCCCGCCTTGCTCCGCTTTGCTCTCCGACTTGCTCGGACACCCTTTAACCATTTTGATTACGTTACACCCGCATTCTTTCCATCCGCAAGATAAATCTTTCTCCACATTTCCACCCACGAGATAAACCTATCTTGTTTGGTATCAATTAATATTAGAATTTTCTCAGCTACCCGAATCTCTAAGAATTTTTTAGATTGCATCACCCCCAAGGGAGCTACCCTGATTTTAAGATTTCTTACCAGTTGCGATTTCCGACCGTCCTTAAACATTTTTTTAGTCATGCGATACATTAAATTAGTCTAAAATTTTACGCAAAATTCGAATCTGCAAACAGATTTAAAATCGGACTACTCCTTACAAAGTTACACACATACCTTCTAGCGAGCATACCGCGACCGTACCACTACTCGCTTTTAATGTTACACCATACTTTCTATCTTGTTTAGCTCATCTTTCGAGATAAACCTACCTTGTTTGGTATCAATTAATATTAGATTTTTCTCGGCTACCCAAATCTCTTTAAATTTTTTAGATAGCATCATCTCCCAGAGAGCTACCCTGATTTTAAGATTTCTTACCTGTAGCCACTTTTGATCCGAATCTGTAAACAGATTTAAAATTGGACCACCCCTTACCATTTTACACACACCCTCTAAATTATAACTTTCCTGCAGCTTATACCTAAAAGAAAATCTAAAACCCATTCTTAAAACTTTTTATTACAGACAATTTTTACTAATACAGTTTAAATTTTGTAAACCACATTTCTAAATACATATTCACAATTTTTTATTCTTAACCTAGAACTTCTCATATCGACTTATACTTATTAATATTTATTTCTAAATAGAGCACCTTTTCCAAGGACCACATGTTTCAAATTCCTCTGATTTTGTTCATATGGTTCCGCTTAAGACCTCGTACATATTTTCCAGATTACTAGAAGACGTTATAACCACATTTTTTGTGTTAAAGGATTTCACATCGGTAGTCTCTTCCCCCATTTTGGTGTAAACGCCGTAGAGTTCGCAATAGACTTTTATTGCTGTATGTTGTATTCTTTTTTCATTTATTAATCGAATAAATCGCTCTTTCTGCTTCCAAAGAAACTCGGACACTCCATCGTCGACACTGGCGTTCTTTATGCGATAGCTAGCCACACGGTTGTTAAACGCTGTACTAACCATTTCTACACCATCGTCGTTAGTAGCGGTAACTGATGCATTTTTATGTTTGTTGTTTTGTAGATGACCAGGGTAAGCAGACTTTAACACCTCCATGTCGCACACTTTACACATAATTCGTGGTTGTTTCGTACAAGGCCCTTTAACAGCTGGCGGAGTTGAACGTTTACGGCTTAATGACATGCCGTGCTGTTTTTCCTTGTGTCGCTGTAAGCTGTCCATTCTCGTAAAAGCGATACCGCAAGTCCCACAGTTTAAGTACTTTGCTGCGGACGGATGTATAAGCTTAACTGTAGACGATGTTACACCACGACATTTGTTCTGGTGCCGTTTGAGAGCATTTTTCCAGGTGTAAAAAGCACTGCAAGAGTTGCACTTAAAAACGTTTGCAGATACCATTTTAGTACAAAACAAAATCCGCACTATAGCACTTTGGTTAAACTTGTAAGCGAACTAACTTATAACTAAAGAGTTTACTCTTGCGCACCGGCTTTATGTACCCTATAGAATGCAAACCGAAGGTTTCCGAAGACACCTGAACGAAGTTGAGGATTCAGCGGGGGACTAAATGACGTCATAATCCTTGCTGCTCGTCCAATACATTTAGCGCCAATGCATGCACCTGGTTCGCATCGTCGATGGTGCGAATGCCGTTAGTAGAAACATCGGAAACGTCTTCCATGTTATACGGATCGCGTGCATATTAAAAATCCGAAAGAGTGGTAGCACACGCACACAAATTGTCTGCAAGTCGTGCTGTAGAAGATGCAGTGCTACTATAAACAAAAACTCAATAAAAACACTTTAAACCTTTACTAAGGGAATACCAAACTTGTTTTCTACAGAATACTTACTAATAAAGCAATTTAATTTTAAATCACTTCTACGTCATATTTTCTAGGATGGCAGGTTGAATATTTTCTTTGGAAACAATCGAAGATTGCCGAAGACACTCGAAGAGTGTACGAGCGCGGCCACTAAACCAATTAGCATTAATACCAAGTATTCCGTACTTTCGTAGGTTGCTCATTTCCTAGAACCAAATCTTCCACATAGCGGTCGGTAGCACGTAATGATTTCTGGAACCGGTAAGTACTCGATATCACCCAAATAGAGAATTAGATGCTCGATGTCTGTCAACCCCAATTCCCTCGTAAAAGGTAGAAAAATGTCGGTGAATCATCCATTATACTTCGACTCACCCCCGTTCTGATAATTTACAAACATTTTTCAAACGACAATGGGCTGAGAATTTTTAAACCTCCGAGGGATCTTTAAGTCGTGATCAATTATACATCCGAGCTACGCGTAAACTAACATATTTTGTAGCAACTGTGCACTGTATAATACATGCATACCCCTTCTCTGCGCTACTACTATTCTTGTAGTTGCTAGAAAAAGTCACTCTCCTTTTTACTGTTAGGACCTATGCAAAGCACCATTTTTTATACTTTCTATAGCACATCGCGCACTTTTTCGTCTGATAATTAAATTTTGCTTATGTAGGCTTTTACACCTTCGCATATTTAAACATCTAATACGATTGATTAACCACTTTCGATTATTCTAACGGGGAGCCACCATACATCCCGCCGCACCGTTCTTTTGGAATCCAACGATCCTATAGGCTTCCGCACACTAACACCTAACGTATCTCTCCTACTATTTGTTAAACAAAAACTACCAGCAACGCCATGTCCGTATACGGACGTAAGCAGATGTTTGTGGATGTGTACGAGAATATGTAAGCATATACATTAATCAGTCTAAGCTATTTTATTTAGTCCAAGAAAACTAATATTATTTTTCTAAACCACAATTACTAATCGTCTTTATAGGTTTAACATTTCTACCATTTCCCAATGACTGGTGCTACGTACATAGAAACTTAAATTTCTTATTGGAGAGAATTCTTATTCTCCCACGCACTGCTGCGTAGTTGCATACCCACCCCTTTTGGGGATATATGCTCGTTATAGGTTTTACATAACTACAGTTTGTGAGACCCTTTTAACCTTTTTAATCGTATCTTTCTCGCCTACAATACAGTAGGACTTAACCCTACTACCAACAAATTCTAATACTGGACCCCCATTACATACGTCTTTAATTTTCCCTACAACTTTTTTTGTTGACAAGTGTTATATTGTATTTATTATACGCAGGGTAGTCACTCTTTTAAGATAAATATATTTTGCTAGGTATCAACTAATATTAAATTTTTCTAGGGACCCCAAATCTGTAAATAGGTTTTAAATAGGACCACCCCATACAAAGTTATGCGTTTTAAAGACCCAAATCACTAATTTTTGCTCATCTTTATTTAACACCATTTTTAAAACCTTTTTCGCTACCCAAGACATATGCCTTAGCCAGCCATCTCCCGAGAAATCTAAAACCGCCGTTTCTCGCGAATACCACGTGGAGATAACATGTATACTCTGTCAACCAGGATAGAAGCCGGAAGGATTTGGAAGGTGGGAGAAGAACTTAAAAATTATGGAATCTTAAAACTAATATATACAAATATAAACAAATATCTTATATCTTTACGCCCCCCATGCGTAGATTGTTGTACTATTAGGAATGATGTACCTTTTGTCATCTTCCTTCGATAAACTAATTTTATTAATAAGTTGCGTATGCAAATCGTATTCTTTTACTCCGGATACATACGCAGGCAAGTACTCGATACCATCCAAATAAAGAATTGGATGCTTGGTGACTGTTAACATCCGCTTCCCTCGTGTACGCCTAGACACATCCCAGCCCATGAACACCCCTGCGCATGCACACCCCTGCCCATGCGCACCCCTGCGCGTACGCACCCCTGCCCATGCTCGCTACCCAGGCACACCCCTCTCTGTGCGACTGCTATTTCGGGGTAACGTCACAGCCTTTTATAAATAAAGAACAATGTTATATACTATTATAAAATGTTTATTCTAACATTATACATAACAAATTTAAAAATATTTAATGCCAAGCATGGAGTCATTTAAACTTAATTTTAATACAAAGTTATACACAGAAGACAGTTCTTTCTTTATGTTTGTTTGCAGTGGTTTTAATTTTATCTAATTTTATTCGCAGCTTAAAATTTAAATCGACACCCAAGTCTTCTATCTCCTTTTCTAACCAATAGTTTGATACATAAAGACCGTCTAGGTTTTCAAATTGCAAAATGTACCGAAGTTTGCCTCTATATTTAAAGTCTTTGATTCCATCGACAACCAGATCCATTCCTTCGTGTAATTCTTGCAGCTTGTGACAATCTTTTAATCGCAGCTTTCCCACTATATCCTGCATACGTATCTTGTTAGCTTGATCGACTTTTTCTTGTCCGTATTTGAGGAAATCCTTTTTCTCCCACACACTGTTGCGTAGTTGCATGTCCACCACTTTTGGGAATATATGGTTGTTATAGGTTGTAAGACCCTCGGTTTTAAATGATCCGAAAGGTTCTTTACTAGGTAAATATACAATGTTTAGCGGAACCCGTTTGCGTGTGGTGTACGCCAAGGTTACGAAACCCGCATTCCTTAGTTCGTCTTTGTTATCTGCCATTTTGATAAATACTTTTTAAGAATAACCTTTTAAAAAGTATACGGATTTAGTACCATCCTTTTCTGCAAGAACGCCTACATAACTAAAAGAGTCTTTCTTACTAACCGCAAATGCATACAGCTTGTACAACCCGGATGTATCTAAGTCAGTCCATCGGCACATAAAATAATCTTTTAATTCTTCCTCATTTTCTCTAATAAGATGTTCTTTGTCTAACACATCTTTGTATTGTTCGCGTATTGTCGCAGTGTTTTCCATGTAGTCCAATTTTCGCCTTTTTGCATCCATTTCCTCTAATTCCAGTTGTCTTTTCCTTCCACTTACAGCGTATGGCATGCATAATGGGACAATTTCCTTTAGCGTAAACGGATAGAGTTTACTACCAATATTTGCGCGTTGTCGTACAACCTCTGGGCGAATGTTAGGTGTATTTATCAATCCCAATTCCGAAATGACTATTTCTTTTGGAATTGTAGAATATGGTGTTGCAGATTGTGTAAAATATGTACTACCTGCTTTAATGTAACACTTGTGTAAGATTTTTATTTTATCTTGGCTGTCTTCCTCCTCTACTATCTCCAAATAATTTACGGGTAAATAGTTATAACTAAAAGCCGAAAGCACATACTTTATCAATGTTTTTCGGACAACTTAATTTGCAAGCCCGTCAATTTCTTTGTATTGCCATTCCCCCAATACACGTACTGTAGCAGGTTATTATACACTAAACAGCAGCTATTTCGTAGCTTGTCCCATAGCTTACTCCACATTTTGGCAAGCGGTACCGAGTACATTGGCGCCTTTAGGAAGTATAACTTACTATCTTCCAATAACGTTAAACAGTCTTTTAAGGGATTATACACCCGTTCCGCACTGACATAGCTTCCAATTGCACAGTTGTATATTGTCGCTTCCAATCGCGTAATACGATGTTCTTTGGCTAAAGTAGACGCAAAAGTTTCCCTTAAACGTACATCTGGACAACGTAAAAAATCTAGTATATGATTGCCAAGTTGTTTATTAACACCAGGACTTGTTATCTGACACACAAATTTGTTGTATATCTTAATTCTTGCATTGGTTGTTAGCCATGTTAAACAATCAATTCCTACAGTTTTATCGTTGTCAACTATAATATTACACTTTTCTTCGTATTCGCCCTTATAGCAAAAGTTATGGTTTGTAGTTAAATAATTACACATCTCCATCTTGCTAAATATACCCGCAAAATCTTGGGTTACATCCATGTCGAAAAGATAGAAATAATCTTTTTCGAGTTCGTCTAATATATCTGGTAGTTCCTCCAATAAAGTTTCCAACTTAACATCTGCTAGTTCCACTTTGTATGGAACACATATAGGATTTTGGAATTTTCTATTAATGCATTCGAGGTCTTCTTTTCCGATAATTTCTTTTACTCTCTGGCCCATCTTGTTAGTGTTTTCCAGAGAAAACGGGGGCTTAGCTTTAACACCATGCCTAGCGGAAACAAATCGGTCAAACTTTCTTCGTAGATAGCTGTTAAATGCACCACAAATTTCTTTTTTAGGATAAACATCCTTTTGCTTGCAGATGTTTGTTCGGCGTCAGAAAAGTCGCAAATTTTAACCAACATTATATTGTCACAAAATGGTTCTGTAATTGGTGTGTGTAGTCCACCAGTCAGCATCTGTTCGCCTTCGACATAACAAATATTACCAATATCTGTTACCAGATTATTGTTGCACATATTTTCTGTCAACAACCATAATCCAAATCGCTCATTTGTCGGTTTCACTTTATTCCCAAGAAGTTGAGAAACGTTAATCACCTTGGAGACGCTCATGTTTACCGTTCTAGCTACTATCGAATACTAAATTGAATACGAAAAAATTGTTCTCTTATGTATTCTACAGAGTGGGGACGTATATTGCCGAAGATAGTCGAATATGTTGTTATCCGACCTAAGCCGACAGGGATGCGCATCGACATATATCCGGATATATGTAGGATGTTAAGTTAGGGTGAAATTGCCCCATATGACCTAATTGCTTTTTAATGAGTTTTCTCATTAAAAACCCATTAGCACTAATTGTTTTTTAATGAGTTTTTCCATTAAAAACCAAGTGTGGACCTAGGTTAGATAAAAGGAAAAATTAATAGGTTAGGTCAGCGCCGCGGATTAATAACCCAAGTTTCAACAATACGAATTTTAATAATCAATTTAAACATTTTTCAAAACCAACATTTAACCCAACTTTTACGAAACCAGCATTCCAACCAAGATTCAATCAAAACCTAAACCAACAAAGACCAGCATTCAACGCAAACCCCAATAGAAATACACCAATGACTAGTAATAATAACAACCCTAATAATTATTACAAACCAACACCAATGGATACTTCATCTGGTAACACCAGACAAAATACAAAAATAACACATATCCGACCAAACCCTCATCAGAAACGCAATTTTACATCGGAAGAATTATTCCATCAAGAAATAGAAAAATTTGACACTGACCAGAATAATTCCATTGAGACACCTACGAACAATGAATCAAATCATGCAGAAACTTACGAACGTGACGAACAATACGAAACTTACGAGGAGTACGACGACGAAAACTCAAACTCAAATTTTCAAATGGACCCATTCATAGACAACCAAACTTAATAAACTTAAATAACATAAATCACTTAGTATTACCATACATAGAAATACCCCACGCCAAATTCAAACTATTAATCGACACCGGATCCTCTAAAACATTAATTAGCCCCAGAACCGTACAAAAACATTATTTAGATTATGTAGAAAGAGAACCATTTAAAATTAAAACAGCCCATCAAACGACATTACACCAATTCGTAGCCAATATACCCTTACCGAGAACATTTAATGTTAAAATGAAACATAAATTTTGTGTATTCGAATTTAACGACAAATATGACGGATTAATCGGATTGGACCTTCTAAGAAAATTAGGAGCCAACATTGACATTAAAAATCGCTTATTAAGGACAAAATACGGAAAAATCCCAATTAAATTTCAAAACACACAAATCGAACAAAAATACACTATAGAACCCCGAACGGAAAGAAAAATAAAAATCCCAGTAAAATCTAGCAAAAATTTAGGAATAATAAATCATATGACCTTTCAACAAGGAGTAGAAACCCCAACTGCCTTAGTACAAATAAAAGATAATTTTGCAACCACAACAATATTAAATTCAAACGACTATCCCGTAGAATTATCACTGACAGACCCAATTAACATAGAAGAACTAAATTTTAACGAAATGGAAATAGACGAAAATTTAGAAAACGATTACAACCCAATAGAACATGACAAAATGTTAAGAGAAAATTTAACTAACATCCGCTTCAATACCGACATCAATCAAGAAGAAGAAAGAGCAATTAAAAACTTATGTTTTGAATACCGAGACATATTCCACTGTGAAAGAATACCATTAACATTCACCAACACAGTAAAACATAATATCGAGTTAACAGACGATAAGCCAATTTTTACAAAAGCATATAGACTACCTCATGCAAGCCAAGAAGAAGCTGACAGACAAGTAGCAGACTTATTAGACCAAGACATAATCCAGCACTCCAATTCACCATGGAGCAGCCCCGTGTTAATAGTACCTAAGAAATTAGACGCAACCGGAAAGAGAAAGTACAGAATGGTAATAGATTATAGAAAGTTAAACGAAAAAACGGTAGATGACAAATATCCACTACCAAATATAACCGAAATTTTAGACAAATTAGGCAAATGCCAATATTTTACAACATTAGACCTAGCATCAGGATACCATCAGGTAGAGATGAAAGAAAAAGACATATCAAAAACAGCCTTCAGCACACCTAGAGGACATTACGAATACAAACGAATGCCATTTGGATTAAAGAACGCACCCGCTACTTTCCAGAGAGTCATGGACAATATACTACGAGGAATACACAATGAAAAATGCCTTGTATACCTTGATGACATCATAGTTTATTCCACACCATTGGTAGAACACATAGAAAGATTGAAAGAAGTATTCGAAAGACTTAGACAAGCACATTTTAAAGTACAATTAGACAAAAGTGAATTTTACAAAAGAAGTATCATTTTAGGACATGTAATAACACCCCAAGGAGTAATGCCAAATCCAGACAAAACAAATGCAGTTCTAATCTACCCATTACCAAAGACAACCAAAGAAATTAAAGGATTTCTAGGACTTAGTGGTTACTACCGCAAATTCATTAAAGGTTACGCTCAGATAACCAAACCCCTGACAAACTGTTTAAAAAGGAAACAAAATTGAACACACCCCGGAATTTATTAAAGCTGTAGACAAAATTAAAAACATATTAACGAATCACCCTGTATTAGAATACCCAGACTTTACAAAACCATTTATACTGACGACAGACGCATCAAATGTAGCATTAGGCGCAGTATTGAGCCAAGGAAAAGTAGGTAACGATAAACCCATCAGCTACGCATCCAGAACCCTAAATGAAACCGAACAAAAATATAGTACCATAGAAAAAAAATTATTAGCCATAATTTGGGCAACAAAATATTTTAGACCTTATTTATACGGAAGAAAATTTTACATATACACCGATCATAGACCACTAGTATGGCTATGCAAACTGAAAGAACCGAATTCAAAATTACAAAAATGGAGAATTAGACTCGAAGAGTACGATTACGAAATTATATATAAAAAAGGAATTTATAACAATAACGCAGACGCTTTAAGCAGAATCCAACTCAATGCATTAGAAACTGAATCCATTATAGGAAACGTAGACGAAGCAGAAATAAGGGAAGATCCAGACGAGATCGACACGATACCTTCGACACAAAACGAAGAACCAAAAAACGCGATTAAAATTTTAAACGAAGCAATCGATATGAAACCCAACCAATTTATAAAAACCGAAGTTTTTAATAACCCCAATCCAGTAAAATATACAAAAGTAGATAACAAAAAGATACACCAAATCCAAATAACTAAAGATGACAACGAGGAACAAATAATTAAAATTCTAAAAGAATACACCCCCGAGAAAAAACGATTTTATTTTTATTTCAACACCGAACATTTATACCAAAGATTTTCAGAATTGTACATTAAACTATTCAATAACTCTGGCCCTGAACTCATCAGATGTACTAGAAAATTAACACTAGACGACCCTGACGAAATAAACGATGTAATTAGGAATCAACACGAAGCAAAAACCAACCATCGTGGAATTAACGAAACTATAAAGCAACTTGTAAGACGTTATTATTTTAAAGACATGAAGGAATTGACCACAGATTTTATTAACCAATGCGAACTATGTGACAGAGCGAAATACGATAGGAAAACCCCAAAGATACCCTTAATGTTAACCAAAACACCAGACAAACCATTTCAAAAACTACATGCCGATACTCTAGTAGTAGAAGCGCAAAACTATCTAACAGTTATAGACGCATTCACAAAAATAGGCCAAGCAATACCAATCACATCCAAAAATAGCATCGACGTGACCCAAGGATTTTTACAATATTTCACATTTTACGGAACACCCGAATCAATAACTCTAGACAACGGTAGCGAATTTAAAAATGAGACAATACAAAACACTTTAGAACTACACAAAATAAAAATTCATTTCATAACGGAAAACCACCCTGAATCAAACGGACTAATTGAACGATTACATTTAACCCTGTTAGAACAAATTCGATTATTAAGAATAAATTATAAAAAGGAACATATAACCAATTTAATGTCATATGCACTAATCGCCTATAATAACACAATTCACTCAACAACAAATTTTACACCCTTAGAATTAACCTTAGGCCATTCAGATTCACGAAATCCCTATGACATACACTACAACAAGGAAGTATATCAACAATATGCAAAAGACCACAAAGAAAAATTAAAAATAACTTATAACAAAGTAAAAGACAAATTAGAGAACGATAAAGAACGTATCATCACAACCCGAAATAAAAATACCGACTCAAATAAATTTTCAATAGGACAAACCGTGTATGAGAAAAACTTTCAAAGCAAGCGACATAAAACAGCACCCAGAAATTTAGGACCATTCAAAATTAAGAAAATATCAGATAAAAACATAGCAGTAGTAGACAACGGTAAAATAACAAAGTACATTCATTTGAAAAACCTAAGACACCCTGTAATTTCAGATGGACAGTCATCACCCTTACCGTCAACCTCCACCCAGGTAGAACGGACAACCAAGTAATAATAGAAGATATAAAAAACAACCCCGGTATACTACCAATTAAATTAGGCAGTATGCAAAACACGATCAACTATTGGACATTCGCACAAAAATTCGACCTAACGGAATTAAAACAAGAATTTCAAACAATCACAGAAAATTATGACCGATTAAAACAATCAATGGACACAGCAAAATTCGGAAAAGAATACGCAATAGAAATGATGAATTACAACAGTATAATAGAAAGCATTTTAAGAAACGTAGAAGATAAACTTAATAGACTAATACCCAACGAACAAACTACGAGACGAAAAAGAGGACTAATCAACGGATTAGGTAACATAATAAAAGCTATCACAGCCAATTTAGATAACCAAGACGCAGAACGTTATGACAACACAATACAACAATTAATTGAGAATCAAAACGACATAAAAACCATAATCAGCAACCAATTATCGTTAACCCAATCAACGATTATAAAATTCACCGAAACATTGAGAAAGTTAGTAATAAATCAGGACAGAATAGCCAACCGAATGCAAACCCTTGAAACCATCATGCAAACTACCTCGTTAGGCATGCGAGATTTAATTAGATTTAATACAATATTTACTCAAATAATATCCACCCTTACTTTAATGCAACAAATTTTAGCAACGTTAGAAAACGCAGTAACATTTGCAAAATTAAATACCTTACACTCTAGTATTATTGAACCAACCGATTTATTAAACGAATTAATAAGAATTAAATCACTTATAATTAACAGTAAATTACCTTTTGATGTAACAGAATCGAACATTCTAATATTTGAAAAGATAGCTATAGTAAAGGCTACATTAAGAATAACGAAATAATATTTTTAATAGAAATCCCGATAGTAGAAAGTAACAATTATCAATATTATCATTTATTTGCTTTTCCAACGAAAGTTACTAGCACATACCAAGTAATCATACCCAAAACCAAATTCCTATCCCTAAATGAACTGAGATATGGTTATACAAACGAAAAATGTACTGAAGTAACACCAAACCAATATTTAGGTCAATCGATGACGACAACAACCATTAAAGAAGACAGCCCTTGTGAAGTACAACTATTAAAATTCTCAAATCATTACGAAAACTGTGAATCCAAACAAGTGCAAATAACTAACATGAAAATTCAAAAAGTTACAGATAACAAATGGATAGCCATTTTCCCAACAGAAGTAATAGCAACCATCCACTGCAACCAAGATGAAAATAACCAAGCATTAGTCGGAAGCAAACTAATCACCCTCAAAGAAGATTGTTATGTGAAATTGAAAGATGAAGTAATCAGAGTTTATCAAGATCCCATAGCAACAAAGAAACTTGCAAACCTACCGGAACTACAGTTCAAGATACAACAAGAAGACGAAGAAATAATCAAGAAACCTATGAAGCTAGAGCATCTAGACTTAGACGATCTCAACCACGCCGTGAAATTAGTGGAAAGTTATAAAGAACAATTAAGTGAACTCAAAACGCCAAAGTTACAATATAATAATATAAGTGTTTGGACAATTGTATTAATCATTTTAATAATTTTTGTAATTATATATGTATTTTACAAAATGTACCTTAGATATAAGAATGAAGGAAACAGTTCTAGATTTAAGGAAACAAAGAGAAAAAAGGAAACAATAAGTATACCCTTAGAAACAATGAATTTTAAATGAATTTGAATAATGAATTTTATGTATTTAAAAATTAAGAAAAACCTTAATTTTTCATTTACGGTGGGAGGAGTTATGTATCCCCCAATTACCTATATATATTGATATATTGAATCTAATAGGAATTATTAGAAATTGTTAAGAAAAGTATAAGTTCAATGCAACATTGTAACACAAGGATAACCCATAGAGGTTATCGACAGTTCATGAGAACGGCCATGCAACTTTGCATCCGTAAAGGGCAGTGATACTGCAGGTGGCAGGTCACAGGCGGTCAACAGACCGCAATTACTTAGAATTAAGTTGTTACATTGTAATAAAGTGTACAATTAAGAAAAACGCAGACATGAGATCTGCAAGTTCCCACAGCCGTGTGAGGGGCAGGTTATTATAAAAAGCCCGGGAGCTCAATGCCCGGCAGTCAGTCTTCGAACTCCATACTTTGTTGTTCAAGCTACTCACCAGTACAATTAAGTATTATTTTTATTAAAGTTATTATGTACAAGTTATTCCAAATTTCACCATAATTTCTGTTTCAAATTAAATAAATTTTGTTAAGAGTCGAAGTTGTTTTTTAAAAACACAGCTCCAAAGGCCCGAACCTTAACTCGCGTAGCTCGGATGTGTAATTGATCACGACTTAAAGATGCCTCGGAGGTTTAAAAATTCTCAGCCCATTGTCGTTTGAAAAATGTTTGTAAATTATCAGAACGGGGGTGAGTCGAAGTATAATGGATGATTGACCGACTTTTTTCTACCTTTTACGAGGGAATCGGGGTTGACAGACATCGAGCATCTAATTCTCTATTTGGGTGATATCGAGTACTTACCGGTTCTAGAAATCATTAAGTGCTACCGACCGCTATGTGGAAGATTTGGTTCTAGGAAATGAGCAACCTACGAAAGTACGGAATACTTGGTATTAATGCTAATTGGTTTAGTGGCCGCGCTCGTACACTCTTCGAGTGTCTTCGGCAATCTTCGATTGTTTCCAAAGAAAATATTCAACCTGCCATCCCAGAAAATATGACGTAGAAGTGATTTAAAATTAAATTGCTTTATTAGTAAGTATTCTGTAGACAACAAGTTTGGTATTCCCTTAGTAAAGGTTTAAAGTGTTTTAATTGAGATTTTGTTTATAGTAGCACTGCATCTTCTACAGCACGACTTGCAGACAATTTGTGTGCGTGTGCTACCACCCTTTTGGATTTTTAATATGCACGCGATCCGTATAACATGGAAGACGTTTCCGATGTTTCTACTAACGGCATTCGCACCATCGACGATGCGAACCAGGTGCATGCATTGGCGCTAAATGTATTGGACGAGCAGCAAGGATTATGACGTCATTTAGTCCCCCGCTGAATCCTCAACTTCGTTCAGGTGTCTTCGGAAACCTTCGGTTTGCATTCTATAGGGTACATAAAGCCGGTGCGCAAGAGTAAACTCTTTAGTTATAAGTCAGTTTGCTTACAAGTTTAACCAAAGTGCTATAGTGCGGATTTTGTTTTGTACTAAAATGGTATCTGCAAACGTTTTTAAGTGCAACTCTTGCGGTGCTTCCTATACCTGGAAAAATGCTCTCAAACGGCACCAGAACAAATGTCGTGGTGTAACATCGTCTACGGTTAAGCTTATACATCCGTCCGCAGCAAAGTACTTAAACTGTGGGACTTGCGGTATCGCTTTTACGAGAATGGACAGCTTACAGCGACACAAGGAAAAACAGCACGGCATGTCATTAAGCCGTAAACGTTCAACTCCGCTACCTGTTAAAGGGACTTGTACGAAACAACCACGAATTATGTGTAAAGTGTGCGTCATGGAGGTGTTAAAGTCTGCATACCCTGGTCATCTACGGAGCAACAAACATAAAAATGCATAAGTTACCGCTACTAACGACGATGGTGTAGAAATGGTTAGTACAGCGTTTAACAACCGTATGGCTAGCTATCGCATAAAGAACGCCAGTGTCGACGATGGAGTGTCCGAGTTTCTTTGGAAGCAGAAAGAGGTATTTATTCGATTAATAAATGTAAAAAGAATACAACATACAGCAATAAAAGTCTATTGCGAACTCTACGGCGTGTACACCAAAATGGGGGAAGAGACTACCGATGTGAAATCCTTTAACACAAAAAATGTGGTTATAACGTCTTCTAGTAATCTGGAAAATATGTACGAGGTCTTAAGCGAAACCATAAGAACAAAATCAGAGGAATTTGAAACATGTGGGTCCGGTTGGTCCTTGGAAAAGGTGCTCTATTTAGAAATAAATATTAATAAGTATAAGTCGATATGAGAAGTTATAGGTTAAGAATAAAAAATTGTAAATATGTATTTAGAAATGTGGTTTACAAAATTTAAACTGTATTAGTAAAAATTGTCTGTAATAAAAAGTTTTAAGAATGGGTTTTAGATTTTCTTTTAGGTATAAGCTGCAGGAAGGTTATAATTTAGAGGGTGTGTGTAAAATGGTAAGGGGTGGTCCGATTTTAAATCTGTTTACAGATTCGGATTCTACATAAAATTTTAGACTAACAAGATGTATCGCATGACTAAAAAATTTATAAGAACGCTCAAAAGTGGCTACAGGTAAGAAATCTTAAAATCAGGGTAGCTCTCTGGGAGATGGCGCTATCTAAAAAATTTAAAGAGATTTGGGTAGCCGAGAAAAATTTAATATTAATTGATACCAAACAAGATAGGTTTATCTCGAAAGATGCAATGGCTAGACGAAGAAAACTATTTGTTAGATTTGCTTATAGAGCAAAGAGCAAAATTTAGAAGATCAGGACTTTAAAGGGGTATAACTTTGCAGGGCGTGGTCCGATTTTAAATCTGTTTACAGATTCGAATTCTGCGTAAAATTTTAGACTAATTTAATGTATCGCATGTATAAAAAAATTTATAAGAACGCTCAAAAGTGGCTACCGGTAAGAAATCTTAAAATGAGGGTAGCTTCCTTGGGAGTGATGCAATCTAAAAAATTCTTAGAGATTCGGGTGGCTGAGAAAATTCTAATATTAATTGATACCAAACAAGATAGGTTTATCTCGTGGGTGGAAATGTGGAGAAAGATTTATCTCGCGGATGGAAAGAATGCGGGTGTGACGTAATCAAAATGGTTGGGGGTGTCCGAGCAAGGCGGAGAGCAAGGCGGGAGTCACTCCTCCTCATTTCCTCCTTATGGGAATTTACATGTAAATTTGGGAGGAAATGAGGGATTTGTAGGAAATGAGGCGGTGATTACACCAATAATGTACTACTTTCGACCATCGTTTACTGAACCTTCCCCCCAATCTGCAACTTGCAGATCCCCAATTCTACAAATCTCGTAATATTGACCTATTGACTGGTGCACAAGTATTTTATCGATTACTATGTGACGGTCAAATAAATATTGACAATGAACACGTTACAATTCAAAATTCAGTATTTGGTTGGCTTATTTCAGGAAACGCTCCGTATCAAATGTCTCGCGCATCAACAAAAACTCGTAGTTTGCAATTTGAATACGTTGCATAAATTGGATAAAAATATTTCAAAATTTTGGGAAATTGAACACGTTTCGGAAATTCCGCTAAAACCCCAAGAACAAATAGAATGTGAGCAGTATTTTGAAAATACAATCAAACGCGACGTGTCTGGAAAATTTGTTGCATCTTTACCCTTTAAATCATGAGGGATTGGGGGACTCGCTAGAAATTGTGCAAAGACGGTTTTTAAGTCTTGAACGTAAATTACTAAAAAACCCAGACATAAGACAAAGCTAAGATGATTTTATGAGTAAATATGTAAAACTCGGCCACATGAAGCAAATCGGAACTGTTAATAATTGCGAAAGAAATGGTTACCTCTTACCGCATCACACTGTCTTTAAAAACGATAGCATTACTTCAAAAATCCGTGTTGTTTTCGATGCGTCTTGCAAAACCGCAAATCTGGTCTCTCTTAACGACATTTTGTTGATAGGGCCAGTACTGCAAAATGATCTTTTTAGTATTCTCCTAAGATTCCGTTTTTATAAATACATAATGTGTTCTGATATCACGAAAATGTATCGACAGATTTTGATCCATCCCAGAGATTCTCCGTATAAAAAAATATTGTATCGTTTTCGTTCGACGAAGAAATCAAGGTTTACGAATTAAAGACACTCACGTATGGTACGCGGTCGGCATCCTTTATCGCCACAAAATGTTTGCTAGAACTCGCTAGGCCGTTTCAGTTATCCAACCCCAAGTTATACAACTCGATCACAAACGATTTTTATATGGACAATCTTATCACAGGCGGTAATGATGAACGAGAATTATTGCGATTATGAGATGGCATTATATCTGCATTAAATTCTGGTGGTTTTCCGTTACGAAAATGGAGTTCTAATAATGTTAATCTTTTGGAAAATATTGATTTAGAGCAAGAGAATTTAATCATATATTGCAAGGACGATGAAAGTTTAAAAACCTTAGGTATTTATTGGTCCCCTAGGTGTGATGAAATTCGCTATAGTGTTCAAATAAAGTGTGGCGAATCTAAAATTACTAATTCTCAGTTACATATCTCGATTATTCGACCCTTTGGGTCTTCTAGGGCCTATAATCACTTCCTCAAAATTAATTATGCAAAATATCTGGAAATTAAAAATAGGTTGGGACGAGGCGGTTCCAAAGCACCTATGCTCTCGTTGGATTGATTTTTCTTCTCAGTTAGATGACATTTCCAAAATCAAAATACCTAGAAAACTTGTTTTTAAAAGTACATCTCAGATTGAAATTCACGGTTTTGCGGATGCTAGCGAGCTTGCATATGGCGCTGGCATCTTTATAAGAGACATTCACAAAGATAATAAAATTAATTGCGCTATTTTGTGCGCAAAATCACGTGTTGCACATCTAAAAACAATTAGTTTACCTCGACTCGAATTGTGTGCTTCCTTACTACTAGCTCAATTATAGTAGACAAGATACTAAAGGTATCGGACACAATATTCTCTAAAATTAATTACTACACTGATTCAACTATTGCATATTATTGGATCAAGGCTTGCCCCAGTCGCTGGAAAACCTTTGTAGGGAATAGGACAACGGAAATTCAAAATCTGACTAATACAGATCAGTGGTTTCACGTTGACACTTATAACAACCCAGCGGACATAATCTCTAGAGGCGCAAGTGCAGCAGATTTGACTAATAATTACTTGTGGTGGCATGGTCCAGACTTTTTACTGGATATAAATTTCGCACCCAAGGCGTTTGAGTTGAGGGGTATCAACGAAATTGAAGCTAAAGTATTACAAATCACAAGCTCGTCTGATTGCACAAAAAATTTATCAGAATTCTCGCAAGGTATTTTGTCAAGGTATTCGAATCTTTATAAACTAATTCGAGTTATCGCGACATGCAAACGTTTTATTTATAACTGTAGAAACAAACGCAATAAAAACTTTACTGAACTTACTCTAGACGAATTAAATAAATCTGAAATCACTTTATTAA
Source organism: Platerodrilus igneus (assembly GCA_036346225.1). Classification (NCBI taxonomy): domain Eukaryota; kingdom Metazoa; phylum Arthropoda; class Insecta; order Coleoptera; family Lycidae; genus Platerodrilus; species Platerodrilus igneus. Next base: position 1,634,611 of record JARFIW010001288.1, read on the forward strand.
AAATTGATCAGGCGATGGCGTTCCTTAAAGAAATTGAATGTTTAAAAAATTTTCAAGAGATTAACAGCAAGTCAAAAATCTTATCTTTGAATCACTTTTTGGACAAAAACGGAGTTTTACGCGTGGGCGACAATTTATTTGCATTATGTTATATTAATATTGTGTTTTTATTTGTGTTTGCAACCTTTAGAAATTACTAATTTCTAGGGAGGCGGCTTATGTTACGATACGATATATTAATAGTCTTAATTAAAATTGTTACATTTACATATTAATGGTTTCTTACTTAAGTATGAATCAGTCTGCGTGCTGATGGGTTTGCACCCCCACTTTTTCTTTATGAGTATTCAAAAATACCAGTCGGTATAGTGATGTCGAAGGGTGAAGTAGATGTAACCGTTTCCAATATGTGCTAATAAAGAATTTATTTGTGTGTGAACTCGAACATTAATTCAGTGTTTCACTTTATAGGGCACCGTGTGTCCTCGAAAAGGCATTTGTAAGGGACATTGCGTCCGTTACTATAAAATCAAATAATACAGTCTTATTGCTCATCAATCTCGTTGTGTTAGCTTACACCGAGTCCTTATCACAGAGCCATCGAAGCATAACAATCTTTCAAAAGCACAAAGCTCGTTCAGATATTTCATAAGAAGCAGATTATTTACCATTGTTTTCTTTTTTCTCCAGGTTCTATCTGTATACTTATCTTTGTCATTACCAATACAACTGCGCGGTAGAAGTGGCTAGGCAACGCACCGCACTGAACTGAGACGGACATCATGCAAACGCATTGCACGCTGCGCTCTCGTACCTCAACGTCAATGGCCAGTCATGTTAAAATAACAACCGACGTCATTTTGACACATTTCATTATAAACAAGATGAACCCAATTTGAGTAGCATATACCCTGCCACTTGGACACTTTCTGTGTTTTGTTTTCTTCTGTTTAACCTCATATATTGATAATAATTAATAAATATTTCTTACGGGGCGTTCCTATAAACTTTAGAAGGTATGTCAGTTCTAAGTTTTACAATTGAATGTCTAATTAAAATCATTGTAGAAAAGTGAAGATATGAAATTGTAGCGCTAACTCAAATATTGTTAGATACATCGCGTTTAAGAACGTGTGAGCAGATATCCATATACGGAAGTAGCCGTGTAAGATAGCCACTGCGAATGCGCATAAAGTGTGCTTTAAGCTTTACTCAAATTTGAACGTGCTGAAATCACGGTAACGTTTCACCAAACATTATTAATTGCAAGTTGCTACTTTTCGGTACCACGTTTTATAACGATTTATTTGAATAGGCGCAACAAAAGTAATATCTTCAGTTATGCGTCTGATAGGTTAATCACTCTGCATTAAATCGCATGTATTCAAATCCTGTGCGTTTTCATACCAAATGTAGCTGCGCTGTAGAAGCCAAGTATATTACTGACTACATGTATAATGAGCTGCCAACGTACTGTAACGGCATATAAAATTAATAACTAATTTATTTTTTGTGGAATGAACGATGGCGGTTCAACTCATTCACAGAGAAAAAGATGGTCTGGGAGTGAGCTAAAAGAAACTGACTTGCCCAAATTTATTAAAAGAAAAATGCATGCAGCTCTGTCAAAATTTATAAAAACGCGAACTGAGAAGATGTCCTCTACTTCAGCTACACATAATATAAGTAAGCCAGGAATGAAGACTCGGATATTACTACGTCAGTAGGAAGCAAAATAAAAAGTTTGCAAAAAAAAGAGAGTATAGAAAACTATTATGTGGGAATTTACATTTTGATTCGCAGTATCTTGTTATAATGTAAAAATCTTATTCACCTACAGCCTCACCGCCAACTTCTGATCGAAAATGGTTCCGAATAAGTCATTGGACGAAATTTGATCTAGCTTGTAGTAAAAATCTAATAAACTCAGAAACCGGTACCAAGAGGTACATTATTCAAGTAAAGATAAACAAAATATTTTTATTTTACCCTATGGAACAAAGTACCGTCTGTATTACTCAGTAAACTCGAACAAGCTAAACTTTAATATTACTTTTAGATTTTACACCAGATGTAAGTAAGATTGAACAAAATGTCATTAGTTATTTGTGGTTGGACATAATAGGTATTGTCCTACATAATTTTTGAAAATCTATTGCTCTTAAATCAGTAACAACTTTTAACCTTATTAAAGCAATTTTGTTGAAACCTAAAGAATTTTACCTAAATGATACTAGCGATCAAGTTTACGACAATCATGTCAATTTGAGGGGAAGATATTCTAGCGTAAGGATGCGAATTTAGAATGAGAACTTGAAAACATTTTTTGTAGCCTATTCATGGTATGCTGTGAACCCTATTATGAACGTTGCAGCTTCTAGGTCTGGAAAAATTTTTAATTTATTCTTATTAATTCAAGAACTATGAATTTTTTAGGTTCCACTTAACGGTGAAGTATTATGAAAAGTCGTATGACATATTTACCACTAAGAAGTGTTGGTGCGAAAAGTAGAAGCCACTGCAGTATCAGCTTGGACAAAGATAGAATTCTTTGATTGAATTATATTTGGACGCTGAAAATAAGAGTAACACAAGGATTAAAACTCCGTTTCTCACTCAAAGATAGTAAATTTTAAATTTACAGGGTGGCATTAGTTTTATGTCACTGACCTAAGTCAACTAATTGTGAGTTATGTCATGGAGACGTTTATTAAGTTATATGTTATAGTAAGGCTTAAGCATCCAATCGCTGCCAACATGTCAGACCGCTAACTAATTGTGAGTTATGTCATGGAACATTTAATTATCTGATTTTTATTTATTTTTTTTTGTTTGTTTTCGAACTTACTTAAGGTCGGTTTGGCGCAGCTCTAAATTCTTTTCTATTCTGAGCTAGTCTAACAAGGTCTGCATACCCTTCACAACCTAAATCTCTAATAATTTGACTAATATAGCTCTGTCTAGGCCTTCCTACTCTATTTTTATTTGGTAGTCTATAATCTAAGACCTTACTAAATAGTCCCTCAAGTCTTAACTTGTGCCCTATCATTCTATCTCTCCTAACCTTTAATTGTTTTCACATACAGAGTTCCTCAACTATCCTTCTATAAACTTTCTCATTTGTTACCCTATCTGTCCAACTAATCTTTAACATTCTCCTATAACACCAAGTTTCAAAAGTTTCTATCTTCTTCTTATTTACCTCTTTAATTGTCCAAGTCTCACTACCGTATAGTAGAACGCTCCATACGTACGACTTTAAGAAACTTTTCCTATTATCTAAACTAATACTATTAGCTATTGGTAAGTTTTTCTTTTTTAAAAACATGTTTTAGCTTTAGCTATTCTAGCTACTATATCCCTTCTGCTATGTCCGTCCTTTGTAATTATACTACCTAAATAGCAAAAATCATCTACCTCCTCTAACTTGGTATTACCTATTTTTAATATTGATTTAGAATTAGACAGTAACTCACTTCTCATTATCTTTGTCTTTTCTGAGTTAATTTTCATACTATAGTTACTCTGTAGTATCTTATGTAAAATATTTAAAAACTCTCCTAATTCTTTCCTAGACTTTGCTATAATGGGTAAATCATCTGCGAAACGTAACATGTCTACTTTCTGTCCCTGTACACTAATACCTATCTCTTTTCTCTCTCTCGCTAAGTTTAAAGCTTCCTCAATGTAAACATTAAAAATCAAGGGAGATAGTATACAGCCCTGTCTAACACCATATTTAATCTTAGCTTTTTTTCTATTTCATCAAATCTAATGACTACGCTTTGGTTTTTATATAGACTGCAAATATTTTTTCTATCCCTACGAGAGATTCCTATTGCTCGCAAAACCCTGAACATAACAATCCGATTAACCCTACCAAATGTTATTTCTAAATCTACAAACGCGAAATGAGTCTTTTTATTTTTTGTAACCTTTTTCGATAATTGCCTTAATCATTAGTATCGATTCTCTAGTCCCCCTGTCTTTATGAAAACCATATTAGTCTTCGCCTAAATAATTCTCATTCAAAGCTTCTACTCTATTTTTAATTATTATTGTTAGTATTTTGGAAGTATAGGAAGTTAAACTAACCGTTCTAAAATTCTCGTTCGTATCAGCTCTTGACTTTTTTGGAATTGAGATAATAATAATTTTTTCGAAATTTATTGGGACCTCTCCTGTGTCATATATTACTCTTACTAGTTTATATAATCTGTCTAAAGTTTTATGATTTGCAAATTTTATTAATTCTGCGAGTATATCGTCTATCTCTGGCGCCTTATTTAGATTAAGATCCCTAACAGCTCTATCAAATTCCTCTCTTAATATTGAGAACGCTATTTCTACATCCACTTCTTGATCGTTTTACAACTCGTTCATATCGTCCTTTTTATATAAATGTTCTAAATATCTTTTCCATCTATCTGCTACCTCAACTTAATTTATTAAAAGCTTATTATTCTCATCTTTAATACCATTATGTTTTTTCCTATCTTTCCCGAAAAACTTTTTAACTGCCCTGTAAGCCATGTCTGTCTTACCAACCCTCAAATCATCTTGTATTCCCTTACAATTCTCCTCCATACATTTATTTCTAGCTTTTCTACACTCGTGTACTATCTTATTTCTAATTCTATTATATTTTTGTGTACTTTCACTATCCAATTCTCTGAAAGGTTTAAGCTTTCTTCTATTCTCTATTAAATCTAATATCTCCTTTGTTACCCAGGGTTTTTTCGCTTCTATTTTTTCTTACCTATAGCCTGTGTTGCTGTATCATGTACAGCCCTTTATATTTCTTACCATCTATTTTCTACGTTCCCTCCTATAGCTATCTCCTTGATCGATTTAACACTTGTTTATATCCCTCTTTTACCTCACTATCATTAAGCTTACCTAGATCCCATCCCTCTCTTTTAACCTTTCTCAATTATTTGAATTTTAGCTTACACTTCAATATAACTAAGTTATGATCACTATCTATCTCAAACCCTGGATAACTACGACAGTTTTTAACTTGGTCTCTAAATCTTTGTTTAACTAAAATATATTCTATTTGGTATCTAGCCCTATCACCTGGCGCTTTTCAGATATATCTTCTTCTAACATGTTGTTCGAATAGGATGTTCACAGTCACTAATGTAACATCATCATCATTAGGTCTTCAGTCCTAGAACTGGTTCGAGACGTACCCTCATTGTTTCCTAGTCTGAACCAACCTACACATTTCCCTGAAATTTGCACAGTCTGCATCTATCACTATCTGTGTGCTAAAGTCTGATCTCAGTCTACCCCTATCTCTATTTTCCTATTTCTGCTTGTAGTATATCCCGTACTATTTCCCAGAAGTGCCTTAGAACGTATCCTGTCCTTCTATTCCTCCTATTTTTTCATTTTCCACAAATATCTTTATTCCTCTACTGTTTCTACAACCTATTTGTTATTAACTTTGTCTGTCCATGCTACCATCTTCATACATCTGAAACACAACATTCCAGAAGACTTCTATTTCTTTCTGTCTGCTTTTCCTACTGCCCCTATTTCATAGATGTACTGTGCTGTGCTCCACACTATGCTTTGAACAGTTTTCTTCTTGTATTTATGTTCGTTGTCTTTGAACATAGCTGCTGTTCTTTCTTGTTTGATGCAGTTCGGTCACCTTATATTGTTTTACAGTTATAAACCATATTTCCTTGACATTCAGTGGTATATGAAGGGGAGTCAGCAGCCTTTGGCTGCCAAGTTGCCCCAGCACCTGAATCTTTATCGAATTAATAGTTTTTCCAATTTATCCTTTCGCATAATCAACATTAGCTGAAAATATTTCACAACCAACACCTGTAGTTGTTTATAATAATCATCAGATTTAAGAGCACTAATTTTTTCGTCATTGAGTTTCACATCTTGAAACTGGTTGGACTTGTACCTCACCTTATTTATGTTCTGTGCTAGCCTACACCGTTCCCTGCAATTCTCACAACAGCCGGTATACAGCTCGATTTCCTTCTATTGTTTTCTAATTATATGCCCTATTTATTTATTTATTTATTTATTTATTTATTTTGTTTATTTATTAAAACTATGAGATACAAACAGGACAAGTCCCAGTGAAGTATCCACTAATATCTATAAACATAAGTTTAATAACTCACTGATTGAAATATAGTGAACTTAAAGTGTACAGGTTGACAAAAATATAATATAATAATAAATAAAAGTGCATTTAACAAAAAAAAATTAAAATTTTTATTTTCACCGAGATTCAGTGGTATGTGAAGGGGGTTAAGCAGCCTGTCGCTGTCAAGGTTCCCCCAACACTGAGACATTTGCTGTATTAATAGTTTTCAAATAAATCCTTTCGCACAATTAACATTAGTTTAGAGTATTGCAAAACCAATATCTGTAGTTGTTTATAATAATCACCATGTTTAAGTACAGTTATTATTTTTGTCATTAGTTTTTCCATCTTGCGGCTGGTTGCAAGCGTACCTCCATTAGTTTCTATTCTGAGCTGGACTACACATTTCCTGAAATTCTCACTATCTGTGTGCCGTAGTCTAACCTAGGTCTACCTCTACTTCTCTTTTTTCCTATCTCTGCTTCTAATATATTCCGCACTATTCCCTCATGTCTTAGTATGTGGCCTATCATCCTATCTCTCCTATTTATTACTGTTTTCCACATAGTTCTTTCTTTCCCTACCATTTCTAGTACCTCTTTGTTCTTAACTTTGTCTGTCCATGGGATCTTCATCATATGTCTGTAGCACCACATTTTCTTGTCTGCTTCTCCTAATGTCCAGGCTTCACAGCCATACAGTGCTGTGCTCCACACATATGTTTTAAGCAATCTTTTCCTTGTTTCTATGTTTGTGGTTTTTGAACACAGTAGTTGCTTTTTCTTGTTAAATGTAACACGACCTTGCGCCAATCTTTGTTTTATATCTTTTGTGCTTTTCCCATTTTGCGTTATTTGGCCTCCTAGGTAACAGAAATCTTTAACCTCTTGTAAGTTCTCGTTACCTATTTGTATTCTTGTTTTTGATTTATTATCCTCTTTTGCATACTAGAACTTTAGTTTTATTTTGTTAATTTTCATACCATATCCCTCCCTCAGAAGTGCTTCCATTTCATTAAGAGTAGCTTCTAACTCTTCCTTGCTAGATGCTAATCTAACCATATCAATCTTTTGTCCCTGCATTTTAATTCCAAATGTCTTCCTGCATTTGACAGTATTCATTGCCTCTTTTATGTACAAGTTAAAAATTAATGGGGATAAGGCACATCCCTGTCTCACCCCTTTCCTAATATTACTTCTCTACTTTCTTGCTCTAATTCTATTACTACTGTTTGTTCTTTGTATAAGCTATGTACTATTCGTCTACCCTATAACTCATTCCAATCTTTTAGAGTATTTCTAACATTTTTTTCCAATTTTATATTGTCGAATGCTTTTTCCACATCTACAAACCTTCTATTGTTTTCTCCATTATCACCCTCAGAGCTAAAATAGCCTTCCGTGTTGCCCTGTTTCGCCTAAACCCAAATTGATCTTCTCCTAGTATTTCTTCAGCTCGTTTTTCCATTCGTCTTTGTACAATTCTAGTTAATATTTTTGAAACGTCTGCTGTCAAGCTTATTGTTCGAAAATTTTCACATCTATCCGCGCCTCCTTTTTTTGGTATAGTTACTATGATGTTACGTTTAAAATCTTCTTGTATCTCGCCTGTCTCATACATATAGCTTACAAGTCGGAAGAGACGTTTTGTTACTGCTTGTCCAGCGGCTTTTAGAGTTTCTGCTTGCACCTTATTTGTACCCGGCGCCTTACAATTTTTTAACAATTTTTGTACGCAGTGTACTTGGGAGGTAATGTGGTGGTTTTCTGTTGCCTTCCACATCGCAGTAGTGTGTCTTAAAATGTCATACCGACCCCTATGGTCCCTACCACAATCGGTACCGAAAAAGCTGCTGTCCTATTTCGGGGACCTGTGTTAGTCTGGTTCCTCACTAAAGACCCACCACTAATTTGGTTATACCTATAGTTTGGCTCTTTAGCTCATTGAAACGCGCAAGCCATTCTACCTGTTCTAGTATTTTAGAACGTCGTCAAGGTGCAGGTCCGTTCAGAATAGTTACTAATCTATGTGAAGAGTTAATTCTTGACTGTATACACGAAATTTTCGATAAAATCCATTTCACACGAGAATACTCTCTTTTGGATTTTACTGATCTATGTTCCTGGAAAACTTAACTAATCTTTCTCCTCTATCATTTCGTCTACCATACCCAAATTTCCCTACCATTTTTCCCTCACTACCTTCTCCCACTGACACATTAAAATCGTCCATAACTATTAAATTTTCATCTCCTTTACTTTTCTCACTATACTATTTATATCCTCATATATCTTTTCTACTTCCTCATTCTCGTACTGAGTTGTTGGCATGTAAACCTGTACTGAAACAGTGTTTGTGGGTTTCGTACTCAATCTAACCATAATTATTATATCACTAAATTGTAAGCATTCTTTAACTTTACGTCCTAATCTTTTACCTAACACTATTCCTACCCCTGCCTATCCATTAGTTGAAGAAGTTGTAATTATTTTATAATTATCTTTCCAAAAGTTATTACTATCTGGCCATCTCACCTCACTAATACCTAAAATGTCCAGCTTTCCTTTTCTCATTTCGACTAATAAATTCGTTAACTTATCTACTCTAAGTAATGACCTTACATTCCAAGTCCCTATCACTAAATCGAACCGTTGTTTTAAATTCTTTCGATGACAGGCCCCAAGTACCCCCTTCCGGAGATCCGAATGAGTGGGTATTTTATCTCCGGACAAAAATTTTACTTGTGAGCTTTCCATCATATGTATTTTGTAGTTTAGGCCACGCATACTTAGGAAATACTGTGGTAGGCTCTTTCCACAAGCAGTTTTTAAAGATTTTAGCAAAAAGTCGTATCTGTCACGGCCAACCCTCAATAACCTTGTAAATTAATGAGGATTGCCCGAGACCAACCGACTCTCTTTCAATATCTTTTAGCCTGCAAGGCTGCTGCCGCTTGTTGCGCCTTTTAATCGCTTACTATAGCAATATTCTTTGTTCCCTACTATAGGAAATCTATAATTTCTATGTACTTTAAAAAAATTTAAAACTACATCGGGTTATTTCGTTTTACAGTTCTCAGACACCATATTTCACTAATTTATGTTTGCATACTGTCACAAATTTGTTGGTTGACTCTAAAAGATATTGTTATTGCGTGTTTTATTCATGACGTAGCTAAAATTGCAGTGATTCTAAAACAGTTTATACACTTATTTGTGTGTAGGTTTGTAGTTTAGCCATTCGTTTTAGACCACAGGTTAATCAACAATTTTTGTTTGTTTCATCGGTCTCTACGCCTTCTTAAAATTAATGATATAAAAGTAATGCCACTCTGTATATGCAGTGTAGTGGTATGCTACGATATATTTCACAAATTTACGTTGTCTATAAAATGATGCAAAACAAAAATTTTATTAATGAATATCGTCGTATATAGTTTCGACGGAATGCTGTGTTTTGTAGAAGAAGTCGCTTTCAAAATGGAAATCGCTCAAACGCTCGAAGCCGTTGCCCCTGATTGTATTAGATTTAAAACGGAGCAATTGAAATATTAATTATAAGATACTCTGATTGAAAACCCTGCATACTCATTGAACTTATAACATAGGTCCTTTTGATTTTGCAGTGAACATTGTATTATAAGTAGGGCTGGGTCGGCGTATCGATACGTATCGATACGACCACCGTAATGACCCCCGATACAGTGAAAAATAAATATCGATATATCGATAATCGATATGTATCGACACGTATCGATATGTATCTATATGTATCGATACGTATCGATATATATATATATATATATATATATCATTATTCGATATATCGATACATATCGGTATAGAATATGTATCAATATTCGATACGCAAAATCCCGTATCGCCCACCCTATATATATATATATATATATATATATATATATATATACAGGGTGAGTTTTTAGTGTGGCAACGGTCGATAACTCCGTTATTATAAAAGCTACGTAAACCAAATTTGGAGGCATATTAGGCATGCCTAAAGTGCACATTTTAAAAATATTTGAAAGCATACAGGGTATTTCATAATTCTAGGGCATATTAAACTTATATTTTTTTAAATGGAACACCCTATATATTATTACATTTTTGAAAAGCCCATAAAAAGAGCTTTAATTTGATATCAAATTGTATCTGTCTATTCCTTTTAGTTTTTGAGATATTCAACTGTTTTTAGAAAAAATGACCCCGATTAGATACATTGCCACTGCACTAATACACAACTTATGTTAATTTTCAAAATGCAGAAAATTTTACCATATACCATAGTATATTTGTAAATATAACTTTTTTGAAATTTCTTCACAGTATACAGGGTGTGTCAGGTTTCGCAAATTGCAATTTTTAAAATTTTTTTTAAATGGCACCCTACCAATTTTATTGCTACAATAGATAGCCCATTAAGTGTCCTTTCATTTTGTTAAGCATTCCTATACCTAAATCCATTACTTTCTGAGATATTTTTGATTTTCTTCAAATTTTATGAATGTTTTTAATTTACATAGCTAAAAATAACTTACTATTGGAGAATATTATAAAACAATTAATACATTTTGATTAACAATCAACTACAGTTATCCAATAACAATTTCCACTAAAGATATAACAACCTACAATAATACGCTATCAACAGAATTCTGCCAGATCAACAATATGCATTTTATAGAAAATGTTCAAGCAGGAAATCAGGCAGGCTTTGGAAAAAATAACTATTACAAGTAAAGTGTCATTTAGGTTTATTAATTGTAGTGTGTTGTCATTTAACAGGATATCTCTCTTGGTATATTCTTGATGCAAGTAGGAAATTTTTAAAACTTGCTCCCAATACCCAAATCATATTTATTTGTTCTTCCACTGTAAAATTCATTTTGGAAACTCCTTCAAAGATTACATTTAAAACAGAACTGATAATGTGTTAAATGACAACACACTACAATTAATAAACCTAAATGACACTTTAAATGTAATAGTTATTTTTTCAAAGCCTGCCTGATTTCCTGCTTGAACATTTTCTATAAAATGCATATTGTTGATCTGGCAGAATTCTATTGATAGCGTATTATTGTAGGTTGTTATATCTTTAGTGAAAATTGTTGTTGGATAACTGTAGTTGATTGTTAATCAAAATGTATTAATTGTTTTATAATATTCTCCAATAGTAAGTTATTTTTAGTTATGTAAATTAAAAACATTCATAAAATTTGAAGAAAATCAAAAATATCTCAGAAAGTAATGGATTTAGGTATAGGGAATGCTTAACAAAAATGAAAGGACACTTAATGGGCTATCTATTGTAGCAATAAAATTGGTAGGGTGCCATTTAAAAAAAATTTTAAAAATTGCAATTTGCGAAACCTGACACACCCTGTATACTGTGAAGAAATTTCAAAAAAGTTATATTTACAAATATACTATGGTATATGGTAAAATTTTCTGCATCTTGAAAATTAACATAAGTTGTGTATTAGTACAGTGGCAATGTATCTAATCGGGGTCATTTTTTCTAAAAACAGTTGAATATCTCAAAAACTAAAAGGAATAGACAGATACAATTTGATATCAAATTAAAGCTCTTTTTATGGGCTTTTCAAAAATGTAATAATATATAGGGTATTCCATTTAAAAAAATATAAGTTTAATATGCCCTGGAATTATGAAACACCCTCTATGCTTTTAAATATTTTTAAAATGTGCACTTTAGGCATGCCTAATATGCCTCCAAATTTGGTTTACGTAGCATTTATAATAACGGAGTTATCGACCGTTGCCACACTAAAAACTCACCCTGTATATATATATATACTTATGTCACAAATATTAAACTTGAAACTTTAATTATTTTTATAACAAACAATCTTAGGTGAAAGCTCGAATTGTCAATAAATACAATATTTTAAAACGATCTTGTGATTTTATTCCCAAAAAAAGAGTAAATAAAATATCGATGCGTATCGATTTGTACCGTTGCGTACCGATACGTATCGCTACGTCTCGATACGCATATTTAATCTAAACATCTAAACGTTCCGATACGCATCGCTATATATATATATATATATATATATATATATATATATCTTTTAAATGTGATGTTATTTTGGGATGCACTCGTTCGTAAAGCAAAAACTAATCAGTCAATTGTAATTTAATATCTAACGTTTTGGCATATAATTTATGCCTTAATCATAGACTAGAATTAGATAAAATTAGTTAACAAGATATAAAACAGTATAGTATACAACTTACATAATTACTATGACTTAAAAAATGCATTAATAGAAACATTAATTTATGACATACAGTTATGAGTGATTGAAAATATGATGACAACAGGAATGCAGTAGGTAACAAAAATAAACTAGATGTAACAAATTATACTAGAAAATTTAAATTGAAACGTAATTTTTAAGATAAACATACACTAACTTATAATTAAAATGGAAAAACCTATTGGAAGATTAAACTGCAATAAGTAATTGTTATTATAAAAGTGTTGTGAAGGTGAGTATTGTTGTCACTTGAATCTGTAAAGAGTGGAATAGACTACGTTGAGGTTGTTAATATCTTGTTTGCTGTTGAGAGGATTAGGTTGCTGATGAATGTGGAAGCATTCTAGAAATAGTCGTTTGTTATAGTCGTTATCAATATCTAGTATTGTTGTATCAATGAAGTTTACAATATGTTTTGTTGAATTTATGTGAGACGCAAGTGCACAACATAATTTACCTATCCTAGCATCGATATGTATCGATACGTATCGATATATATTGAAATTCGATATATCGATACATATCGATATCGAATATGTATCGATATTCAATACGTAAAATCCCGTATCGTCCACCCCTAATTATAAGCCATTTATTTAAAAGAGGACAATCTCCACTTAAGGTGTTCAATTATTTAAGTGTAAGTAAGTTTGAAAATTTTCTTAATATAAGCATATGCCTTCGAATTACACTCTGCATTCCGCTATTCCACTAAATGTCGCTTGTGGGAAAAGTTCACCTTCAAAATTAAAATTGTTAAAAAATTAATTACGCTCGACAGTGAGCTACGAAAAGCTATTGACATTGCTCCTAACGGCTATAACAAGGATATATCGGAACCTATTGATTGATGATATAGTTGATGACTTTACTTCACAATGTACACGAAAATTTTCCGTTTGAAAATATTCTTGTAAATATGTTGTTTAGTATTCTTATTTTTATTGTTATAATCCATCGAGCAATTACTGAAAAAATAAAAGTATAGATGTTATGCAGTTCATCATCATCATCATCATCATCATTTCAGGGTTAGACGCGTACCTTCATTGTTTCCTATTCTGAACTACTCTACACATTTCCCTGAAATTTCCAGTCTGCATCTTTCACTATCTGCGTGCAATAGTCTGATGTAGGTCTACCTGTTTCTCTTTTTTTTTATCTTTGCTTGTGATATATTTCGCACTATTCTCCAAAAATGCCTTTGATTGTATCCTGCCTTTCCATTTCTCCTATCTTTTTTTTTTGTTTTCAATGCAGTTTATAATATTTTTTTTATTCGGTTTCATTATGCCACCTTACTTTATAAGCTCTATCCTTTGATCATTTCTAATCTTCTGATACCATATATCATGTATATTCTGTTAGAACATGTGGACCAATGCTGCGTGTGTGCAATATTCGCGAGTGAACATCACCTGTGATCATTATGGATTAAACAATAGAAGTTGTTAGTGCCTCTAGTTCATAATCTTTAAGAATTGTAAATTACATCTTTCAGAAATATAGTCCACTCATTCTCATAACCTGTGCAATTGTCAACCCTTACAAGGTTAGTGTAGTTAAATTAGTTAAATTAATTAACAGTCGTACAACATTATTATTTATATGCACATGAACGATTCTACTCAAGTAAGAAACAAGAACATTATTTTTCTCTCTTATATTGTGTACGTAGGTGTATGTTTACTTTTATCGTGTGTATATATAGTATATTCTTTTTGTGTTGAGAATGAAACATTTATTTTGTAATAAATGCAGATTCAAATATTTTCTTTAAAGTTGCTTGGGCTGCAGAGCGACATTTGTTTATGATTCTGGGCTAAAAACACCCAGCTCTGTGACTGAACGTAAAACTTTATGTATGTTGAAAACTGTGATATTGGATAAACAATTATAATAGTTTGTAGTTTTCTCGGAAACCAATGACAAAAACACATTTATTGTCGTCTAGTAACATAAGTAATTATAGGAGTACGAAAAATTATGACATTATAGTAGTTTCAGTATAACTAATGTCTTCAAGACATATTTAACTATACATAGATTTAAGCTACAATGAGATTACAAAATTTCGAACTTTGTGTTAATTTTTTGTTATTCCAGCAGTGCTGAAATTAGTATAAGGTAAGTTGGTATTACACTTGTCAAGTTTTGCTTCAATTTTAAGAACTTTTTCAAGTACTTAAACTTGATGGCTTAAAATTGTGTATTAAAACTTATGTAAGAACTTATTTAAGCTGGAAATAGAACATGCTCTATTTTTTTTTATCAAGTTTCTGGTAACTTCTGGTGATTTCTGTGTGTACCAACATAACTAAAAATTATTAAATTGGTTTTTAATTTCTGAGTTTGGAGTTATAAACGTAAAAATGAAGGTGTTAAATAAAAGTTGGCGTGCAAAGAGTTTGCGTGCCATTATTAGTGTAATAATATTGGCGATGCAACAAAACAAAAAACGTACAAAAAGAATGTGGTGGATTAGGCCGTGGTTGAACCCCATAGAGGTAATTTAACATTCGGGCATGAGGAATTCATTAAACATGATCCACAACAATTTAAATTGTTTCTACGTATGGTGAAAAACTTTTTCAAGTATTGTTAAATAAAATTGCTCCACATATTACAAAACGGAACACTTTTATGGACATCCGATATCTGCACGAGACAAGATGACCATAAAATTAAGATTCCTCGCAACAGGTGAAAGCTATCGTAGCCTGATGTATTCGTTTAGGGTTGCTGAATCTACAATGTCATTGTTCATTCCTGATGTATGCAGAGTATTGTATAAAGTACTAAAAGAATAGTATTTAAAAGTATGTACTTATTATAATAATTAGAATGTCTTCATATTTTATTTTCTAGGTACCCTCGTCGTCAGTAGATTGATTAAATATATCCGACTTCTATTCTGCTTGCAACTTCCCTAATACCATTGGTAAACATATTGTCTTTCAAGCTCCAAAAAGTGCAGGATCTGCATATTTTAATTATAAAAATCAAAACAGCATAGCTCTATTAGCATTGGTGGATGCTCATTATAAATTCATTCATGTTGATGTAGGAACTAATGGCCGTGTTTTTGATGGGGGAGTGTTTAATAAGAGTTCTTTGTATGCTGCGTTAAAACAAAACACTTTAATTTACCATAAGATAGACCTTTACTAGGAAGGGAGATATTGGTACCCCATGTGTTTGTTGCAGATGCTGCATTCGCACTTGACAACCACATAATGAAACCTTATCCGTTCCGCAACTTGACCAAAGTACAAAGATACTTTAACTACCGATTGAGTGTAGCACGCTGTGTAGTCGAAAATGCATTTGGCATTTTAGCTAATAGGTTCAGGATATTTCTAACAACAATAAATTTGGCACCCGATAAAGTACAAACAATTACATTAGCTTGTACTGCATTGCATAACTTTTTGATAACGCATTCACCAAATTATATTAGTGATGCCGAAGAGTACGATAAAAACATTATTTTCAAATATGCATTAGCTCGACAAGTTGAAAATCGAGCAAACAACACAGCTTTGTATAATAGGAATGAGTTTATGAAATTTATAAATAATGAAGGAAAACTGTAAATTATAATTAAACTTTATTTATTTGTTCAAAATTAATTAAACATAATTTACTAATTAATCGCTTTCTTCAGCTTCCAATTCATTATACATGGTAATGATACTGCGCTCTAATTTCAGTAACCTCTTGTTATTTTTAATCCTGCGTAACTTGGATGCAACCATGCTATAAATTATACTTATTTTAATTTAATTTCCAATGCAAGTCATAAAAGACATACTTTCCATGTATTTCGTAATAGTCGACAACCTCTCGTTGTGTTGCATTTATTGCATCTACTGCAGCTGCTAGCGCTGATTCTGCACCTGATTTTGTTTTTTGCCGTTTGCGCGTTGCATTTACAGGACTATTGGATGGTCCAGCTACAGAGCTACAATTCGATCTAGACGAGGCATTAGAAGGTGATCGAATTGCTTCTTCATTAAATTGCTATAATGTGCCACCATATATTACTTCACTATCCTAAAAATTGTAAATTATATGTTAATACTGGAAATATTAAAAATTCTACCACTTGTAGGATATTCACTTCTGGTTCAACTACTAAATTGGATTCGTTGCTTCGAACTGGATCAAAAACTGTAAATGTTCGTAGCACCACCAGTTTGATGTGTAAATTTCTGAACTTCCAGCACCACTAACAACACTTTTCTTATATTTACCACGCTCAGCAAAAAACTGGGTTCTTAAATTAGGGCCGCTCCGAGTGGGGTGGCCCCATTATAAAATGGTCGTCAGAAAATGTTTCCGTGGGTCAGAAATTTTGCAGAAAATTTACTGCTCGTTATAAGTTGATGACGACGCTGTTTTGAAATATTGGTTTAGTAAACAAAGAACTGTCTATACAAAAACACAAACGTTTACTTTCTTTTAAATTGAATAAGTCAATTTTCAAAATAGAGTTCGTTTAGTAAGCTACAAGAACTTCATCTTATACAACTTAAATGTAGAAATACTATACTTAAACGTGAACCTAAAGCCTCTATATTGTTGTTCTTCGGTCTACTGTCGTCGACAGTCTCTTGACGCCAGTCGTTGACTTACATTCTCCACAATTAAACCCTTTCGGATTGGTATGCCGAAGGTCGACACTAAGCTGCTTAAAATAGTCGCCGGTTGACACTTATATTTTTATTATCTTTTATTGCGGAAACATTTACGGTTGCACACATACGGCTTTAAAATAATAGTTTATTCTAAACACAGTGTACAGCTAGTTGCAATAATTGTGTTGTGTGTCTATACAAAAACATTTGCTATGAATTCTAAGAAAGAGCGCATTAAATAAAAGTTGAATGCACATAATGTGGAAGTGTGTTTGATAGTGATTACAGTAAAAGACATCAGATTAATGTCATGATGGAAAACCGGTCCGAGTAAAACATGTTGCTGCTCCTGAAAATCCATTTTGGCAGCCAAAAAGCAGAAAATACAAAAACAGCCAATCGCTACATCGATGACGCAGGTAGATATATTGATATTAATATAATATTTTTATTTAAACCAAATAAGTCGAATTGCATTTTGAATAAGCATTTCATCTACATTTGTGTCACAGTAGTACCGTTTACTATATTATAATGTTGCTAACTTTTAATCACATCAATATGTCATGATAATATAGAATATTATGAAACAAGTTTATAAGCGAGCCTTTAAAGCACGCGCAACGTGCGAGGACATGATGCGAAGCGGAGCATCATACGCTATTTTTAATATACCTACATTAAAACTTGATATAAAGGTTTAAATATCACTAAATCTATCTTAAATTATTTCGTGAAGTAGACTACTGGTCGTTTTAATTTACGGTTGTCATGGAAATAATTGTGGTTTGCAATTAGTTTGACAAGTGAATATAATGTAGATGTTGTTGCTTAGCAACCTTTAAAACACGAGTGCGATAAAGATCGATTTACGCACGCTAATTAGTTCTTTAAATTGGTTTTATGGTGCAGGTATATTAAAAAAAACTTTGCAAAACAATATGTTGCTCTATATTTACTTATTTTTTAAATAGAACCGCAACCATCAACTTCAAGTCTTGGATCAGAATCATTAAAAATTGCAACGGATAAAGAGCACTGGTGCCCGGATAACAGAGTCCAATATGGAGACAAGAACGTAAATGAAGAAACATCTAAAATTCTTAAACACCGTGTAAACGAAGATAACTCAAGAAACGAAAATGATTTACTCGTAAGCGTTGAATTAGTTGCGGATACGAGTCCTGAGGACCATAGTTCTTTACCAACAACTGAACAAATAAATGAAAGTGTGCGTCAATCAAATATGACCAATTTTGAGGAAACTTTCGAGAATATCTCTTTTGTTAAATGTGCTGAACAACTGGAGGCCTTTGTAAAACAAATGGATACATGTAGAATACTACTTGAGAAAATTAAAGGCGCAGATGCCACGTATTCTGTAACATTTCTAACAGAAACAATTGATATTTTAAGATCTATTAAAGACTCTAGCACAACTATTCTTCTAAATTGTGAAAAAGCATTAGAAGGAATTATGAATAGAAATGAAAACGTCCCAGTTCAGGCAGTAGACTACTTCGTAGATCATGACCCAGGTAAACGCAAAATTCCTTCATCGGACTTTCAAAGAGAATATTTAGTAAAACTTGGTCCATGTCAGCCAAAACTAAGTACGTTTGCGATACATGAAAGTATTCCTAAGAAAAAACAGTGTGAATTCTCTGCAAAATGGTACGATACTTATTACAATTTAGAATACAGCATAGAAGAGGACGCTGCATTTTATTTTACGTGTTGTCTTTTTCCTAATGGACCTGGAAGAGAGAAATGCAATAACTCGTGGGTTACTAAGTGCATAAGAACTTGTCATAAAATGAGAAGTCGTTGCACAAATGAACGTGGGAAGTTGGAAAGACATTTTAAATCCGAATTTCACAAGGCATTGCATTTACATTTCCAATGCTCCACCCGAAGGTACTACATTGGCCAGGAGGCGAGTTTTTTGTTGCCGGGAAATTTAGAATTTTGCCGAACCCTTGCCATTCCAGGCAAGGTAGGGATCTTTAACGTGCGTGACAACACTCACACACGGGACCTCCATTTAATCTCTCATCCGAACGAGGGTGTAATTTTTGTGAAAAATGCTCACCTGCCATTTTTCAATCAGTCAGACGTGTCGGGATTCGAACCCACGACCTTGGGATCCGTAGTCTTACGCATACTACATTGATCCACGGCAAATCTCACAAGACATTACATGTGATTTTCCAATGCTCCACCCGAAGGTACTACATTGGCCAGGAAGCGAGTTTTTGTTACCTGGAAAATTTTGAATTTTGCCGAACCCTTGCTGTTCCAAGCAAGGTAGGGATCTTTAACGTGCGTGACAACACTCACACACGGGACCTCCATTTTACCTCTCATCCGAACGAGGGTGTATTTTTGTGAAAAATGCTCGCCTAACATTTTTCAAGCGGACCGTGTCGGGATTTGAACACGGGACCTTGGGCGTAGTAGTCACACACATACCACTACGCCACGGAGCCGCCAATCTCACAAGACAGTTCATTTACATTTCCAATGCTCCACCTGTAGGTACTACATTGGCCAGGAGGCGAGTTTTTTGTTGCCTGGAAATTTAGAATTTTGCCGAACCCTTGCCGTTCCAGGCAAGGTAGGGATCTTTAACGTGCGTGACAACACTCACACACGGGACCTCCATTTAACCTCTCATCCGAACGAGGGCGTAATTTTTGTGAAAAATGCTCACCTGCCATTTTTCAAGCAGTCGGCCGTGTCGGGATATGAAAATCTCACAAGACAGCAGTACAAAACTTAGGTCATTTTATATTAAAGGATCGGCATGCTGATAGACTCATTAATAAGATAGGGCATAAAGTCCAAATTGAGAAACAGGCAGAATTAGAATTTAATACGCAGGCGATCAAAATTTTAGCAGATATTGTACACACAATAGCAAGACAAGGAATATCATTTAGAGGTGATAATAAAAAGGTCAGCAGCTATATACAGATTGTAAATCTTGTTGCAAAACATAATCCCATCTTACAAAAATGGATTAACTCAAAACATATGAGACCTTACCACGAATCGTATTTAAGCCACAGAGCTCAAAATGAATTTATATCGATACTTGGAGAGGAATTAAAATTACATATTATTAATGAAATTTAAAACGCAGGTTTATTTTCAATTATGGCAGATACAACACCGGATTTAAGCCATAATGACAGGTTGTCAATTGTTTATCGTTATGTAAACAAAGAAGGACTGCCAATTGAAAGGCCTTTAAACGTGGTTGAAACACAAGATAAAACTGGCCAAAAATTGGCCATGGTCATAGTAAAATGCATACAATTGAATGGTTTCTCGACGAATGAATTGGCATTTCAGTCATACAATTATGCATCTTCTATGTCAGGTCGATATAACGGAGCACAAAAATTTGTTTCTGATCTCGTAGATCACAATGCTCCTTACATCCCATGCCAAGCACACCGGATGAACACATTTATGCAACACAGTTGCAAGGCAAGTCCCATAATATCTAACCTGTTCGACTTACTAGAAACTTATATGTATTTTTTACTTCAAGTACCAAAAAGTTTTTGTACTTAAGCAAAGAGCTGGCAAATGTAGAACGTCCTATTTATTTACGAAATTTGTCAAAAACCTGATGGACTGCTAGAGCAGAATCTGTAAATGCGGTTCATGCATCGTTTGAAGCTATCATTTCTGTGTTAAATATTATTCTTAACTCTTCTAATTTTAATACAAATACAAAATCTCTTGCTCTCTGAATGGAAAAACGACTGCTCTCCTTTGATACTATAATTTCTTTATTTTTTATGAAAATATATAATGAACAAAACTAAGATTCTTACAGAATTACTAGAAAGTAAAAATTCGAATATTGTCGATGTGATAGAATTAATAGCAGCTACTGCAAATACACTGGAAAAAATCAATTTAAACGAAATAGAAATGAACAACTTTATTGATGCTTCATTACAAATATCAAAAACATTTAACGTCAACGCAGTATTGGAATTATAACAACACCATAGAAGACGCTTAGTTCCAAAACGGTTTGATGATGTTGCTGAAAATCAAATTGAATCTGACTTATATTCTTTTTATAGAAAAGAGTTTATAACGGTCTTAGACATGTTAATAAGTCTAATGCGTGACAATATAAAAGTAACGATTGAAACAATAAAACCGTTCTTCGAAAATATTTATAAACCTAATTTAACTCATTAATGCATAGCGTCCCTTTTAGGGGACATCCACATTTGAGTGGTTTTAGACACTTTATAGATTCATAACCTAACCTCAATCTACCTCATTGCATTAATTGCACTATTAGTGTTTTAATGTAATTATCCATTTTGCGTAAGAACTAATTGTTTCTGGCTAATAAAGTGAAAACTAATAAATGGATCCTACTCAATATTCAACAAAACACGGTATTAAGCAAATTTTATACAATAAGGGAACAGAAATCGTTTGAACTAAATTTGTTAGGTTATTATACCGTAAAAGCATTGTAAAGGTATGTACTAATAGCAGAAATGTATTTTCTTTCATTTCAATGTCATAACTTGCATTCAAAAATGGTGTCCCTTTGAAGGGACATTATGCATAACAGCTTTCTACATCTAAAATAATGATGTGTCAGATTACCATTGCACGAACTGTTATCGATTCTAGAAAGTGATGACTTTCATCAACCTGTAGATGTATACATTACTCCGCCTCAAGATGGCCACGACTCAGATCAGGACATGCTAAAAGCTGAAGCGGAGCTGAAGCTGAGTTGGTTTTGTACCCAACAGATCAACCTACGAGTTCCAAGAAAATAAATTACCCATTATCTCTATCAGACGATAACACAGAATTATGGCATTTATCGAATGAAGACAATCACTCGTCAGTTTTGCAAGCACGTCACACTAAACGTATAATCCCACATTAGAATAATTTATCTTCAACATCTAAAAATAATAGAGCTCCTCGTACTAAAACAGCAAAATCGATAAATAATCAGAAAATCAGGTAAAGATTTACAGGGAATAACAAAACGATTACGTGCAAGGGTAAACAAAAAAAAAACCGAAGCTAGCACTAAAATAAAATGGAGTAAGTCAATACCCCATTTTATGTTAACTAAATCTTGCAGTCTCAAAAATCCGCCTTCAAACTTGCAAGATATGAAATGTTTGATAGATTTTCTTATGTTATTTTTTGACGAGAGTATTGCACAGCATATTATAAAGCATAATGCAAATATGCTACTAAATCTTACAATAGAACTGTATGTCTTTTTTGGCGGTTTATTATTGTCTGGCTATGGCAAGTATACCAACAAAAGAATGTAATGGTCTCGAGAAAATGATGTTCCAAAACTTCTCGCCGACAGCATGAGACTAAATCGCTTTGAATTTATATTGAGAAATTTTTATCTAAACGATAACACAGAAATAGATAAAAATGATAGACTTTATAAACTCACACCGCTTATTATCAAGCTAAATAAAAGCTTCAGAGAGTTTGGCGAATTAGAAGAAAATTTAAGTATTGACGAGAGCATGATACCGTATTACGGAAAACATTACGCTAAACAATACATCAAAGGCAAACCAATTAGGTTTGGCTTCAAAAACTGGGCTCTGTGTACTGATAGTGGTTATATGTTGGCATTTGATATATACACTGGCAAGTCTACAGATACACACAAATATGAATTTGGGCTAGGAGGACAGGTAGTGCTCTCTTTAGTCGAACTTGCCAAAATATCCCCACTTGAAGGATACAAATTGTATTTTGATAAATATTTTACATCTATCAATCTACTATGCCATCTCTCCGATAAAGGATATTGTGTTAGTGGCACACTTCGTGATAACAGGCTAGGAAACTGCCCTTTGAAAAATGGTAATACAAATGCAATTTGGAAAGATAGAAGTCGAGGACGTTTCGAATACAGAACTTCTGAAAAGATATTGGTTGTTTAGCGGAAGGACAATAAAATTGTCTGCGCCGGTACAAATTTTGATGGAGTTGATACTGAAAATGTTATACGATATTCAAGGGATGCAAAATCAAAAATAAGTGTTCTCCAACCAGAAATTATAAACAATTACAATAAGGGAATGGGCGGAGTTGACAAACTGGATGGAATGGTTGCAAACTATCGAACCCAAATACGCCAGCGAAGATGGTGGTGGCCAATCTTTGCTTATTTATTTGACGTAACCGTGGTCAATTCTTGGCTATTGATGAGAAAATTTCATCCAAAAGAACCAGCGTGCAAAAGTTTATTAAATTTTCAAAGAAATCTTTGTCAAATTTTTCTGAACACATATGGTGTGGAATCCATCAGGGGTAAGTTGCCTTCAAAATCAATAGCCTCAGTGAGATATGACGAACGAAATCACCTTATTGATTATTGTCCAACAGATAGAAGATGTACTTCATGTGGAAAAAAAGCAAACTTTATTTGTATCAAGTGCAATGTAGCTTTACATCCCACGAATTGTTTTAAAAATTATCACACATTGTAATAAGACTCTTATGCATAGTGTCCCCTAAAAGGGACGGTTCATCTCTTTAGTTTTATTTAAAAAAATTATTTCTATAGTAACTCTTGTTATTTGCTTGACTTACTAAGCACATGTTACAAGAATAATCGGTCACTGACTTCTAATAAACTTCATGCACTAATGGGTTAATAAGAACGGTAGATAGTGTTGTGTGCATTTCAAATTTGTTTCCCGTTTGTAAGCCAAATCCTACACCACTACATATGGAGTCCGAAATTTTTGTAAACTATAGTGAAAAAAGTGATTATTCATTATCTGAGTTAGCTTCCATAGCGCATACGTTGCAGAATGTTTTATAACTAGTAAATAAAACTTATTGTATAGCTTTAATAGCACCCGTCACTAAAATTAGTAAAAAATTATTTGCGGTCGACTATGGTTGACGATCGCTTAGAAATGCTGATGCTTCTTTCATGCGAAAAAGTCATTACTGACAAAATAGATTTATAAGCCGTGCTTGGTAAATGGAAAAAAATGAAAATAAGACGTTCCAAAGTAGTAGTGTGAGCTTATTTTGTTTATTGTTTTTATTTGATTTTATTTGTATAAATAGGTCTTGAAGATAATTCTTTTTCTGTTATACCTACATACCTACATTTCAAAAATATGATTGTTCCTAGTTTGAAAATATATATTGGTTAGTCGGAAAATGCTAGGAATGCACACCCTTCTAATAGAGTAACCTTCGGGGCGGTCCTGTCTTAAATTATTAATTTTTTTTTGGATATCTTGGATACTTATATTAGAGCTTAATACATTATTAAATTCCTCTGTAATTTTTGTTAAATTTTGTATTCGCAAATTCTTATTTTTGTATAATGGTGACTGCACATTATATAAACTGGGATAGCGCTGATACAAAGTAATTAACACTTCTACACTATTTCTATCGAAAAGAAAAGGCATTTTGAAATCACGGCTTTGTTTATATTTTAACAATAACTAAACACCTATTTGGTAAACATAACCTCAGAATTAGTACAACTTTTTTGTGGTTGGTACCTCTTCATAAATTCAGAAAATTGATGAACAAATTGACAAGTGTAAATACACTGCAGATTTAACTAACAATTGAACATAAATTGTGTCAATTTTAAGAACTTTTAATTGAAGCAAAACTTGACAAGTGTAATAGCAGCTGTATATATACAGGAATTGTATCACCTTTGAACTGGTATTAGACAATACTATAGGTTTTGCTTAATTTAAGTTCTATCATCATGGACTGATAATCCTAGCATACAGTTTTCATTAATTAATGCACAGTAAATATGCTTGCTTCTAAATCTTTCTCTTTTTTAAGGACAATTAAAGAACGCAGATGGACAAAGGAAGCCAAGCAGTTTGCTGGCAGAGCTGCAAAGGTTTTATCTTCGGTAAGTTAATATTTCTATAAGAAATACTTAGTTTATGTGTATACTCTTGAAATAAATGTTGTAGAGATTTGCAAACAGATTTCATATTAGTTTTTTCTTGATGTAACGCAACCCCAGTAATGATAAATTCGAACCGAACTGAACCGTACCTTGCCTTAGGCTCTGTTCGGTTCAAAAACTCTTTAGCACGGCTTGGTTGAAAAAAATAGTCCGGTTTAGTTCGAGAAACCGAACGAAATCTCGAATCGAACCCAACCGCTTCTCCTATTTTATATTTCAAACAACTGGTGCGTTCAATTACAACAATATAATTATTTTATGTACTTTTTAAACTTCAAATCTGTTACTTTCAAGCAAAACCAAAATAAATTTACTTTCGATTTTAGTAGCATAAATCATGCTTTTGTCCAGGTGTGCCATTAATTAATCAATTAATTTCTATAGCGTACTATTTTTAACGAAGCATAGTTACAGTTGGGGTAATAGTAAAAACCACCTCCCTTAGATCGGGAATATATGAATAATTAATTGAGTATGATGTCTACTAGGCAATTGTTGTGCAAAACGATATCGCACATTCTTTGAAGGTTATGAAGGGTGTTTCGTCTTTGTTTCTATATACCTAACAGTAGAGGATGTGGATGGTTCTGATGCAGATTTACCGGTGGATCCTACCATCTATCATCTACCACCTCCCACCTCTCACCTCCCACCTCCCACCTACCACCTACCACCTCCCCCCACCTCCCACTTCCCACCTCCCATCTCCAACTTAACTCATAGTTTGACTTTGTATGGAGTACATGTGCATTTTTGAATTTTATATTAATATTCTCGAGACCTTTTTTCCGATAATATCTTTTATTCCGCGTCCCAGCTTGTTAGTGCTCTTCAGAGAAAACGGAAGCTTAGTTTTTTGACACTACGCCTAGTGGAAACAAATCTGTCGAACTTTTCCTCGTAGATAGCAGTGAATGCGTCACAAATTTCTTTTTTAGAAAGGTAGCAAATTGTAACTAGCATTATACTGTGACAAAATGGTTTCGTAATTGGCGTGTGTAGTTCACCAGTTAGCATCTGTTCGCTTTCAACTTAACATATATTAAAAAATATCTATGACCAATTTATTGTTGTACACATTTTCACTTAGCAACTATAATCGAAATCACTTGTTTGTTGGGTTCACTTTAATCCCAAGAAGTTGAGAAACGTTAATCATCTTGAGAAGCTCATGTTTACCGTTCTAGCTACCGCCAAATACTAAATCACTTAGGAAAGATGCTCCCTTATATACACTATAGAACAAGAGCCGACGGTTACCGAAGATATCCGAACGAAGTAGGAGGGATATATAGAATGAAAGATAAATCCAAAAGAGAACAAGTGAATATGAAAAAGCTACAGCACATGTACGTTTTAGAATCAAACCAAAGTTTATTTTTAAACTGTTTATTTTTTGCATAACCATCTTCTTGTTACGGAGGTAATAGAATTATATATAATAAAATCAATCGGATTATAGTACTTTAACGGCTTAACTCGTACCGCTACTAATAACCAGTTAATCACATTTTTAGGAAATCCATACCAAACACAATAAAAAAATATGTAAAAACTGCACTTGCCTACTAAGTCGATTACCTCTTTTCCTAGCGCAGGTACTACAATAGCAGGGATTAGCTAAGTCTTAGAGGCTTTTTCGAATACGTAGACACATTTTAGAAGTATAATTCCCCGCCCTGCAACAAAAGTATATATTATTTCCACTCCAACGAGTCGAAATATAGCAACACACGCCCGCAAATTCATTATGTTTATTGACGGTTGTTATAACTTAACCACTTTAATTCTTGTTTTTAAATTTACGTCTACGAATTCGTGTTCTACATTCTCTTCTAGCCAGTAATTGGATATGTGCAGTGTATTTAAATTCTCGATCTGTAACTATAGCCAATTTTGGTTCCAAGTAAATTTCTCTAATTCCGTCAATAACAAGTTTTGTTACCCCAGCTAATTCCTATACCCGAAGATGGTCCATTGTATTTATGGGTTCGTTTATTTTTTGCCTAACAATCGTCTTATTACATAGGAATTAGAATTATATAAAAAAATCAATCGGGTTATAATACTTTAACGGCTTAAATCGTACCACTACTAAAAACCAACTTATCCCATTTTCTAAAAATCTATACTTAATACAATAAAAAAAATATGTAAAATCTGCACGTACGTACTGTCAATTACCTCGATTTACTAGCGCAGGTGCTGCAATTGCAAGGATCAGCTAAGTGTTCTGTGCTTCTCCAAATACATAGACGCATTTCGGAAGTTAAATTTCCATCTTCCAACAAAAAAATACAAGTGTATAAGAATTAGACTTACGTTTGTGCATAGGACCAAGGTTTGAATCTTAGGACCAGATTTTGAGGCCATTTTTGGCTACTGTGGAAGTATTTTGTGCTCATTCTGTATGGGGAATACCCATTAAAATTAATTTTTAGGAATGACAACTGAATTCACTTTAAAAGATATGCGAATTTATATACTTTACTTGTCGGACGTATGACGGAGGTAAGTCGGATGTGTATCAGAAGTATGTCGTGTGTATATAATAATAAAGTTTGGTTAGATTAAGCGAACATTTTTCCGGTTAGGTTAGCTCGATATTGGTCGAACTAAAATTTTTAGAATAAGTCAGCGTCAATCTCCCTCCTCCCTCAGTTAGGTCAGGTTGGTTCGATATCGTTCGAACTAAAACTTTTGGGTTAGGTCGACGCGAAGGATGCTGAAGGAAAGAGAATAGAAGAGTAGGGAGGAAGAGGAGGGAGGAGGGTTTAGGCGGAAATCGATTATTAAACATGGCTAACAGTTAATGCAAGAATTTAAATACACAAAAAATTTGTGTGTCAAATAAAAAGACCTGTTGTTAATAAGCAACTTGAGAATTATACATATACTAGATTTTCAACGTTGTCCACATGCACGTTAAAGAGAAATATTTCCGTCTACTTAAAAGACTTAAAGGATAGTTAAATTTATTTGGAGAATGTAAGAGCTATACTTCCCAAAGGCGCCAATGTACACGGTACCGCTAGCCAAAATATGAAGTAAGCTGTCGGACAAGATACAAAATAGCTGTTGTTTAGTGTATAATAACCTCGGAATAGCAATACAAAAAACTTAAGTATCTTGCAAATTAAGTTGTCCGAAAACCAGAGGAAAGGGAAAATTGATAAAGTAGACGTTTTCGGCTTTTAGTTTAAACTATTTATCTGAAAATTATTTGGAGGTAGTATAGGAAAAAGACAGGCAAGATAAGGTAAAAATCTTCCACGGATGCTACAATAAAGCAGGTAATACATATTTTACACAATTTGCATCAGAATATTCTACAATCCTAAAATACATAATTATTTCGAAATCGGGGTTGATTGATACGCATAACATTTGCTCTATTATGCACGTAAGTGGGAGAAAAAGGCAGCTGGAGTTAGAGGAAATGGATGCCAAAAGGTGAAAATTGGACTACATGGAAAAAATTACGGCGATGCAAGAACAATACAAACATGTGTTAGACAAAGAACATCTTATTAAAGAAAATAAAAAAGAATTAAAGGACAATATGTGCCGGTAAACCGACTTAGATACATTTGAGTTTTACGAGGTAAATGCGTTTGTGTCCAGTAAGAAAGACTCTTTTAGTTATGTGGGCGTTTTTGCGGAAAGGGATGGCTTTAAATTGGTATACTATTTAAACGTTTTTTTAAGAATGTATTTATCGAATTGCAGATGACATAGACGAACCAAGGAAGGTCGGGTAACTAACCTTGATGTACACGGCACGTAAAGGGATTTCGCTAACCATTGTATATTTGCTTAGCAAAGAACCATTCGGATCATTTAAAACCATAGGTCTTACAACCTATCAGGGTCATATATTCCCAATGGTGTTGGACATACGACTGCACAATAGTGTGTGGTAGAATCAGGATCGCCTCTAATACCAAGAGGAGGAAATCGATCAAGCCAACAAGATACGTATGCAGGACTAAAAGATTGTCCCATGTTGCAAGAATTACACGAAGGAATGGATCTCGTTGTTTATAGAATCAAAGACTTTATGTTGCTACATACCGTTTCTGCATCGCACATTTTCTAATTAAATCTCGCATTCCTTATTGTATTTATGATCATACGAATTTTCATTAACAAGTATCGACTACCTTTTCAAATTAAAATGATTACTTATTCAAGCAATCTATAAAATTTCATTAAGTGTTTTGTTACAACGTTAAATATTTTGAATCTATTCTATGTTAATAATATGCTAAACCTCCGGTTTTATTATTATGAGGTAGGTAAATTTGCTTTGCTTATCAAAGGCTAAGGCTCTTGCATTATGGGTTCGTTGAAATAAATTTAAAACGCCCTTCATCTATTAAATAAATACGTTTAATAAGTTAACATGAATCGGAGGGTTTTGGATCAGCAAAGGTTGAAACTACTCGCCAGATATGTTTATTTTACTGTGGGAAAACCTTGGTGATCAATACAACTACTACGAAATACTATTATCGTGGTAAAACGCGGTATTTCTTTATCACATAGGTATTCACGGCCACAGATTGCGAACAATGGAAATTGTCCACCTGCTTATCTTTTCCCTGTATTATTAATAGAAATTGTAAATATATAATCTGATATAGGCCACCCGTCATACACTTAGCTAATGTCATTCTGCAATGTGGATTGTAGATATAGCTAACAGTTTGAACAGACGTTGTTTTATACTTCATAGAAGCCTTCATGTTGTATTAAGGCCATTAGCTTTCTGAATTGCACTTATCTACAGGTGATATTTTGAGAATACTTTGCCGGTGCTGTTTTGAGAATTCTTTGCAAGTAGTATTTTGCCGATGCGAAATGTTTTGAAAGCAAAACACGTTACTACCTAGTGCCTTCTCTCTCTTTATGTATACAGGTTGAGCGTCGGAAGAGATTCAAATCTATTCAGCGTCCTTTCGAGTGAAGAAACTCTAAAAATCGCGATGTCACTTAAGATGCTTTTTTTAAAAGGCATTGCTCTGTTTCGGTTTTTATAAAGTCAAATTTAGTCAAGTTTTGTAACTAGTGAAATTGTTTCATGGAAGTATTCGCTCCGTTGACAAATGCAAGTACGCGTTTTCAGATCTGCTACGATGGTTCCAAAGGTTGGTTAGCAATGAACGATAAAGTACATACTAAGCGAATACTCCCCTCTAAAGGCAACCACTCCTCTTTAGCACGCAAACGTACTTAAGGTACGAATATTCAGCTCTTTTTTTTTGAAGCGTTCCAAGAAACCTAGATAATTCTTTTTTAAGGTTCATAACCACGCCAGTGCTCTAGTTTCTTTCATACGCGTGGTTAGGCCACAATAAATTACAGGCTGCGGTTCTAAAATTTACTATCAAATGTTAGTGCACAAAGTGATTAAGAGATTGTTTTCAAGTCATAATTAAGATAAACATAAGCTCGGGTTGAAGTAATTTTTACTTACTTTAACTTTAGATTTAGGAAATGCTAACGTCAACAATATGTTTACTAATTATAAGCTAGAATATGCTTCGCACTTGGATATCTATAAAACTTAACTTCAGTTTAGGGTTACATTATTACTTCCAGGAAGTGCAGTTCGTTAAATAGTAAGTAAACGGCTTTGTATTACTATATATAGTATGTCTAATTTTCTTCTTGTATTTATTTAGGGCTGGACACATTGTGCAAGTATACATGTACTTTTTTTTTATATTTTAATACCTGAGGTGACTAGGAAATAATCCCAAATTGATATTTGTTTAAATTTTATATATATTTTGGAGTTATGTTGTGTTATATGCAAGTTGACAATTTCGTTAATATCATGCTTTAGCAGGGCGTTACGTAAATGTTCGTTTTGGATTTTTTAAATATTCCTTTTTATTCCATGTTTGTTAACTAGAGCGCTATCATACTATATGGTTGCGGCGCGAATTATCGCACGTGGTTTATCGGTAGGGTACCGCGTGCACAAGTTTTACCTTTTTTAAAGTAGTAGGTAACCCTTCTATTAAACATAAATTAGTATGTTGGAATTTTTCACGTTATGGACATACTTTCAGTG
Organism: Platerodrilus igneus; assembly: GCA_036346225.1. Lineage (NCBI taxonomy): Eukaryota > Metazoa > Arthropoda > Insecta > Coleoptera > Lycidae > Platerodrilus > Platerodrilus igneus. The sequence continues at coordinate 1,665,763 of JARFIW010001288.1, forward strand.
TTTGTAGATCTTTTCAGAGATTATGTTGTTATGGTTGTGGTCGTAAAGGAGTGACCAGTATCACTTGTCTGTCGTGTCCAACGAAACGAGTAAAGGAACAGAAGTTGAATAGCGAATTTCCTGTTTTTAGACAAAAAGCCACCATTATGTTGTGTGGCTAAGAAGGTCTATGTTGCAAGGAGGAGTGGTCACAATGGCTTCAGGTAGTTAGAACTTTTTGCCAGACTAGAGTTCCACCTAAAGCTAATGCATTATTTGAGAAAAAGCCTTATGATAATCGCCCATATGTGATGGTAAAGTTGTTTGATATGGATATTACAGGTTTATTTGATTCTGGATGTACTACATCGATAATAGGTTCCCTCGCCGTCCCAGTGATTGAAAAAATGAAGTTAAATGTTTTTATATCTGAAAAGAAAGGAGTATCGACTGCAGATGGTTCGTTAAAATTGGTAGAAGGTTCAGTTGATTTACCTATCCGTATTGGATCGGAATGTCCTATTTTGAACGCGTTAGTTGTACCTTCGTTGCCTCATGCCTTTATCTTTGGGAGTGATTTTGCTAAATTGTTCGGTCTAATTGCTGATTTTAAAAACAATTTTTGGTATATTAGTGATGACGTTGGAAATCATATTTCTTATGTTGGACAGTCGTCCTTGCCTTTAAGTTGTAAAGATAGTTTGTTTAGTTTGGAAGAATTGTCAATCGAGCACAGAAAGCAAGCTCAAGCGGTTATTGATTCGTATATTGAAATAAGTAGTGAAAACAGATTGGGTCGTACTAATAAAATTGAAATGTTCATTGATACAGGTGACTCTAAGCCAGTTCGTAGAAAGCCGTATGTTATGTCGCCATATATGAATGAAATATTGAATAGAGAGCTAGATGATATGCTAAAGTTAGGAGTTGTAGAACCTTGCGTTAGTCCGTATTGTTCCCCGGTATTATTGGTTAAAAAGAAGTCCAGTAATGAGTATAGATTTTGCTTTGATGGCCAAATGTTAAATGATGTTACCAAGCATGACAGTTACCCCATGGCAAACATAGACAGGATTCTTAATTTATTACGAGGTGCAAATTATATTTCTAGTTTAGATATGAGAAAAAGTTTTTGGCAAATCCCTCTTTCGGAAAGTTCTAAAGATAAAACTGCTTTTAGCATTGTTTCTAGAGGTCAATATCGTTTAACTTGTGTACCTTTTGGACTTCGGAATGCAGCTCAAACCCAACAAAGGCTTGTTGATGCTATATTTGGACCACGTTATGAACCTCATGTTTTTTGCTATCTTGATGATGTAATACTAGTGTTTTCTACTTTTGAAGAACATCTAGAACTTCTTGCAGATGTTAAAGAACGTCTCAAGGAAGCAAATTTGACGATTAATTTTGTAGAAATGTGAGTTTTTAAAAAATCTTTAAAGTTTCTTGGTCATATAGTTGGCTCTAACTCTCTTCGTGCTGATTCCGATAAGATATCAGCTATGGTAAACTTCCCACGTCCGAAGACTACGACAGAAGTTAAACGATTTTTGGGTATGTGCAGTTGGTATCGTCGGTTTATTCGAAACTTCTCTTCGTTAGTGTCGTCTATTAATGACCTTATTAAGAAGAAAAAGAAAGGACAAGAATTTATTTGGAATCCTGAGGCTGAATCGTCATTTATACAGATTAAACAAGCTCTAGTTTCTGCTCCGTTATTATCGCAGCCGGATTATTACCTTTCATTCATTATCAAATGTGATGCCAGTGACACTGGATTAGGGGCTGTTTTGATTCAGAAAATTGATGATATTGAACATGTGATTTCGTACGCGAGTAAAACGCTAAATCGAGCTGAAAGGAATTATTCGGTTACTGAAAGAGAATGTCTGGCAGTAATCTTTGCAATTGAGAAATTTAGACCATGGGTTGAAGGCACCCGCTTTACAGTTGTGACAGATCACTTTTCTTTGTTATGGTTAAATAATATTCAAAATCCGACTGGTAAATTAGTCAGGTGGGCTGTACGTTTGAAACAACATACGTTTGATTTAGTTCATCATTATCATCATTAGGTCTTCAGTCCTAGAACTGGTTAGACGCGTACCATCATTGTTCGCTATTCTGAACTAACCTACAGATTTCCCCGAAATATGCACAGTTTGCATCTATAACTGTCTGATCTAGGTCTACATCTACCTCTTTTTTCCTATCTCTGCTTGTAATATATCACATACTATTCCCCAAAAAAGCCTTAGAACGTATTCTGCCCCACTATTTTTCTTTTTCCCCAGATATCTTTGTTTCCCTACTATTTCTGTAACTTATTTGTTATTATCTTTGTCTGTCCATGCTATCGCCCTTATATATCTGAAGCACAGCATTTCAAAAGTTGCTTCCGTTTTTCTGTCTGCGTTTCAGACTGCCCGTATTTCATAGGTATACTGTGCTGTGCTCCACACATATGCTTTCAACAATTTTCTTCTTATTCTATGTTTGTTGTCTTTCCTCATAGGCGCTGTTCTTTCTTGTTAGATGCAGTTCGATCACTTTCTATTGTTTTACAGTTATATGCCCTATTTCTCCGACCTTCAATGGTTGTGAAGGGAGGTAAGCAGCCTGTGGCTGCCAAGTTCCCCCAACACTTAACCATTTGGCGATTTAATATATTTTCCAATTTATCTTTTCGCACAGTCAACATTAGTTGCAAGTATTTCGCAACCAACAACTAGTTGTTTATACTAATCATCAGATTTATCTGCGCTTATTTTTTTGTCATTAGGTTTTCCGTCTCAAAACTGGTTGGACACGTACCTGCACTTGTTTATATTCTGAGCTAGCCTACATAGTTCCCTGAAATTCTCACACAGCATGTGTATTCAGTTCGTTCCCTTTCTATTGTTTTCTAATTTTATACCCTATTTTACCGAGATTTAGTTCATAGAAAAGGTAAATTTAATGTTATGCCCGATTGTCTTAGTCGTGCAACCCCTCCGGACAATCCTGTTGTCGACTTAATTGAAGTTAATTTAGAAAAATTAGATTCGTGGTACGTTTCTTTAAGGAATAAAATTTTGTCTTCTCCAGAAAGTTACCATCAATGGAAAGTAGAAAATAATTTTGTATTTAAATTTCTTCCCTCCAATTTACCCGTATCTTCAAATTTAAGTGAATGGAAATATTTAGTGCCTATAGCTCAGCGAGAGGAAATTATTCGTTCTTGTCATGTTCCTTCTGTTGCAGGACACTTTGGTTTTGCTAAAACTAATTCTAGAATACAAGAACATTATTATTGGCCTAAAATGAATATAGATGTACTCCGATTTTGTAAGAAGTGTTTAACGTGTAGTGCTCAAAAGTCATCAAATGTTGGTCCTCTTGGTTTAATGGGTAAATAGAAAGAAGTGAAGTTTCCTTTTCAGACAATAGCGCTAGATTTGATGGTTCCGTTTCCACGTTCGAAACTTGGACATAAATGGTTATTGGTTGTAGGTGATTGGTTTTCTAAATATACTTTGTTACATCCTCTACGTTGTGCAAAAGCACACGGCATACAACGTTTTATGGAAGAAAAGTTTTTCTAGTATTTGGCGTTCCACAATTTGTTATATGTGACAATGGACCTCAATTGTCAGGTAGAATTTTTAAAACCCTTTGCGATAAATATGATATTCAGAAGATATGGTATAATAAGGTATATTCTCCGCAGTGTAATTTTGTGGAAAGGATTAATAAAACTGTGGGTACTGCTATTCGTTCGTATATTGATACACACGATTCGTGGGATTCAGAACTGCCTCAAATTCAGTATGCTATTAACTCTTCAAAACATCAATCTACAGGTTACACCCCTAATTTTTTACTTTTTGGTCGCAGTGTTTCAGTCAGTGGAAGATTCTACAGTGGTGGTTTTATACCTAAAGAAGATATTGAATTTATTCCGGGTAGTCGACCATTATATGTATCAGATCGACAAGGTCTTTTCGATATTTTTAAAGAGGTGCATGGTAATTTACATTCAGCTTATGAGCGAGCAAGTCGCCAATATAATTTGAGAAAAAGAAATGTGTGCTTTGAAGTTGCTGATAAGGTGTGGAAAACAAACAAGGTTTTATCTAGTGCAGGCGATAAATTTACTGCTAAACTTGCACCAAAGTTTGTTTTATGTGTGGTTAGAAAAAAGATTTCTAATCTAGTTTATGAGTTGAGTAACATAGATGGTTCTAAGGCAGGCCGATGGCATGTCAAAGACTTGAAGCTATACTTTGCGATAGGTGATGATGAAGATGAAGATGTTCAGAACGTTTCAGCTCCTTAAGTATTTTCCAATTATAGTTGATGTCAGTCGTAATTTTGTTTGGTCCATGTTTTGTATTCCTAAGTAGGACGAGATTAAAGTTAGTTAAAATTTTTGATTTGCTTAAAGTGATTTTTGGTTTTAGTAGTAATAGAACTTGATGTGTTTATTGATTTTGATATTGCATGTGTTTAATGATGTTTCAGATGACGTTAAAGATGTGTTTATTGATCTGGATAATGATGTTTGATGATGTTTGATGTTTTTTTGGATGATGATGCGTTTATTGAGGTGTTTAAGAGTGCAGCATGTGTTTAGATATGTTGTATGTATATAGTGATGAAGTATGTATATTGTGATGAAGTACGTATATAGTAATGAAGTACGTGTTTAGTGATGAAGTATATGTTTGAGAATATAGAGAATATTTAGTAAGGTAGTAGGCATTTAGTAATATAGTTAAGGTGAGATGGTATAGTAAGCATTAGAGAAATGCTTAAGCTTGGGTTTAATGGGTTGAGACTAAGCTTGATATGCTTATTCTAGTTGCGAGTTTAGATGAGCTAAGATAGTTCATGAGAAGTTTTGGTGAGTGGCTGGTGGATGTGTCCCAGTTGACTCAAATTATAGTTTATTAGTGATTTCAGAGCTCTTTAGTGTTGAATCACTGAAGTTATAGAATTTTTGAGTGAGATAGTTGAGTCTGTATGATAGTGGTAATACAGAAAATATTATGAGGTGCTCACTCAAGGATTAAAGGTATTTTGTTGATGGATAGGTGTTGTTAATACTTTGTCTGCTTCTCGAGTATTAGTGATTTGTTTCGTAAATGGACTTAGTAATAAACATTCTTTGGTACCTATTAAATTCATCAATTTGTGTAAATATAGTAAGCATTTGGAAATATATGTACATAGATATTTATAACAAGAAAAGTAAAGTTAAGAAGAGTATTTGTTGTACGGATTCTTGTTTAGTAGTGATTTTGTCATACTATCAATTTTGTTTATTCTAGTTCTGATTTATAGTTTAAAAAAAATTTTTTGCTTTTGGTTAAATTTTAGACTTTGATATGGTTATTGTATTTGAAACTTTTTGGTAACATGCATCTAGTGAGTGTTAGATTCCCCTAAATGTTCTTAACTGATTAAGTGTAAATACCGATTATGACTTCTCGAATTTGTCCCTTTATAGGCGTGTAGTACGCGTAGTTACTGATCACTCATTCCCATGCATTAACATCCCCCATATCATTTAGTGAATGATACTTATTTTTCTTGGTTAAACTTGTTTTTTGTTATAGTTAAAAAATTGTGCTGTTTCGTATTGACTAGTTAAGTGTTTATACAGTTAATATGAGTAGTTTTGATTCTTCAGTCGTTAAAGTTTTGTTAGAAAAAATTCTTCTATACCTAGAATTTTTTCTCTTGGAAAGAGGCTGTGTAACGTATTTCCGTTCAGTAAAAAATTAATACATAAAATTAATAATAGCATATAGACTCCTTTACCTTTATGGTCTAAGATTCGTTACTAAGCTTCGTCGAGTTGTCAATTTGAGCACTTCTTTATCAGCGTTCGAACGGGTAAGCTGCTCTGCAGGATAGTGAAATCAAGATGGTCGTGTCTAAACACGTGGCCTGTAACACAGTCCAAAAAAAGATGGATAATTGATTGAATCTTCTTGTCTGGAGGTTGAACCTAGCAGCTGTAGCGTGAGGATGTTTTTGTACAAGTTCCACCTAGAGCGGTTCAGTTGATCCCTGCAGGCCACAGAAGATGGAAGTTCCTCTTTCATCATTAATACATGCAATATCGGATATGATAAAATTTTATACAATATGGTATATGGTAATTTCATGTTATGCAGTTTCATATAATTCAACATCATAAATAAATAATATCGAATAAGCAAATCTTGGATCTAGAAAATTTGTTGGAGTACTAAATTTAATATCATGTGAAATCAAGCAGAAGTTAGTTTTGTTAAATAATGGTTGTATTCAGAAGAGCTTTGGTAATTCCAGTATTAATTTTGTAAGTATTCACATGGTTTCTGTTTGTGCGGCGCAGATAATCGATGGTTATGGAAATTTCCGACAGCTGAGGTTAAAGTCCTATTTCATTCGTTCAGAGCAATATTACTACACGTAAGTGTTCCTTAGAATTTAATCACCTTGAATATTAATTAAGTTGCAATAAGAAAATAGTACATTGAAAATTTTGTAACGTAAAAAGCGTTTAAGGAAAGAAAGAATTAAATAACAAATCTATTGTTTGTCAGAATGTTTGCACATGCACACAAAGTTTACATTTAAAAAGTTGTGAATGACATTTTATGTCAGATATAAAAAACATAGATTCAGATGTCTTATTTAGACCTCACATGTCATCTTACGTTAATTTAAAATATGTTTAAATATTTTGAGGTCATGAACTTTGATTTTTAGTCAACATGTGGAATTCGCGTAATAACTGTTAAGTAAAAGTAACTTTAGGTAAATACATGCTATTTTATCAGCACTTAGGTAATTAAATTTTACTGTGAAGGTCGAAGAAGTACTTCTATGGCTTGAAGAAAATATGTAATATGAATAATTAAGAAAACTCAAATCCTTACATTTAAATTTTTTAGAAATATCCATTCAGAGATCTTTATATTATTGAATACAATTCTTTATCAGTATATTTCTGTTCCATAAAAATTATTAATTGAAAATATTATAGTAACATAAATCCAGAAATTTATTCAAAAATAGAATCAATTTTATTTTTGCATGAGTTTTTATTATTTAAAATTCAAGTAAAAATTACAAGTCATCCCTGATCAGAAATTGTATGTGATGAAAACAAATTCCCTGGGTGTATATTTTAGAAACCTAAATTCTATTATTTTATTTTTGGCAAATATTTTTGAGGACACAAATGGTGTCCACGTTGTACCTTTGTTTGTTCACAGGTCAAGCCGAGACATCTGTATGACATCTGGTGTTTGAGGTTTTGGTAAGTGTGTTTAATAGAGTGAAATTCAGGTTTTATGGCTATGTTAGTAGTGTTGACATAAGGTTTCCGCATTCCCCTAATACAAGCACAGTTAAATTTTGTTGGTTATTGTATTGAAAAATACGGTGGCGCTCATTAAATATATTTTTGGTCTTTTGACAACCCATGACCCAAGCTCATGATCTACCCAGAGCTAACACTCGACTAGCCGTTTATGTCTAAAGAGTTTTTTTTTCTCAAGCCATTTTCCATCCAACTTTACCTTGGGCTTGCATTAATAATAAGAAATTCTCGACCTTGTGATATCAGGTTAGGGTTTAGGAAATTTAAAGGTGTAATTTATTAGCTGATAGTCACGAGGATAAATAAATAAAGAAAAAAACAAGCAAGAAAAATTTTTCATTACAATGTTCTACCGCTAATATCGCATTCCTGTAGGTAAATAATCCTTCAATGGACTATTCTATGGTGTGGTAAATGTCATTGATTGAACCACCGTGACAACTTTTTTTTAATCATTTTTCAGTGACTATATTAATATTTGTATTTATAAAAATAATCAACAACATGTGGAAGTAGAGCTTGTACCATATTAACAGTAGTAGCTGTTTCCATTTTTTAGGTAAAACTGCAACATCAGATGTACATGTTTTATTATATTAATTAAGTCATATTTTATGTGTCCTTTTAAATATTAAGTTATATATCATTCATGCAATAGAATTCTTTCAACCTTATGATATACAATTCTTATACAATTCAAATTATTTTTTCAGCTGGGACTACTGTTTGCGATAAGAGTAGCACTCCTACAGGGTTCATTACCAAAGTTTTCTGCTCAAGATAATCCAGCAGCTTTCCATCCATCATTACTTGTTAGGTAAGTGAATTAATGAAGCATTTTTTTTACTATTCCTAAGATTCTATAAAATACAAGTAACGCTTATCCAAATTATTTTACATGTTATAAAATGCAAGGGAGCACAAATTAATATTGTGCACAAATTTAGCTTTAGTAACAGAAAGTACTAGAGAGACTAGAAGAGATTAAAAGACGGGTTTGTTGTCCCAATGCTTTAAAATTCAATCTATTATACTGTTTTTAACTGACATGAAACACCTGAATGGTGTTTGTCAATAACTGTGGTTCCTAAAGCGGGTCGTATGGACCCTAAGAGGTCCTTGTGGTTTCTAAGTATGGCCTATAGTAATTTATAAGTAATTTGAGGATGCATAAACAACGTCCGGTGTCCGCAAAAGATTTAATGTAAAATAAAATAATTGTGCCCAAATTTTATTATTAGAAAAGTTAAAATAAGTAACAATAAATAAATTGATAAGGATTTTTATATCCTCTATAAAATATAATCGTAGAAAAGTACATAAAATACAAGTAATAACAAGCTACGCACGGTGGGAGTCGATCCGACCGCAGCTACCATCCATACATTACGTATTCACGTTTAAGCAAGCATGGACTTTGCCTGTGCATGCAACAACCTAACTATATAAGACACTAAATGAGCTGAAAATCCTAATCAGCATTTAGTTATTTTGTGTGTGATGTGAAGAGTATACAACAAAATGTCCCTATTTTGAAGAATAGGCAGTAACGCATTTTGTATTGTTGGAACAAAAGCGAAGGATATGTAAGTAATTTTGAATATAATTAAAATCTTGAATATTAAATTTATGTAGGGAGTTATGCTTCGCTAAAGTTAGTTTATTAAATGGTTTTACCTTATAATATTTATCAGCATTATATTTTATTAAATTTAATTTATTAGACTGAACTATTTATATTGCTGAAATATAAATAAGTAAATAAGTAAAAGTGCGGTCTAATAAAATTCGGACACTTACTTAAAATTTGTATTCTGATAAATACATGGCATTTTTAATGAAATACGGATATACGATTTTTCGTTCAATTCTGAGATGAAAGGTTTCTAGACACATAATCAAAAATATTTCCTGTCTAAGATACTGCAAGTTAAAATTTTAATAATTTCATTGTATTTTAAATGTAATTTCTAAAACAGAAGATTTAAAACTCGCAAACAGTTTACTTGACAATTTCTACCTTTAAGTCCCATGGATGTTCATTACAATCTACAGCGTGCGGCATTTTTTTTAAATCATCAACCTGTTGTATAGTTCCGGATCTTCTTCTCTTAAAGGTTGAGCTTCGGTAGTCTATTTTTGATTTTTTTTCTTCATTAATTGAAGGAAGAATCGCCTTGTAAACTATCTGCATGACACTAAAAACACTATACAACTTAAATTATCAATTAACCCAAATGTTACTCTGTGACATTCCATTTTCAAAATAACAGAAAAAGGTCCTCGGAAAAGTGTTGACGTATTTTTGTAACAATAATGATTGTTAATTTTTGGTATAAATAAAGTTGTGTATATTTGTGTTAATGTTTTATCATTTGGTATGTATAGTTTTGACTCTAAAAAATATAGATGGTAATTCACACGAAAACTCGGTGAACTATCCCGCTAAAAATTTTGTTTTGAGGAAGTGCTGAAAACCTCGACTGTACTTGCAAAGATGGTTGCCCAGTAACTCAGTGAGACGGGTGGTGTAGGAATTTGAAGAGAGTCCCGGAATGCTATCGTGTGTGAAGTATATTGTTACGAACTACTATTAAGCAACCCTTCAAACACACAAGCGGCGTAGCCGATGCATATTCTACAGAAGTCTCGAACTTTCCAGCATATAACGGAGTATGAATCATCTATCTAATTCAGGGTATATATAAGACCGCTAATGAAGTACAGAGTTAGTCTATATCTAAATGTCGAATATAAATTATATCGTGTAAAGTTAATTAGTTACACTTTTAAAAGTCCAATAGTAAATATAAATTTGTGTTATATGAACGTGTATATTGTACCGCCAGCTTGTACATAAATAGACAAAAGTGTAATAAATAAATTATAGTAGCGGTAGTGTTGTTAAGAAGACTTATGGTTAAGAATTTAGTTTAAGAAGATATTAATGCTTGTAAATAGCATTAGTGTGATGGTGCTTCATTGTTAATTGGACTGGAAACATCTATAAATAAGGCATATACTGTTAATTAGACTTGTGAACAGTGAGTAATAAAGACTTTGGTTATTACTTGTTTTAAATTAGTGAAACGCGTTAATAGTAGCCCGCTATGCTGGTGTCGGGCTGTGTTGGGTGTATAGTAATTAATTAAATCCAAAAACATTTTAATAATTTGTATAAACCACTTACAAGAAGCCAAAGTAAAATGGACGCAGAAACTTTATGGATTTCCTCAATGATCTTAAATCCGGTATGGAAAAGAGGTCGGCTAAACTAGAAGTGACACTTACTGAAAACGTGGTGAGGTCAGTTGCACTGGAATCAGCCCTTAAAGAAAAGTTAAGTGAAAATGCTCAGAAAATAGAAAAAAAGTTAAGTAAAATGCGAAAATGAAGAAGAACGGTTTAGTGGAATTGCTGAGAAAATGGAAAGGTTAAGTGAAAATGCTGAGAAAATGGAAGAAAAGTTAAGTGAAAATGCTGCGAAAATGGAAGAAAAGTTGAATAAAAGTTAGAACAAAGATTAATGGAAAGTTCCATTGCATTGAAAGATTTCACTGAACAGGTAAAAACAGTTGAGTAAAAGTTGGACAGTAAATTGGTAAAAATGGAAGAAAATGTGACAAGGCTGCAAGAACAAATGATTTCATCAACAACACGGCCACTTGAATTAGCAAACCATTGTAAATCAGAACATCACAGAAATTAGAAGCATGGAAGGAAGCGAGTCAATACCGTCAAAATTTAAAGTGAAACCACCCACATTTGATGGTAAAACACCATGGCGGACATATTTGAAACAATGCGAAGCCGCTGCAATAGCCAATGGTTGGTGCAACAAAGAGAAGGCTATCTCCTTAATAGTTGCCCTATGGGGGAAAGCTCTTGACATCTTGCAAACGATTCCCGATCACCAACAGAATGATTACGGCCTCTTAACATCGAAGCTTAAGATGAGATATGGAGACGCTTACCTTCAACAGGTTTACCATGTGCGAGTTGAGAATCGTTCGCAAAAGACAAATGAAAGCCTGCAAGAATTCGAAGCTGACATTGCCAGATTGGTTAGATTGGCATACCCAACGGCACCATATAGCTTTCTCGAACAACTGGGTGTTCAAACATTTGTGGATGGTGTTAAAGAAGGCGAAATACAACAAGCGCAAAGATTAGCACGGCCAAAAATGTTAGATGACGTACCGGCTCATGCGCTTGAATTTGAAGCAGCTAAGCAGACATCACACAGGGTGAGTCACAAAGTTCAATCTGCCTTAGAAGAACAATCGCAGAACAGCATAAAAAAAATAATCAATTGTGTGTTTGAAAAGCAAAAGGTGAAAAGGCTTGAAAGACAACGATCGCGGAGATGGGGTCTGCGATGCTGGAGCTGCGGTGAAGTTGGCCATATACATAGACGCTGTACTCTACCAAAAAATAACCGGTTGAGTAGCAGGAAAACTAGAGCAAGTCGACGTAAGGGGGCGAACGTCGACAGCACAACGTAGTGCCCCGGAGATTATCATCCGTGCAGCATCGTCGATGGGAAGTCTGGACAGCATTTATATTGATGGTAGAATTAATGCTAGGATTGTCCGATTACTCGTGGATATAGGAGCGACAAGGACTATTGTGAGACCAAATTTGGTTGGTCGTGGTAAAGTGCTACCTGGGAATGTTTTCGAACAGCAATTGGTGAGAAAATTTTTACTCACGGAGAAACTGCCGCAACTTTGGGAATTGGAGACACACTAATTAATCATCGGGTGTTGGTAGCTGAAATTACAGAAGAGGTTATCTTGGGAGTGGATCTCATGAGAGGATATGGGTTTCATGTGAACATGAAAGAAAATGTGCTTCGGATAGAAGATGATGAGATTCCATTTCAAGAGACGAGTAGCCAGATGATGCAAGTTCGAATGATTTGTGATATGAAAATACCTGAGAAGGCGGAAATGATCGTGATGGGACGCCCGGCTGGTACGCTCCGGGAAAGACAAGTATGCATAATGAAGCAACTGAATTGGGAATGGGTCAGGCAGGATTACTGATTGGAAGAACATTAATCCCCATTCGGTGGCCCTGAAGAAAGACATGATTGTGGGAAGTTGCATTCCAGTAAGCCATATTAAACGTTTTGTGGACGACACAAAAGATAAACCAGCCAACGGTTGCTCACATAAGTTGCTGGATATGTTGATACCTTCGTGTCAAGGATTAAACGGCGACCAACTGTGCAAGGTAAAAGAACTGGTCGTACGATATCGAGGTGTGTTTGCACTGGATGATAGTGAGAAAAAACGGACGAATGTTGTACAACACAAAATCAATACTGGAGATGCGCAACCGATAAAACAATATCCTAGTCGGCTTCCTTTGTCGAAACATAAGGAAACCGAGCAAATTATCACAGACATGGAAGAACTGGGAGTGATTGAACCCTCGAAAAGTCCATGTGCATCCCCGGTAGTGCTTGACAAGGAAAAGGATGGGTTAACAAGGTTTTGTGTAGGCTACCGGCGCCTAAACAATGTGACAAAGAAAGACAACTATACTTTGCCCAGAATTGATGACACCTTGAATACTCTATCCGGATCTAAATGTTGGACTTGAAAAGCGGATACTCGCAGGTGGATTTGGAGCCAAACGCTAAAGAGAACACTCGTTTACAATTGGAACTGGATTACGGCAGTTTAAGGTCATGCCTTTCGGATTATGCAGTGCCCTTGCTACTTCTGAACGTTTCATGGAGTCGATACTGCGTAGACTGTCCTGGAAAACATGTCTGGTGTTAGGCGGCTCTTTTGAAGAACACATTAAGAATCTAGAAGAGATATTCCAAAGATTACGCGGGGCAAACCTTACCTTGAGCCCTAAGAAATGTCGCTTATTTAGAAAAAAGGTGAAATACCTAGGACATGTCGTTTCGAAGAACGAAATAAGAGCTGACCCTGACAAAGTAAAAACGGTATAAGAGTGGCCTGTGCCAGCAGATATACACCAACTACGCAGTTTTCTAGGATTGTGCACATATTACCGACGTTTTATACTTGGGTTTGCAAACATTACCAAACCGTTGACCAAATTAACCGAAAGTGGACAAGAATATAATTGAAATGACGACTGCCACAGCGCATTTGAATAACTGAAACGGCTACTAGTTACAGCTCCAATTCTGAGTTATCCACGGATGGAGAGGAAATTTGTGTTGGATACCGATGCCAGAAACACAGCTATAGGAAGCGTTCTTTCTCAAGTGCGGAACGGACAAGAAAAAGTTATTGGGTATTTCAGCAAGGTCTTGTCGCATCCAAAAAGGAACTATTGTGTGACAAAAGGGGAGCTGTTGGCCGTCGTCAAATTCGTAAAGCACTTTTATAAATACTTATACGGCCGTAAATTCTTGTTAAGAACAGACGATGCTGCACTAAAATTGTTACTGCAGTTTCGATATCCTGAAAGGCAAGTTGCAAGGTGGATAGAACCACTGCAGGAATATGACTTTGACACAGAACATCGTGTAGGAACTAAACATCGGAATGCAGACGCTCTATCAAGGAGACCTTGTCCGGTAGACTGCAATCATTGTTCCAAGATGGAAGAGAAAATAAGTGTCATCCATAGAATAACGGTAACCGATGATACTTGGCAACCCGAAAGAATACGAGAAGACCAGCAGAATGACGCCGAATTGGGACGTATTATTGAGTGGAAAAGTAGAGGACAACGAACAGCTTGGGAAAAAATTAGTATTTCAAGTAGGAGTCTCAGGGCATACTGGGCATAGTGGGACGCCTTGGTGATTGAAAATAGAATCTTGAAACGACGCCTGAAATGTGAAGATGGCACCGAGAGACGAATTTAAGTGATAGTGGCGAGGAGCAGAGTGCCGGAAGTGTTACAGCACTTGCAAGATGGTATTTCCGGAGGGCACTTTCGCGTGAAAAGAACTCTCGAAAGAGTGAAAGAAAGATTCTATTGGGTGAACTGCAAAGAAGATGTAAAAGAGTGGTGCCGGAAATGTGAGTTGTGTGCTTCTAGAAATGGCCCAGTTACAAAACGGAAAGCCCCAATGGGACAGTATAACGTGGGGAATCCTTTTGAGAGGGTGGCCATTGATATAGCTGGTCCGTTTCCTGAATCAGAGAAAGGAAATAAATACATCTTGGATGCAATGGATTATTTTACCAAATGGCCGGAGGCGTATGTGATACCTAACCAAGAAGCCAAGACGGTTGCAGATGTACTAGTGAGGGAGTTGTTTTGTCGCTTTGGAGTTCCATTGGAATTACACTCCGATCAAGGTCGGAACTTCAAATCGGCGTTGTTTCAAAACGTCTGCACGCATCTTGGAATCAGGAAGACTAGATCCACGTTACTTCATCCTCAATCGGATGGAATGGTTGAAAGAATGAACAGGACGTTAGGAAAGTACCTAGCCGAAGTTGTCTTTGAACATGAACGAGAATGGGACCAATATTTACATATGTTTCTACTGGCGTACCGATCTTCGGTGCATGACAGCACAGGATACTTAGGACGTGAATTGCGGCTACCATGTGATCTTTAGTTTGGAAAAGAGATTACAGGTGAAGATTACTTTAGAAAGCTTCGTGAAAGATCAAATAGCATTTGCGAAAACGTCCGAAAGAATATCCAGGCAGCTAGCGATCGAATGAAATCACAATATGACACGAGAGCACAAGAAAGTGGTTACCAACCTGGAGATTTAGTGTGGTTGTACAATCCACAAAGAAAACGGTGATTGTCGCTAAAATTACTAAGACAATGGGATGGCCCGTACAAAGTGTTAAAAAGAATTAGTGATGTAATGTACCGGATCAGAAGATCTCCCTGTGGTAAACCAAAAGTGGTACACTTTGACCGTTTAACATCCTGTGCAGTCAACAACCAGGAAGACTCAAGTAATGAAAATGATGTTCAAGGAGTTATTAATCGTGAGCCAAATGTAGATTTTGAGAATTTGATGGTGACGTATGGTGGTTCCGCAAAGGCGAGATTTGGAGTTGTTGTTGAATCTGTTTAGAGCACCAGAAGAGTATTCCCTTGCACATTGCGTAGCTCAAGATATGCAAATGTGAAGAGGAATAGCTGAAAGAATAACTGAAAGAAAAAGTTTAGATGTGTAGATAAATTAGTACAACAGCAGCCAACTGTAGGAAAAGCTTTGGTTCTTCAGGATAGAAATCGTTGTATTTACTATCTGGTCACCAAAAATTTCTCATGGCAGAGACCTAGTTATGGACACCTATGGGAGGAGGAGACAGCTGCCGGTACCGTATCAGTCATCAAATTGACGTCAAAACGTATTTACAGTTACGAGACGTAACGTTTTTAGAGAGGGGGCAGTTATATGAATTACTATTCGGCAACTCGTCAAACATACAGCGGCGTAATCGATGCATATTCTACAGAAGTCTCGCACTTTCCAACATATACTAGAGTATGAATCATCTATTTAATTCAGGGTATATATAAGACCGCTGATGAAGTACAGAGTTAGTCTATATCTAAATGTCGAATATAAATTATATCGCGTAAAGTTAATTAGTTACGCTTTTGAAAGTCCAATAGTAAATACAAATTTGCGTTATGTGAAGGTGTATCTTATACCGACAGCTTGTACATAAATAGACAAAAATGTAATAAATAAATTATAGTAGTGTTAGTGTTGTTAAGAAGACTTATGGTTAAGAATTTAGTTTAAGAAGATATTAGTGCTTGTAAAGATCATTAATGTTATAGTGCTTCATTGTTAATTGGACTGAAAACATCTATAAATAAGGCACATATTGTTAATTGGATTTTTGAATAGTGAGTAATAAAGACTTTAGTTACTACTTGTTACTACTTGTTTTAAATTAGCGAAACGCGTTAATAATAGCCCGCTACAATATCTTAATCAGGAATTAACCTGGACGTCACATAACCTTGCAATACAGGGATTTCAAGGGAAATGTCCCAGAAAGAGTAACAAGTTGATGCCAAAGCCTGAAATCGGGCAAGTGATTCTGATCAAAGATCCACATGAGAGCTATTAGAGTACACTAGTTCTAAAAATCTACCTAAAATAAACGATATATCAAGGACACTAAAATACCTACTTAAAAACTGCTAGCGGAAAGAAAGGTGTTCAAAGTTAAATGTTGAATAACCTAAATATTAATCACGCATCAAAACTGTGTCTCCTTCACATTAGTTGTGAAAAACTGCAATAAAAGACTATTATAAAATTATGTTTTTATTACAAGTACATATTAATATTATTAGACAAAAAGAAGCAACCAAATATATCGCAAAACTAATACATAATTTCTTTATCTAATTACAACAACCTACTACGGGCATGTTTATAAGTTTATGCAATTAATTAAAAATGTTCATTCATTCACAATTATTCTAGGCTATAATTTCAGAGGCTTTTATAAATACCTTATGAGTGATTTTTACCTATACAAAACTCGAACACTACCAAAAGCCTATATTACTTGCGACTTCAAAAGCAACTAGCCGTTCTCAACATGCTTTTATCCAACATGAAGTTATTAATTTATTGAAATCAAGTGTTCCAGAAATTAAAAGTCACCAAACCGGTAGGGTTTTTTCTGGACTTTATTGACCACTTGCAGTCCGTTTGATACCTATTTTTCAAGATAAACTAACTTACTTAAAATACATGCTGTTTGTTTGGATGTGAATTACGAAGTGTACTATAAAAATTCCTACATAAAACAATTCGGGATACCTTCCGCAGAACTCGGACAGATGAATTAAGGCTGCCAATTGAAATTATTTGTATTGTTTTTCTCTATCTAAATATATGTAGAAATAATTTATGAAAAGGTTAGCTAGAACGAGAAAAGAGACTTTATTTTTCTAACTCAACATATGGATGTCTTCTTGCCTAGACGATGAGGTCGCAGGCGTCTGCGTTATACATTATTAATTAAAACAAGTTAATTATTAAAACTTTGATTTCAAAGTTACGTTGCTTATAACAATTCTAACCTTTAAAACCGCCATAATGAATTGACAACCTTTGAGTATTAATAACATTTGGGACAGAAATAATCGTTCCTTAGCTCAAAAATGCATGCTACCTAAAAATTGAATTTCTTACAGGAAATAACCTAGCCCTATTGGTGGGATTTATTACTTTAGAAACTATTAAAATGAAATATGATTGTAAACATTTCACAGGGACTTCACACATTTGACCATTAAACGCTTTAAGTTATATTTGCAAAAAATTTATTTTGTTGTTTGTGAAGTTTACAGCAAGCTGAAAAAGGAAGATCAAGTACAGTACATTCGCTATATTTTATTGTTTTACTTCCGGAAGCGAAAGAACACGCTTCCAGCTTGGCAAAAGTTGTGTGAAGTTTAGGGTGATGATGCTTTACAGGAACTTAAGTAGTGAAGATGGTTTACAAAATTCCGTGCTGGTAATTTTTATCTTAAAAGTACTCTTCGGTCAGGAAGGCAAACCCAAATTGACGAAAATTAACGAATGGCACTAATTGAGTCACACCAGTGTTACACAACACGAGTGAGTGGCTATACTATGAAGAATATGAGACAAGTGTAAAAATGGCCCATATCGTCTAAATTTGCAGTATTTTTTGAAAAACAAAAGCCAAACCTAAATCCCTTCTTCAGGTGGGCTTCACGCTTCAGGTCACCAAAACAGGAGTTGTAACTGGCGATCAGATAAATAAGCTCTTCCACTTTCATTCACGTCTCATACCAGGGAGAACGAACCGCCGTTGCTTCTTCTCAATGGCCTTCGCCGTCTGTTCCTTGCAGTTTCCTTCGACCTTGAACTGCAGCTCTCTTGCGTCCTCGCGACCAGCGCACTCGTCAACAACACCCCCTCTATTCCAGTCCTTCCGGCTTCGACAACAACAAACCCGTCTTCTGCTGGATCAACGTTCTTCTTCCAAGTCGCCATGACATCATTCTTCTTTTCTGGCTTGGCATCAACCCGAACCGTAAATGTCGACGTTGCCACCGCGGCTGCCGCGACGGACACTGCCATACCCGGCACCGATGCAATCTGACTCCTGGAATTTTGCTGGCCTGAATGAACCGCGACATCCGCTGTACCTCCTGTTGCAACGCTTGCCCTCTCAGTATCCCCAACAAAAAGCCTCATCACCATAACCATACCAATCAGTTGATTCGTTACGTCTCAGATCTCGTCCGCGGCGTTTTAATCACCTTCCTGGAGTCTACAGCAAGCGTCGTGAAAGTCGCCGGCATCATTTTGCAGATCATGACATTCGTCTTTCTCATCCCAAACTTCAAAAGTTCTAGTTCGCTAAGGTCGCTAGCAGTAACGTTTCCGTTACTGCTAGTCAACATTTTTCGCCGTTGTCCTGAGGTCGAGGGCAGTTCCGGCGCAGCAACATTCACAAGGGGCCCCGACTCCCTTAATCCAAACTCTATAGTCGTAGGCTCATTGTCCAATATCATAACCTCCTCTTGAGTCTCCACCATCATATCTCTCAGCATGACTTTCAAACTCCTCCCGGCAGCGCCTTTAGCCTCCGACCTAACGGATTCCGTCCTGTCACCCTTCTTCTTCCTTGGTAGCGACTCGTCATCTCGATGGACCATCATGATGCTTAGATAAGTGCCTTCACAATACTAACAAGAACCAACAACCAACATGAACAAAAACCAACAAGAAACACAACGCTGTATGCTTTGCTCAATAAAGGACTTGCAATCGTCGCTACGCTCAAAGGACGCTAAACAGCCTCTCAATACTCTAAATTTAAACACCCAAACTTAAATTTAATTTTAAGCGTTAATCCCCTTCAAAGGTTCAACTGTAAACCTATTCAAATGGACGAGTATTATTAGCGCTAATGGTATACAATACAGGAAATGACTTTCTGATAGACCGACTAGTTTAGGTACAGCCAATGTTGTATGAGGGTTTTATTTAAAAAAAACACTGATCGACTGTTCGGCTGATTTTTATCCAAAATTTAAAAAACAAAGCTCTATTTAAGGAAAATTTAATTGCAAATGTACTTGAAAGTTACAATATTTTATTTAATTATAGTGCAAAATTTGCAGTTTTTATAATATTCATTTAATCCAAAAAAGACTTAGATTTTGGTTTTAAGGTTCTTAGTTTATTATACGTAAACTACAAAAAATTTTTAAATTTATTTGAAAGTTCTACGCGGTTTTAGTTTTAGTTGAAAACTATTGCCTTTCGTTAGCAAATGCTATTATTTTCAAATAATAGGGTTTAATATTGATCCAAGGTCAATTTTTAGTTATGTTGTTAATTATAACTGTTACAAGTTTCAGAGCACAGTTAAGGTATTGGAACAATCAAACTAGTAGTAAAGTGCGAGAACCGTGCGAAAACCGGCCTAATTATCAGCATTATCCAATTCATAAAATGCCAATTGAAACCTTTACGAGAAAACTAAAAGTGTTGTTCTAAGAATGTACAAGCTAAGCGTAGGAGTTAACATAGAATTATTTTAAAAATTCATAATATTTTACGTGTAGCTTAAGCAAAACTGACTCCTGGCGTCTTCAAAGCTGGCACGTATTATAATCAAAGATTGCGTGGTACATAATTGAATAGAATTTTTAAATATTCCTAAATATGATATCTCTAAAAATAAAAGAAAATGAAATAATTTCAGATAAAAATGTAAGTGTTAGATTAAAAATTTTAGAAAATTCTAGGTAAGATGTGGTGCACGTAATATAGTCAGAGAATATACTTGTAACGTTATTTAACATTGCCAGTAGACGTAATCAAAAATGTCGCACGGGATGTATGTCTGACCAATATAAGGAAGGTGCAAATTTAGTCAATACAGGTAGCGCTCGTTATGCCATTAATGATAGTGACTGTGGCATCACCAATGGAATATGACGCCATTAAAGAGATGGTGCGTGGACGTCATAGTCGTAGGAGAGGTCAATAAGTTCGTTTTAATATCCTAGAGGTCCAATATTTCAATATTTTAATATTTCTCGTTTATCTTCAATTGAGACGTCATCTTTTATTGGCTAAAATTCATGAACACTTCTGCAATAGGAATAGAAGTATTTTCTACTCAAATACTATAGTAGTTTTTGACTGTTGTACAGCGCAAAGTTCTAAAACGTTATTAAAACCCTTAGAAAAATTAGAATGCTTATAATTCAACCGCAACTCATTGTTTCGATTACATATGTGTACAAAAATGTATACACTTGCTGAATAACGTTAAGAAGTAGTGCTTTTTGTCTTCTGTACAGACATTTACTTTCGTAATAACAAATACCTAAAAAACTTTGTTGCAACACTTGGTATAAGAAATTGAAAAAATTTTTTCCTTATTGTTAAAAGATGACCATCCGTCAATGAGAGTAAGATATTAAGGAACACATACTTGCCTAAATATGATTCTCTATCCACTGGGAAATCATCATTACAGCTTTCATATTTTATAGCTTTTTTTCTAGAACATGTTTGTTTCTCGTAGCAATTTCAATTGAAGTATTCTTAACACGCAATGGTTCCTTGGAGATTAGATCACGAAGGAATTTCTTATTCAATAAACTATTATAGTCTTCGAACCCAAACAGTACTTCCTTGAAAAACATTTTATTAAATTTTATCGCCCACAAACTACTGACGTGAGCATAACTCTCTTGAATGGGTAAAATTTCAGATATAAGCCGTTTTATTATTCCTTTATTCTCACATTTTTGTTTTATCAAGATGTATCGCGAGGTTGTCCTTACGTCAACAATTTTCTTGCATAAATTGTTATCAAACTGTTCTTAGAAAATATGTTCCCGTTTCTATCACAACATTGGATATTGCATTACAATGCTTAGGTTTAAGATAAAGGAGCTAAAAATTATTATTGCTTTTACAATATTTTGAATTGGAACATTATAATCAAAACCCATTAATTTCTTAATTACAAAGGGCTAAAAAAGTTTTTTCGTTAGTGCTATAAATCTGGGGTTATGTTCAGAATCCAGCTTCATCTTGGTTGCAAATTCGGCGTGTCCAACGGTTGAATTTAAAACAGGAATTTTCTACGGGAAATGTTTGCACACGCATGTATTATTTTATAGTATTTTAATAAGTGTATTATACATCAATAAGTTTGTTTACATATTAAGATAATCAGTAGGTAATAATCATACTTTTTTGGCTTCGATCTGCACGGTGTTAGGGGTATATCCATAGAATAGACCTTACGGAAGGTATATCGATACCATTTTAGAAAGGCGGTCATCATTCACAACGTCTAGAGGATTTCGTTGCGGCTGCAGTAAGCACTAGTGGGAATTAAAACAGCTGTAGCAATACATATCTGTTGACTGAATTCCCATCACGAAGCAATGAGTAAATTTCCACTATTTACGATAAATACATCACTTGTTATTGCGAAGCTTTTTTTAATCCAAAAACAAAGCTTCAAAATTAGGGTTATTAATTTAGAAAAGAGGTTGTTTAAAATACATACAACCCTTTAAAAATCATGAGTGGTATTTTAAATTCCGAAATTAGCGATATCGTTGTAATTGTATAATCAGAACGTTTTAATAGGTTAGCATGGGTGTTTCAGAAATTTTGTGAAACCCAAGTTGGTATAGAAGAGCTATGTGAGAAGATGGATTTTGTGACACAATAAAGGAAACGCGAAATGATAGAAGATCTTTATTTTGAATCAATTTTTCAAGATAAATAAATAATACAAAAAATTCTGCTAAAAATATGGACAGTGAGGGCAAAAAGACGTCTAAATTACAGGAAGGATAGCTACGGGTCAAAAAAAAATATGAGTAATTGGCGGTTTTTGATATTTGTAAATGTTCCGAGTAGCTGATTAATGGTGTCTTGGTATACTTTAGTATCAGTAAATCATTCTTATTATTCGCTGAGTAAAATTCAATGCACTGCGATACGTCGATTTTAATGAGCCCCGGTGATGCCGTTCGAGATCGAGAATTTTTATTCTCGTCTCGATCTCGCCTCGAAATTCGATACGAGGTCGAGACGAGAAACGAAAATCTATTTCGAGACGAGAACGAGAAACACTTAACTCTCGTCTCGATCTCGAGTCAAGAATTCTCGACTATTCTCGAATTCTCGAAATATGCAGTGCACAAAACAAATTTCAGTAAATAAGGTAAAGGCTGTGTCAGTAAGAACTTCGGAATTCTTGTATTAAATAAAGTTCCTATCAAAATAAGAAGATATTTTCAATGTGACAATTTAAAAAATTGAAACAGTTACATTTATTTTAGTCGACATTAAAAGAAAAGTTTGCTTCTTCAACTACCTAGCAGCATCCGAAAAACATCGTCAATAATATTGTGTTACTATAATTGTCTTCAACTGCAGTTCAATTGTTCAAATCTAGCAAATCTCACAAGAAACAAAATTAATAACCGACTTTACAATTCTGACTCCTGAAGCTTTGTGTACCTATATATTGTGTTAGTTTTAATAGTTAGTTGTAAAACTATGCTATAAACACAAATTTTATTATTTGCAGTTTCAACTTTAAATTAAAATACAATCGTTTGTTACAATTAGCAATTATAAAATGTATTTGTGATTTATGAACGTAAATATATCACTTTGAAAGTTAGTTTTAACAAGAAAGCAGTCTTAATTATTATACATAATCAATTTTACTCCGTTTAAAGGCCGTTGTTGAATATTTATTATAATATATGGGTAAGCTGTGAGAACTAAATATTTGTGCTAATTTTACATTTATTATTTTATGATCTTAGGACAAAGTTAAACCGATGTAGACATGGAGGTTATGTTTAAAATAATACGCTTTCTCAGTAGAACCATTCCCTTTTCAAGTCTTAATCGTTTCTTGCCATAGTTGTCGAAAATGTGTTTTGGCGATTATATACTTTCACTTTATGAGGCATAGCAATTATGTCGATAATTCAGACGCACATTAAAAATACCTAGTAAAACATTCATTACATAATACTGAAAGTCAATCACAATTTTCTCCAGTAAAGGACTACAATTTTGAAAACTGCCGATTTATAGAAATTGGCGAAACACAAGGACACGCATGTGGAAAATGTTGATGATGTTTTAAATTCCTATAGGTACTTTTGTACTATGGGTTGAGATCAATAAAGAGTAAAGACATAAATTTTGTTCAAAAATTATAGTAATTTTATTTGAAATACTTTAGAATGAAAATTTCAGAGTTCTTAGTGGCGCAACCTCAACCATTGCAATCTGTAAACCAAATTGTACGATATACAGCGCGTAAATAAATTAATATTAGCACTTACTGCTTTATCTGCTACCATGACATTACCATAAGTCATGAACCATTCCAAAATGTTTATAGCGGACTGTATAATGAATGATTGATGATGTGCAATGCTTTGTTTCACACACGCACTAATGAAAACACCGCGAACGCGCGTCCGTTGATTACGGGTGCACTTGCGGCTTGACCAAAGTCTGAACACCACTCTCGTGACTGTCACATTTTTGTTTACTTTTACCAAACCAAATTATAAACAAAATATTAATGTTGTATATACAATACTTTATCAATGTATATGTAACGGCGTTATTCTAATAATTTATTATTGTGAATTTATACACAGTAGTGCCTTTGCCGATTCGTGACTTAACCTATTTTGCTATATTTCCGTATAGTCAAACCAGTTTTTGAGAAAAGTCTCTCGGCGGATACACTAGTTGCGATGACATTAAATAGATCGTGTGCCATTAAAGCTAAACCTGGATAAACGATTTATGGTTCTTCCACCATTTTAGTATATCTTCGCTTTTATTTTCTCTGGGACAATTTAAATGGTTGCCAATTTCTTGACACCAATTGTTATTCACGATTTGATTTTTTTCATAAATGGAATACACATCTAATTCACCATCGTCACTAACATTGATATCAGAATTTTCGACTAAAAGAGTTGGTTGGGGCTGCGACGGTACGTAGTACTTTTCTTTACATATATCTTGAAATTTTTTTATTGACGCTTCTTTCATTTCTTGCCCCCACGTGGTCAAGTTGAATGTTAGCGTTTTGTGTCGTAGATCTAAAATAAGGACGGCACAGTAGATCCAATTTGTTTTATGATAATGTTTTAACATAGCTGAATAGCTTTAATAAACTCTGAATTTTTGAATAAAATTTCCATTCAGTTTTAGTAAGTTTGAAACCACCTAATTCTTTGTTGTTTTCACACAATGCATTTAATGCGTTCTGTATGTTAAGTGCGACTAATATCATGTCGTTCGTCGGGTTCCAACGCCTTGAAACATCAATATTTGTAGACAAGTACTTTAAATTTGCTGCATCGCAACAACCTTTCAATTTTTGTTGCCATTTTTCAGACCTTTTTATTTTTAAAAACAATTGTCGCAGTTTCGTTACCGACGAAAGATTTTCGTTGAAATCTTTGTCCGTACCTGCATTTGCATCAGTTTCTTTTCCACAAAACTCTTCTTCTTCTTCATCTACTACTTCCTTAAACTCTGCTTCTTCTTACGCTTTAAGCAATTTTATCAAGTCTTGAACTCCAAGATTTAAAATGTGTGCGAAGCATCTGAAATGCGAATCTTCCCGGTTAAGCAAATACTGTCGGTTCCTTGTTGTTTTTGTTTGTTATTTATAAGTATTGCTAATTCCGCCATAAATAATGTGTTTGCTGCTGCATTGTCTACTGCTATCCCTTGAATTTTAAGTGAATGGTAAACAGTTACGCCAATATCTTTACCGGTATGATATCCATTTGCAAGAACAAAATCTAATACTAGCGATTGTAAAATCCAATCATTGTCAATAAAATGAAAAGTAATACCATAAGATTTATTGGATACTGAAGTCCAACCATCAACAGTAAGTGAAAAGTTAGAAATGTTCTTCGCAAGGACACTTTTAATTTTTTCTTGCACTATAGCAAACTATTTCACCACCTGCTCTTTCATCGTCGTTCGCTTAGGCAGTACTACGGTATTATTTAACACATGAAACAATCTTTGTGTCGCATCGTCTTCAAAAAGACTGAACGGTAAATATTTGGTTGCTATCCATCCAACCAACATTTCATCCCATTCCTGTTCCTTGCCAATTGACTAAAATAAGAAAAATAAGTTTTAGAAGATGAATAACCAATCAATTATGATACTTTTGTGGTTTTACAATACTACGTTACTTATACGTTCTACTTACAAAAGTCTAAACTCTAAACAAAAGATATATGTAAAAAGGGCTGCTAGAACGGCAAGAAATGAAAGCGATTTAGAAAATTGCCAAGTAAATTTAGAAATTGCAAATAGCTAGTATTACTTAATTCAGTAACGATTATAATCATACCCTTTTTATAACTTACCTTAAGTGAGTGACTTCTATTTTTGTTAATCATCTTCAAAATGAGATTTGATTTTTGTTTTGGCGTGGACGTTCTTGGTTTACAAAAAATACTGTTATAGACTGCAGCGTGTTTAAACATTAGGTGTCTTTTTAAGCCGCTAGTATTAGAGCACTTCATTTTTATAACCGTACTGATTTTCTTTTCTAAGCACAGTTTGCATGCCCAGGTTTTATTATTCCTGTCTTCCACATTTATGTGGTAATAGTCGCTCACTTTTATTTTCGATATTTTCGCTATTTTTGCACTGGGTATAAAAGCTTCTTCCTGTAGATTCGATGATGTTGATGACCATGATTCGGTTATGGAAGGGAAAGTCATATCGTAGTCGTAACGATTATCCTCATCCAAGTTAGTGATGTTTGCACTATAACTTGAAAGAACAGGACCATACGTTCGATCAGAAAAGCTGTCATCGCTGCTATATGGTTCAGGATTATCGACTTCTTCATTTTCATTTTGCTGTTTATATAAAAAGGCTACTTTTAATCGTTTCATCTTCCACTTTAAAATTTTAACACAAGTTACAACCTTAAGTTAATATGAATAAATAAGCAAACTTAGAGGTCAGAGAGTTTATATATGCAGCAAAACACAAAAATATTGAAGTGAAAGCTTTTAGTTTTTTTTATATTTATAGTTTGTACTTCAAGGATGACATGTATTTGTTGTAGGATAAATTGTTATTCTTCAGACATACATTCAAATGTCAAACCTTTTTTAAATAATCTAATTCCTTAGGCAGGACGTTGCAGTTATAACAATGGATTTCAGAAAAATATTATTATAGAAACTTATAAAAGGCAGATAAGAAAACAAAAGGTTTTTATACTTTTCGTACCCTTCAACTAGAAAGCACAAGGCAGGGTTCGGTATCCAATTTTAGGTATACAAGTCACATGGTTTCTTAAACAAGTACATTGTTAAACAAAGTTTACAGGTTTTGCAAAATAAATAATATTCATAAACAAGAAAAGCCAAAGATGCCGAGTACGGTTTATACAAAGTCACGATAATCCCTGAAAGAAACTGTATGTAGAGGTTGCTGCTTAGCTTCTTATGTTTAGGAAGGTTATTCTTTTTAACAGGTATGAAGTGATGTATGAGGTATAGAATATTTGGATCCTAAAAAGATAACAAAAATTTCAAACAATATTTTTTTTAAATGCATCTTCTATACGTTTTTAGGAAGTATTTATCCTTAAGTAAAAATGTAATCCAAATTTTGTTGCATCGCTGTCAGTTGATGTGCAATCGTAAACTTAATTTGTTGGGTATTTTAAAGATTCATGAAATGTGCTAGCGTATATTGGGTGACGTTAAATGAACTATTTTTAACTGAGACAAAAGAGGACATTTTCCCAAGACGATTTTGTTAATAAGTTGCTTTTATAGCCGACAACTTATTGTAGCATGTGATAGATAAATTAAGTACATACTTAGTTATAAATTGCAATTTTAACCAGGACTAAATACTTGCAGAAAACAGTGATTTGAAATTTAATAGATTTTGCAAAACTATCGTAAAAGATTTTAAACCCTGACTTGTCCGCCACTTAGCCATAATATTACATGATTTTTTTAGTATAGTATACAATCTTTGGGTTTGAATGCGTTTAATTTGCATTTATTGTTATAAGAAAAATATTGAAATTAAAGAGCATTCTTATTAATTTATTACTTTCAGAAGAAATATTTTCAGTTCGAAATATTAAGAATGATTTAAAGACAAACCTGAGATAGTGATCAAATAAAACGCAACCTGCATTAAATTTATATTATCAGTTGATTAATGCAATCAATTTTTAGTACTTACAGATAATAAACTGATTATATAATTTATTTTTTAGCGTTTACTTTCATTTTCCATAGTGTTCAAATACAAATATATTAAAGTAATTTTCTCTTGGTTGCTTCCAAACTTTTGGGCTACAGTTACTAGCCACTCACAACAGAAGCAATTTAATTTATTCCAGTTTCAATATTTAAAACCTATATGCGATAGGTATTATCTGAATGTATGGCTCACATAGCAATTGGTGGTTCAAAAACGTTGTTGCAACTTACAGAGCATTTTAAAAGTTGAGAAGTCAAGAATTCGAGAAATCTCGACTCGAGATCGAGAACGATATGTGAAACATGTTTCGAGAACGAGAGTTCAACCAAGTTCTCGTCTCGAATTTCGAAACGAGAACAAGAAGTAAACATGTCTCGTCTCGTTCTCGTCTCGCGGCATCACTAATAAGCCCAATTTCCTATATTATTAAGGCATTACCCACCTATGAAATAAATTATATAATATGGTGGAAATTAATTTGAGAGCGCTATGATAACAAAAGTGTTGGTCAACAACCACGTAAAGCTATTATTTAGTTAACTAAGGACGAAACTGGAAAATGATTCTGATTTGCGTGAACTAGTGGACGAATTTTTAAAACACGTATTGATTTTAGAAGCATTAAGACGACCACTGTAACAGCAATGGAATACATTACTAATAGTCCGATATGTGGCCGCTCAAAGTCCTACCGTGCCGAATTACCAGAAACAAGCAATTTTTAGGTAAAGTACACCATTGGTGATCTCAAAACTTGCCACTTTTTTTGCAACAAATGTTTTTGAAGAATTTTTTTCGTCTTCAAAATATCTCACGTAGTTATCCGACGAAACTAATTTGATGTCATAAAAACCGATAAATAGAACTTTAGATTCTTGGCCTACCGCGGGCTAAGTTGGCGGGTCTCGCTGGCAGACCAAAGTTAAGAGACAGGTAATAGCCTTTTTTTGCCTCATCGAGTTACCGAATAAAACCAACTTATTACCATAGGTTAGACCAAACTATTTATATTTTGGTCTGCTAGTATGCAGCCTGACAGTTTTTGTGTACGAACGATTTTGTCATTGACATATTAGCAGAAATTAATTAACTATATACGTATTTCTACTGCCACTTGATATTTTCGTTTATTATACTTTGCGATTGCATTATTTAAGGTACTTAAGGATAATATACGATAGTCATAGTTCATTTTCTATATTTATGTTAATCGACACGTTTCAAAAGTCAAAATAAAAACGAGTAAAAGTAGTAGACCAAAAACATACCTATATTTTTTATCAATGTTAAAATATAAGACACTTCAAGTATATAAATTATTAGTCGCAAGGAAACGCCTGCACTTTTCTTATCTGTTACATATAATTTTGACTCAGCGTTAGAAGAACTTCCAGAAATGTGTCTTCTAAAAACTTTCCACAATAGTGTCTTCCACACGTAAAGGAATGAAATCACCCTCGTACCAATGAATTTTAAAGGCATAATCTTCTGAGGCAAATTACCACATAACGTTTATGTAAATTGTTCGCAAAATGTTTTGTTTTAAGCATTTCCAATAGGGGGAGGGTTAGCAGAATCAAAATTTCGAATTTTTTAAAAAGTTACCTGTCAACATCTTTGATGAATATTTTTTGATAAATGAATTCGTGCTGTATTTACTTCTTCAAATGATTTTAATCCGTATAATTTGTTCGTGAACTTAAGGATGGTTTTCATTTTTTTTAAATTGTAAATGTCATGGGTCCTATTTAGTACTGCAAAAGTTTTTTGATATGATTAGTTTGATTTTAAAATCTGAAAGGTTTTAATTTTGCATTTGCCTTTAACAGAAGCTGAATAATCACATCCTGTATGTGCGTGCAGTGCAGGTAATGATCTGCACAGCTCGGGGTCTAGGTTTACCGCCGTTTGTAACAAGTTACATGCGGCTTCTTTGCTACCAGATGCCATCTGTATTCCTTTTGCAGGCAGTTTGTAAATATTGCCTAATAATATTATCTGTATATCAGTATCCGAACAACGAATAAATGTTGGTGCCTATTTAGCTTCGCTCAGATGGAATGTAATTTCGGTGTCGTTTTTCTCTTGATGGCAGATATCTCTTCATTTTTAATAATTTTTTAATTTTTAGCTCTTAAAGGAAGACAGGTTCTACTATCGGTCAAAAATACATTTCTCAGTACGATGTTGAAGACGTTCTGTCGCTCTGGGCTTTTATTGGTAGAAAGTAATATAAAACAAATTGGGTTTAGATTTCGAAAATGCCATGATAAGAGAAAATTATTAAAAGAACGATATGATATTGTGACTTGGCGTTCTCGTTAGTTGCGTGCATTGAGGGAAAACAATGCTCTTTTTGAAGACAAGCGACCCGTGACATACTTGGATGAAGCGTACATTCATCCAACGTATGGTGTTTCCAAGTGTTTGCAGTCTGAAGATGCGCCTGGCGTATATAAAGCTGACAGAGCTGGTCAACGGTATATTATTACTCATGCTGGTGGATGTTATGGTTTTGTTAACAATGGGCTTCTAACCTTTAAATCAAAGTCTAAGTCTGGAGATTATCACGACGATATAAATCACGCGCAATTTATGTAATAGTTGGATAAACAGTTGATTCCAAATTTGCCTCCTAATGGAATTATCGTCATAGATAATACACCCTATCATAGCGTTCAAATTAATAAACCTCCTACTACATCTGCACGTAAATAAATAATTCGTGATTGGCTTGACAATCAAGCCATACACACAAGAGACGATATGCGGAAAGCAAAATTGCTGAGTTTAGTTAAAAAGGTTCCATGTAATAAAATGTACTATGTTGACGAGAATTTTAAAAATCATGGTCACACTGTATTATGATTACCACCATACCATTGCGAGCTCAATCCAATTGAATTAATATGGAGTTTGGTTAAGCATAAGGTTGCTATGCATAATGTTGCAGAGCGAAATCAAGATATAGAAAAATTTATTAAAAAGTGCATTTGCTGAAACAAGTCAATCGAATTGAGAAAACATTGTATATATGTAAAGCGCTTAGAAAATGAAGTTTTGGTAAGAGGTTTGTTAGTTGACGACACAATTCAAAAATTGCAGTTTGTAGTTAACACTGGTTCATTAGACGATGGAACAGGAGAAAGCGCTAGTGACTAATTAATTTACGTTAACACTGGTTCTAGAGAAACTAAAAGATAAAGATATTCAAGAAAAATTAAAAAAAAAAGTCAAATGAATTGCTGAAAGATATCGGGAAAATATCTGATACTAAGGAAGTAGAAACAGAATGGAATAACATTAAATCCAGCCTAAATATAGCGGCCAGAGATATTCTGGGGTATACACAAAAAAAAAACAAGCAACCATGGATAACAAAGGATATCCTAAATTTAATAGAGGAAAGGCGAAAATACAAAAATAGATCAGACAAAAAAGCAGAACAGAGATACCAAGCCATAAAATGGGAAATTATTCGCAAATGCAGGAAAGCTAAAGAACAATGGATTGATGAAAAGTTTTGCACGTTTCGTCAATCCATTGTTCTTTAGTTACAAACCACGATGGAAGTAGGAATGACAGATGAAGCATACAAACTAATTAGACTCAATTTTAGAGATATAGAACCTTATAGCAAAAATATAAGGGAGGCGGAAGGAAACTTCATTATAGAAAATGTAGAGAAAGTGGGTAGATGGCAAGAATATATACGGAATTTATATGCAGGAGAGAAACTAACAGCATTAGAACAGAAATTAGACATTGAAAATGATGACTTGGGATATCCTATACCTAGAGATGAGTTTGAATTAGCATTAAAGGGTCTGAAAAATGGTAAAGGTACAGATAAGGTGCAAGCAGAAACTCTAAAAGCCGCTGGACAAGCAGTAACAGAACGTCTCTTCCAACTTGTAAGTTATATGTACGAGACAGGCGAGATACCCAAAGATTCCAAACATAACATCATAGTAACTATACCAAAAAAAAAGGCGCGGACAGATGTGAAAATTTTTGAACAATAGGTTTGACAGCACACGTGTCAAAAATATTAACCAGAATTGTACAAAAACCAGTGGAAAAACGGGCTGCAGAAATACTAAGAGAAGATCAATTTGGCTTTAGGCGAAACAGGGGAACACGGGAGGGTATTTCAGCTTTGAGAGTGATAATGGAAAAAACAATAGAGAAAGGTGAAAGCGTGTATATAGGGTTTCTAGATCTGGAAAAAGCATTCGACAATGTGAAATGGGAAAAAATGTTCGTAATACTCAAAAAAAATGGAATGAGTTATAAGGATAGATGAATTGTACATACCTTATACAAAGAGCAAACAGCAGTAATAGAATTAGAGCAGGAACGTAGTAAAGTAAACATTAGGAGAGGGGGAGACAGGGATGTGTTCTATCCCCATTAATTTTTAACTTGTACATTGAAGAGGCAATGAATACTGTCAAATGCAGGAAGACATTTGGAATTACTATGCACGGAGAAAAGATTGATGTTTTAAGATTTGCATATGATATAGCGGCATTAGCATCCAGCTAGGAAGAGTGAGAAGCTGCCCTTAATGAAATGGAAACAGTTCTAACAGAGAGATACGGTATGAAAGTTAACAAAACTAAAACTAAAATACTAGTATGCAAATGAGAGGAAAATAAATCAAAAACAAGGATACAAATATCTAACACGAACTTACAAGAGATTAGGGATTTCCGCTACCTAGGAAGCCAAATAACGCAAGTTGGGAAAAGCGCAAAAGATATAAAACAAAGATTAGCACAAGGCCGTGCTACATTTAACAAAAAAAAGCAACTACTGTGTTCAAAGACAACAAACATAGAAACAAGGAAAAGATAGCTTAAAACATATGTGTGGAGCACAGCACTCTACGGCTGTGAAGCCTGGACAGTAGGAGAAGCGGACAAGAAAAAAGTAGAAGCCTTTGAAATGTGGTGCTACAGAAGTATGATGAAGATATCATGGACAGACAAAGTTAAGCACGAAGAGGTACTAAAAATGGTAGGGGAAGAAAAAAATATGTGGAAAACGGTAAAAAATAGGAAAGATAAGATGATAGGCTATATACCACGGCATGAGGGAATAGTGCAGAATATATTAGAAGCAGAGATAGGAAAAAAAAGAAGAAGAGGTAGACCTAGGTTAGACTACTGCTCACAGATAGTGAAAGATGTAGGCTGTTGGAACTTCAGCGAAATGTGTAGGGTAGCTCAGAATAGAAATCAATGAAGGTACGCATCCAACCAGTCCCAAGATGGATAAATTAATGACGAAAAAAGTAACTGTATTTAAACATGATGATTATTATAAGCAATTACAGGTATTGGTTAGGCAATATTTTTGAATAATGTTAATTGTGTGAAAGGATTTACTGGAAAACTACTAATTCGGCAAATGTCTAATGTTGTGGTATCTTGGCAGCCACAGGCTGCTTAACCCCCTTCACTGAATCTCGGTGAAATACTGCATAAAATTAGAAAACAACAGCAGGGGAATCGAGCTGTATACAGGCTGTGTGAGAATTTCAGGGAACTGTGTAGGCTAACTCAGAATATAAATAAGTGCAGGTACGTGTCCAACCAGGAAAACCTAATGACGAAAAAATAAGCGCAGATAAATCTTATGATTATTATAAACAACTACAGGTGTTGGTTGTGAAATATCTGCAACTAATGTTGACTGTGCGAAAAGATATATTGGAAAAAACATTAAATCGGTAAATGTTTAAATGCTGGGGGAACTTGGCAGCCACGGACTGCTTACCCCCCCCCACAACCACTGAATGTCGGAGAAATAGGGTATATAATTGTAAAACAATAGAAGAGGACCGAACATCATCAAACTAGAAAGAACAGCGCCTATGATGAAGGACAACAAACATAGAAACAAGAAGAAAATTGTTGAAAGCTTATGTGTGGGGCAGAGCACAGTATGCTTATGAAATACGGGCCGTCGGAAAAGCAGACAGAAAAACGACAGCAGCCTTTCGGAATGCTGTGCTTCAGACGTATGAGGATGATAACATGGACAGACAAAGTTAATAACAAATAGGTTATAGAAATAGTAGGGAAACCAGGATATCTGTGGAAAAAAGTAGGAGAAACAGAAGCGCAGAATACGTTCTAAGGCATTTTTGGAAGTATGGGATATATTACAAGCAGAGATAGGACAAAAGAGATAGATGTAGACCTAGATCAGATAGTGATAGATGCAGACTGTGCAAATTTCAGGAAAATATGTAGGTTAGTTCTGAACAGGAAACAATGATGGTATGCGTCTAACCAGTTCTAAAACTGAAGACCTAATGATGATGAAAAACTATCTATTAAAAAATTTAGAGTTGCTGACAAGAAATTTTGAATAATTTTGACAAAGATGTTGAAGAGAGTTTTATTGAGGAATGTGTTCAAATGTATCTGTAACATTTATGTAACTGGTTGCGAAAAAACACCTTTAACGAAATGTATCCAAAGGTTGATATAGAATTAAAAATATTCAAAAGTACCGCAGTTACAAACTGTACGTTTGAACGATCATTTTTTTTATCTCCGACGAATAA
Organism: Platerodrilus igneus; assembly: GCA_036346225.1. NCBI lineage: Eukaryota > Metazoa > Arthropoda > Insecta > Coleoptera > Lycidae > Platerodrilus > Platerodrilus igneus. The sequence goes on from JARFIW010001288.1 coordinate 1,699,963, forward strand.
AAAATTATTTAAGATCAACAATGTTTGAAAAAAGTTTAATTTTTCTGAAATTTTGATTATAGAATGTGAAGTGGTCAACAACATTTCCTTTAACGATTTAATCAGAACATTTGCCGAAGCTAAAGCACGACGTAAAATGCTGTAATGAAGTAGAAATATTAACTTCACTTCAGGAATGTGTTACTACACGTCACTATACTGTGTGTCTTTCAGAACTTGAAACATACAAGTTTACTAATGTCGAAAAGGGAAGAATTGCTGTGTACCTACAATTCAAAAAGTGATAGAGATTTTTAGATAGGCGTACTTCTGATGTTAATTGACTGTTTAGAAGTAAATAATTATGAAGCTTCGGTACGTGCGTCGACCTAAGGTAAATCTACCTCATTGCGAACCTTAGATTTTCACTATTCATCCCTTCCTAACATTCATAAATTTCAGTGTTCCGAATTTTCAAGGACATCCGGTATGTCATAGCAATATCGTACTGATGTATAATATCACATAAAGTAACAAACCAATTCTGAAGTTAGTTTACTGCGTTTAATCATAATGCACTCTTGGTTAACTAATTATCAGATATTCTAAAAACTAAACTTCAATTTTTTTTAAACATAATTAATTTTTGATTAAAAATTTGTACGAAAGATACTAATAAATCTATTATGAATATTATAGTTTTATTGTTCTATAAAAGAGAAATTATACTCTTTAACAGTGGCATAAAATCAGAAATCCGCCCCTTGTGGTAAAACATTGCGATTCATATTTTGTAAAACTGTGGACTTATATATTTTTCTAATGGAGTTAATACCTCAAAAGTTAATATTCTATACTTAACGTTTGTGCTCATTTAATACTTATTTATTAACATATGCATTATTATTATTATTATTATTACTTTTTTTTGTTTTCCATCTCATACAGTTTCATATGGTATTAGTAGATAAGCAAGTGGACTACTGTCAAACGTGCTTTCTCTTCTTCTATAACTTATGTTATTCATTTAGAAAATTTCAGTTATTGTACGTGTCCAGTATGATTGATTTTGTGGATGTCTGAATGTGTTTGGATGCGGTTGTAGCTTTTGGATGTTTTGGTGTAGGTTGTTCTGTGTGACTGCTGAACTTAATAATATGATCGGTATTATTTCTACTTTGTCTTGGTGTCACATGTCTTTGATTTCTTTAGTTAGTTGTATGTATTTTTCTATGTTTTCTCCTGTTTTTGTATATTGGTTGTGTTTGGGATAGATATTTCTATTGGTTGTGCGATTTTCTTTTTTTGTGGATGCGTATAATGCCTGGTCTGTTGTGAGGTGTTGTTTTGTCGGCTATTATGCTTTTGTTCCGGTATAGCTTGTGTTTTGAGTTTTCAAATATGTTTTGCAGTGTGTATTTGTATATTGGTATATGTTCCTTTGTGAGTTTGTGTTGTAGGGCTAAGCGTTGATGTATTATTTTTGCGGCGTTGCCATGTCGTTTGATGTATTCTTTGTTTACTAGTATTGGACATCCGCTTGTCATGTGCTCTATTGTTTCTATTTGTTGTCTACACAATCTACATTTGTCTGTTGTTGTGTTGCGGTCTTTGATAATATGTTTACTAAAATAGTATGTTGATTGTCTGGTCTTGTATCGCTATTATGAATCCCTCCGTTTCACTGAATATAATGCCTTTCTTGAGCTGTGATTGATGCTTCTTGGTCGATATGCGATTGTGTAAAGTACTGTGGATATTTTCCATGTAATATTTTTTCTTCCAGTTTCCTTGCTTTGTGAGTGTTGTTGTGATTTCTTCTATGGGGTTGAAAGTACTGTTATTAAGTTGTAGTGGCGTGGCTGATGTGTTTGCGTGAATGATCGCTTTGTGTATGTTACTCGTTTCTGCTCTTTTTATGAGGTAGTTTCTTAATTATCTATTTGTTTGGTGTACATGTTTCTTATATTAATGGATCCTCTTCCTCCATCTTTCTATAGCTGAGTAGATGTGGTGTATTCTGTACTTGTGACATTGCGACCGTGCGAGTGTGTTGAGTGTGTCTAGGTCAGTATTGTTCTATCTTATTATGCCTAAAGGGTAAGGCAGTGCGGGTATTGCGTATGTGCTTATTGTTATTGTTTTGTTTCTTGCTGTAAGTTCCGTTTTAAGTATTTTACTGTGTTTGTTTGTATTTTTGTTTTAGTTCTTCTTTCATTTCTGAGTGTTTTGCTTGTATCCTAGATATATGTATGTGCTGTGGTGTCCATTCCTTCTATGTTATCGTTGTTGTTGTTTAGCGTACAGTTCTCTCGTTTTGTTAGTTTACCTTTCATTATACTTTTTTTCTTACATTTGTCTGTTCCGAAGGGCATGTTTATGTCGTTGCTGTATGTTTCTGTTATTTTAAGTAGATGATTGAGTTGAGTTTGTTGATGCTATTAATTTGAGATGAATTATTTTGTGTGGGTGTGTACCTGTGATGATGTACCCGTATTATGTGTTGTATAGTGTACTCGACAGTGGGTTTAGTGCTAAACAGAACCAGAAAGCACTTAGGGAGTTCCCCTGGTATATGCCTCTTCTGATCTCTATTGGTTTCATTTTTATGTTACCTGTGCTTGTTTTCAGGATTAGTGTTGTGTTCCAGTGTTACATTATTGTATTTAGGAATTTTTTAGTGTTGTGTTTGCTTGGAATATTTGTAATATGTGTATTAGAATGAGTGTGGTACGCTTTGTTTGCCTTCTGGTAGTCTATGTATGAGTAGTTTAATGCTTTTTTTAAATTTTAGCTTGGTATGTTATTTCTGTGTTTGTTATAAATTGCTCTTTACATCTTCGTGTTTTTTTGTTGCATGCTTTTTGTTCCTCTTGTATTATGTTGTTTTGTGTTGCTTGTGCGACTGTATTGTTATGAATGTTAGTATTTTGTATATTTTTGGTAAGCATGTTATTGGGCTGTATTTTGATAAGTTTGCTGTGTCTTTCTCATCTTTTAGGTTGATATATGTTATTCCTTCTGTTAATGTGTGTGGTGTTATGTGTGGTTATGTAATATATTTGTTGAATAATTTTGCTAGGTCCGCGTGTGTCGTAAATTTTTTAGCCAGAAGTTTACCATTTTGTTGTTGCCAGGTGTTTTCCAGTTGTGTGATTTGTTAATAGTTTAGCTAATTTCTTCGCGTGTGATGGTTATTTTTGCATTTCTTTATTGTGTTATATATTTGTTTGTTTCTGTTTGGATCCATGGTGCGTGCTGGTTGTGTTGTGTTGGGTTGGACTATAGTGGGATGTTTATTGTAATTTTATTTTCATCTATAGTTTGGTAGAATTTCCTTTGGTTTTTGATGAATGTTTTGTTTTGTTCTTTTCTGTTATTGTTTTCTAGGTATTGTCTGTGTCTTTTGGCTAGTGGTGGTAGTTTTTGTTTTTTGTTGTCTAGTTGGTCAATTGCTTTTTCTTTTGGGATTTTTCTTATCGCTTTTCGTTTTCTTCTTATATTTTTCTTTTATGTATTATATTAGCTGTTTTACGCCTTTTCTGTTTTAATATTTTTGTTTGTATTCTGTGTTACCATGGTAGTACTGCTTGTTTCTTTTGTTTATTGTCTGTTGATTGCGAACACCCCCTGGACGTGGCTTCGTAATAACCGCAGATGGTCGGGGTACGACATGCAGCATAAACGTCTAGTCAATGTATCGGAGCCGATAGAGGATAGTATTGTGTTTCTAAAAAGTTTGCTTTTAATCTCGTAAATTAAGCATTTTCCCTACGCCTAAAAGGTTCGGATGACTTTCGACTTAAATCTACAGCATACAATGCAAGAAACCAGTGTTTAATCAAGATTGGGTATCCTGAAGAAGAGTCATACGTATTAAGTAAACAGTATGTGGACATTGAATTAAAAGGACATCTTAGTTTCTTATTCAAAGGCGCTTAAGATCTGTTCGTTAAATTTACGAGCTTACATGGTATAATATTGAAAGATCTTGAAGAATTGGAAAAGGCATATAAATCACTTTACCATGCGACTAGAGCAGCAGATTGCAAAAATTTATATATACCTAATACAAATATCCAAACTGTAGCGTTCGAAATATCCCAAGCTGTTACGGATTATCTTAGTCGCGTTGAGAGTTCGATAAAAAGAACAAACTAGTCAGTATTGCGCAAATATGAGTAAGGAAATCATCGTAAAAGAATTGGTTAAACCAGCTTGCAAAATTTTTCTGCGCCGACATACTATCCTTAAGCCTATTAAAAGAGATCTCTTGCAAGTTGACTTGACGGAATTTCAAGCTTACGCTTACGTTAATAAAGGTTACAATAGTTATAAATACGTTCTTATTGCTAGACCTCTAAGAAATAAAACTGCACGGTAAGTTACCTATGCGATGAAGAAAATTTCGAAAACTCTGATACAGTAGAAGAAGAGTAATGCAACAAAAGTCAATTTGCAAACGGATTTGAGCAAGGAATTTTACAATAAATCGTTTAAAAACTTATGCGAAATTATAAAAGAAACCATTATTCTACACATTCAGCGACTAAAGCCAGTATGGCAGAACAACTTATCAGAACAATTAAAGGTATGTTGCACAAGAGATTGTATTTACAAGGAAACTGAAAATGGCTCAAAGTTTTGCAAAAACTAATTGGGGAATACAACAACAGTAACCACCAGTTGGTAGGGATGCCCCCTATTGAGGCTGAAGCACATCTAGAAAAAGTTGAGATTTTTGTAGACAGTGGTTTTACATGTCAAAGGAACTTGCCTAAAATAGAAGATGTGGTCTATAGAATTATTCAAAGTAGTCAAAATTCAACGGAGAAGACCCGTCACTTAATAACTTCAGGATTTAAACGATAAACCAATTTTGTGTACCTTCTACAAGAAGGAACTTCAGGTTACGAGTTCGTGAGACATTTACTAAATTGAAATAGTGCTCCAGAAAAGAAACAAGGGGCGAGGGTTGTTGATTAAATGGTATGGAGTCAAGATCTTAAGGTGGGATAGCATAGTTATATGAAGCTTTATTTCAAAGTTTGGTCATTTGTGAACCAGCTCTCAAAGGGGATACATGTATGTTTTGGATATCCAGGGCTTCCAGTACAAGTCAAGCAAATTTTTTGTGAAAGAAATAGCTGTACTGAATGTTGAAAGAGATGAGTTACGGCGCGAAATTCTGAATATGCCTTTATGAAGTCAAAACTTGGATGAAGGTTTCCAAAGACAAACGATTTTGGTAAAAATCCCCTACACGGATTGGACTGGAACATCTTTGCGACCTATAAAATATCAGCTCAATATTTAAGTTTTTTTCTGCAAGAAACAGTACCTGTAAATGGAACCGTTTATGTAAAAGGGTTGTTAAAGAAAAACATCATCAACTGCTACCTTTCGACTATCGAGGTTGTAAATCTTGAACAGTTTGGTGTTCCGAATTTCAAGCAGTTACAAAAGGATAGCCAATCTAACTATTGTTTATTGCATTAAAAAAAATTTTAAATTTTGCAATGCAGAATGTAGGTCTATTAAAAAACTGTATTTTTTAAATAAATTGTTATACTGATTTGATTCTTTTAATTAAAAAGGTTTTATTAAAATATGTTTTAAAGGCGAATATGTACATAAAAATAAGAAAAAAGTTACTTTATTTATACCCTAAAGTTGTCTTGCAAGCAAAGTAACTGAATAATAATACAAAATCGCAGTTTAAACATGCAAGTTTTGAAACAAAAAATATTGTACTTAACTAAAATTTTCACACCTTAAAATTCTGCAACACCATAAACTTTAAGCGACTGCGTTTTTTTTTCACTAAATAAATTTAAATAAAGTTTAATATCATTTTTTCAAGTATTTATGCATATAGAGAACGCAAAGGTAACGTTTTTCCATTCACCTAATTTATTCAGAAACACCTTAGGCGGTGAAGCTAATTGTCACGTTGAGCTGTTGGCATTGTAGAAAAAAACCTTCAAATTTACCATTAATAAGTTAAACGTCATTTATTAAACGAGTGTAATATTTCTTTTGTATCAACACATAGAGAGAGCGAAAATAATGGGTTTCCATTCACCTAATTTATTTAGAAACGCCTTAGGCAGGTGAAGCTAAACATTATATTGAGCTGTTTTCCTTGAGGGAATATACCTTCAAATTTACTATTAATAGGTTAAATATCATTTAGAAAAGAGTGTAATATTTCTTGTTGAGCTGTTAAGGATGCTTGGGAAATACCTTCAAAATTATAATATTCCGAAAGTATGCCTTAATGTTTTTACTGCAAATTGAATTACATTGAAAACCGATTATAGATCTACCTTCTACACTTAGAACGTTGCAGACCTGCAAACTTAAATACTGAATATAATAACCTTTGATACATAGTATGTAATACGAAAATTTCCGAAATCCACGATATTAATAAATATTTTTTGTGTTTTATTCTTTCGTCAATTTTATCGAGTTAAATCTAAACATAAATGCAGGGGTGTTTTGCTGTTATGTTTTGGGTATTAAATAGCATACGGGCTTTTGTTGCTAATAATTTTAAAAGACGGGATAATAAAAAAGGTCTTAAGAAATTTAGTGGAGTAAAATTGAAACACAATATGTTTATTAGATAGGGTAATAGAAAGCGTATAGATGTATTTATTGTGACCGCCATAGTTTTTTTGTAAATTTCAATATAATTTAATAGGTTAAATAATGTATTTATCTTAAGTACCGCTAACAATTAGTATTAACAAAAATCTAAAAATAGGAATAGTAGCTAGAGGGTTGCCTCCATCTGAAAAATTCTAAAAAAAACAAGTAGCGAAAAAAGTAATATTAATTGCTATTTTAAACGACGGAGTTATATTAAAAATACCGCCAACCATTGGTACTGGTAAACAATTTAGAAATAGGGGTAGCGGTTAGAGGGATTTGAAAAATTCTAAGAGATACAAGTAGCTGAGAAAATTCTATACTAATTTGATAAGTTATACTATTGGAAAATGTACACAGAGTGAGTACAAAATACAAATAAGGATAAGTGTAGAGAAAAGTATTAGTTGTTTAATAATTCATAATTAAGAATGCTACAAAATTCGGCGTTTCTAAAGTTGAAGCACCTACATAATTCAATATGAAATCTGTAGCTTTTCCGGACTTTTACCCCAAAATTTTTTTCATATTTAAGAATAAGACCTAAGTTAATCTATAAGATTAGAAAAAAACTATATTTAAATACAAACAGGTAAAACCCACGATAACATAGTTATAAGCATCACTTCTCCTGTCAAGACTGGCATATAACACTAATTAATACAATAAGGAACTGCCGTGCTTAAGCGTCAGCATATAAGACGAGGGAACCATGTTCCGGAGCATTAGTGGTCAAAGTATTATCGAGTTAATCTAAATTACAGGTTAAAGATTAATTTTTTCTGGTGTTAGCGTTACAAGTGATCTAAGAGTGCCATTAGATCTCAAAAAATTAGTAAGTAAGTCCACCTATACGCTAAATGATTGTACATCAAATTTTCACCATTATAATGTGAAAGATAGTTTTAATTTATACGGTGGCCTGCGACCAATCATACACATTATTTACAATAGTAGAATGTGCCAAAATTATACTATAAAAATGTACTAGTTTGAATGGAGGGAGTTTTGCAAATTTCAATTATCATTTAAAATTACACAATTTACCCTAGAAGCAGCAGACGTAAGACTGAATGGTTTATCAGATGGAGATATCTTACAATTTCAACTGGATCGTGAATTCAAATTGAAACTGATTGCCGAAACATCTAATAGAAGTGTATAGGTGGCGAATAAATTTCAAGAAGAAAATTTATATATTATGGAAATTACGAAAGGTAGAAATATTATTGTGTTATCTAAGATACCAGTGCTTCAAGCTGTTAAATTTGAGAGAATTAATATGTTACAAAATGGAGGAGCTGAGATGTAGAAACTTTCTAGAATTTTACGGAAAGCTTGTAGGTGTTATAAAAAATGCAAGTAGAAATTCGACAGATTAAGAATGGGTTCAAACGCTGTTAGAAGGAGAGAGTTGTGCAAGCAGTTTTTAGTTTAATGATTGCAGCAATGTATATTACGTGACAGTTTTGGAAATTAATAAATGCCATTTCATTCAGTACTTAAAATATGCGAGTGTGGTGCGATTGTTCAGGCAAATGTTTAAAGATTTAGCAATCCCAGATTCACCAGGCTCCGCTTATCACAGCGAATGCTAGTCAAGAATGCACGTATATATAATTACATTACGATATTTCTTGATAAAGTTTGTTTTACTTATTTATAATCTTAACACCAGATAAAATTATTGTTGATAAATGTATTAAATTATGTTGTTTTTTTATTCTTGGGTTTAAGGTGGTAGCCCTAGGAGAGGCGTTGGGAGGGACTGATAGACGCTGCGTGGTGTAAAAATTATTTGTTTAACAATAAACTTCCAGATAAATTAAAAATGAAATCTGTGCATTAAACAATAAAGCGAGATGTGCAAGTAATGATTTCGATTGACCAGATAGCTTAGTAGTTAAGGTGTATTTTGCATGCAGGCAGCACGGGTTCGAATCCCTTTTCAAATAAAATGTTTTTCTGAAAACTTGTGATAAAAGGTATATACAGAATGGAACAAAGTGGATATATACAGAACAAGTCAAAAGTCGTAAGGTAAGAAAAATTTCAGAGTGATGTAAAAAATGACAAATAACAAATGTGACGTAATAAAGAAAATGGCGGATGACAGATGTGAAGTAGAAAAATGTTGGATGAGAAATGTGACATAAGAAAAAATTGTATTATCGTTAATAAATTTTCCAATTACCAAACGATTAGTGCTAATGAATTTCCATTAAAAAACGATTAGTACTAAAGTTTTTTTATTAAAAAAATTAGTGCTAATGAGATTTTCCATTAAAAAACGAATGGTGATAATGAGTTTTTCTATTATAAACGATTAGTGCTAACGAGTTTTCCCATTAAAAAGCGATTAGTGCTAATGGGGTTTATAATTTTTTAATTCGAAAAAACGATTAGTGGCGCTGTGGCCATGCCGCTACTGACACAAGATGAATTTTTTAGCAACTGAACCCATGAGGAAATTTCTTATTTAGCAATACCAGTAATTGTAACCTATTGTCGTGCTGGCAATTATTATAAGAAAACAATTTAAAGGCAACCTTGACCCCCCAAGTCATGAAGTTACTGATTTAATTATTTGAGTATTAAAGTTTTTATAAAAGAAACAAAAAGAAAATGTACCACCGCTTTCATTTCTAGGATAAAAATATCCGATGTCATTTTATAAACAACTAGTGCCATTAATATTTCAATCAGAAAATTTACTGAAACCTGGAGCTTTTACTGAAGAAAATAATATATATTCCAAGCAGGGTAGGGATCTTTAATCTTCGTGACAACACACGCACGGGGCCACAATTTACCTCTCATCAGAACGAGTCTGTATTTTTGTGAAAGATGCTCACCAAACATTTTTCAAGCGGGATTCGAACGCGGGACATAGGTCTTAGTAGTCACACGCAAACTAACTAAGATACGGTGCCGCCTAAAAAATCTCATTCACCGCAACTATTGTCTTGCACATTATACAGTCTTTTTATTGAGATGATCTTGGTTGATTTATAGTACTATAGTACTATAATCAGCAAAGAGTATCTCGATATTTGTGATATCTTAATTAAAATGACGTAGTCAAAAGATTCACTTCTAAAGTGATCAATTGTTATAATAAAACTGCTGCAATTTTACTTTTTATTATTCTTTTGTTACAAAACGCTTATCAATAAAAATACTGAAACTGTTGAATAAATTAAATTAAAAATACCATTAGAGTAGAGTTTGTAAAAGGCATCTGAAGTGCTTAGATCCAGGGACCCAGATAGGAGTGATGGCAGGAGAAGGTCACAGTGCTCCCACACACCGCGAAAACAACATGAGTATATGATGTTGTGTTCGAGGGGACGGAAGCTCCTTTAACCACGTCAATGTTTACTCTGCGCTTTATACTGTAATGCAATGTTACACATTTGGGATTTATTTGTGGAGTATAGACTAATTGTTATTTCTCACAAACAACTAAATTTCGCGTATTTTATTTGTAATGACATAGCCAAAAACAAGGATATCTGGAATTAAATATCTGAGGAATGTACAATGTTGTAATGCTTTTCGTTCGGAAATAAATGCGCAACGCCCGTCTGCAATTCTATAACAATACTACAAATACTAATAATCCGACTGGAAGATTTGGCGACTGCTTGACTATACTAGTTTGTCGCAGAATCAGTACAATTACCTCAAACAATTACTAAGCGGTATCGCCTAAAACTCAGTTTGACAATAAAGCGTCTCACCGACACTGTACAAATACTTTTAAAATATTTTCACTTCGAAAACAGCTCATCCAAACCTCTTTGTTACAGGATATTGACGTTTTTCTACTTAGCTGCATTCAACTGGTGGCTTTTATTATGCCCGACAACTCTATCACACGACTGGCAAATGGGATCCGTGCCGTTGATAACATCTATAACTGATTCACGTAATATTGTTACGTGCCTCTTTTATGCTTGTGCACTAAAATTGGCAATAAAAAGTATGGCGGATTTCGGGGTGAGTATAAATTTTAATATAATAATTGTTTTGCTTTTGACAAGCATATGTGCATCACTTTAACTTTAAATGAGGTTGACTTTAAATTTGATAGTCAAATGCATTTTGCACTGATGATGTCTTATTAAGGCTCTAGAGCACTTCTTGATTTTAGTAATACTGATTTCGTGTTGAAAGTGTGACGGTTTTCGTCCGCGTTATATATGAATACTGTACTAATATTCTACAGCAATAAGTACTTTTAAAACTGGTTTGCATTTTTAAATATAATTACTAGTGCGAAAATGTTTTCATGCAATATGTCTCTGCAAACGTACAAAATAATTGATTCGAACTGGCACAAGTATCTAGATATGGATATCTCTTCTTATAATAAGATTACAAGAGTTGCTATTTATTATATACGTTGGTATGTCTCTCTAAAGTATTGGATTAATATAAGCGCGAACGCACAAGAAGAACTTTCCTTAAAGTATACGTATCCACAAGACTAATCCTAGACGATCAGTCGCCTCCGTAAATAACTAATAGTGCGGTATATCTCACCAATTACACTGAATAACAAAATTTTTTTTTGTTTCTTGATGTGTTGTAACATTATTTTGTAATGTTAACTAATAGACAGATTAATTAATTAATTAAAATTCATTAACTTGCATAACTTATAGACAACAATTCCATAATAAATTATTTTTATAGTTTAGTTAGCATTCCTCATAAAAAACCAGGTTTAGAAATAGCCTAAGGCTTAACTATTAAAAATTCCAGCGGCTGTCATCATAATTTAAAGCTCTACCCTCGCAAATCAAATACAATAACCCTTTTAAATCTTATGTCGGTTACAGATTGACGAATCTGATAAAATTAAAATGGAATAGTACCTTTTAACGTAATTAAAGAAAAGCAATTTTCTGTTGAAAAGCTTAATTTTCTTAATAATTTCTTTGATTGACAAGGGTTATAGAAAACGAAACATTGAAAATAGCCAAACTATTTTTCCAATTTGATTTGTTCAAAGATTGCAAGGAATTTTAAGTAGTCTGGAGACATCCATTGTATTTAAAATCCATTTCGGCTTAAGTGGGTTAACCGGTCTTTTGTTAATGGCAGACTACTGTCGCCAATAGGTATGGTCCACAATCAAGCAATTAAAATTCCGAGAAGGTACCAAATATTTAAACTCTTACAAAAATAATTGCATCCGTGACCCTTATTTTGAAAGGGGTTGGATTTGGTTTTTAAAATCTTGTTTTTTGGGAGGTGCTGTTCAGTCATTGGATAACAGAAATATGACGTAAGCAATGGTTAGAGTAGGAATTAATCTATATAATTTAAAGCTTTAGAAAAAAGACAGAGTTTTTTCCAATGGAGTTGTCCGTGGTCAAAAGGTAGAAACGTAGTCACAGAAGTTCGCGGGTAGCGTTCTCCGGCATCACAGATATGATATTTCACTTAGTATCACGATAGTGAAATTGGAAAGGAGTAATTAACTCTTTCAGTTCGCGAGGGTTACGCCCGTGTGTTCGCGGATTTATCAGTGATACAAGGTAAATAATAAAAAGCTTGTAAGCGTGTGACGCACAAGTTAAGTTATATTATCAACAAGATCCTGCCGGGTTTGTGTGCCAATTGAATTATTTAATAGTTGCGAAGATCCGGAGCAACAAGGAGATCCCCCCTCCACAATTTAAGAGCTGTTCTGCGTTGAAAGGCAAGCCATCACACAACTGATGATTTTTAGAAGTAAGTTTTTATAGTTAAGTTAGCATGACCAATTTTTAGTTAATTTATTTGTTAGGACGTTTTGGCCATAAACCGTAGGACTAATTTAGTGTAAAATTTATAAGATAAGTTTTCTTTCATATGCAATGTTTGGGAATTACTTATGTACGCAAAATTATCATAATTCCATATTCACCTATTCAATTAAATTTTTAAATTAAAATTAATGAATGTAAGAGGTTCACGTTTATTGCTCTGTTAATTAAATAGTTTTGTTTGCCGTTGATTAAGTCAATAGTTTTTTATTTTTTTATCATGAAAGTTGCATAAGTATTCAAAAAGATAAGAGTTGATTAAAAGAAACAATTGTCCTCCTTGGGATGACAAGCCTCTCAAAGTTTTGCACGAACATTTGGACATTCTCGACTTGTCTGGCGCCCATGGTAATTGTCATTAAGCCACAATATTTATGAAAGGAAAGTTCCAAATTTTTTGTAGTATATTATATATTAATTTAGCCCTTTCCGCAAAATTTTAACCCTCTATATGATCCACGACCTTCCGCTAGCTAATGTCGGTGACCTCCTTTTAATTTCTGGTTTACAGGCCGCCCCCATTTTATAATTTTACTGGAAAATATATACTTAGTAGCTTTTCCGCCTGTAGCAGTGTAATGGGCATTTAATACGTTTTATTATGCAAAGTTTATATTTGTTATGATAAAATTATGCATTCCACATCACTACCGAATCTCAACATTTTTGCGTGTAATTTTCGTTTGTAGGTTAGAGTAGAATTTATTTAAAAAGAGTCTGTACGTCATTTGACATATGCGCAAACCTTGAAAGTCAGTGGCGTAGCGGATTTAATATTTGTTATCAATCTCCCATAGAGTAAATGTTCTAAAATCAAGCTTTATTTTGTTGGTGGTTTCAATTTACATGGCGAATACGTGAATAAGCAAGCCATAAAACACAAGGAAACAGAAAGAAAACTATGAAAGCGTAAGAAATAAATATAGAATATCAAAGTCACAAATATCACTTGACATTTAACAGCAAATTATCTACGCCACTGATATACTGAACGAACACGCCTATTTATAAACAATGGACTAATCTGACACCGTTTTAGCCGTGTGCGCATGATGACGTACAGGCTCTTCTTAAATAAATTCTACTATACCTTTGGAGTATCCCTGTTTAGCTTTCAATAATCATCATCATCATTAGGTCTTCAGTCCTGAAACTGGTTAGACGCGTACCCTCATTGTTTCCTATTCTGAACTAACCTACACATTTCCCTGAAATTTGCACAGTCTGCATTTATCACTATCTGATCTAGATCTACATCTACCTCCTTTTTTCTATCTCTGCTTGTAATATATCCCATACTATTCCCCAGAAATGCCTTAGAACGTATTCTGCCCGTCTATTTCTTTTGTGATGGTGTAATAGCCGAATAATTTATAGTTATTACATTGTATTAAGTTTAAGCATTTAAAAGGTGAGTGACTTGTATAAGAAGTGAAAAGTGCGGAAATTGTACAGGAAGACAATCAAGAAGTACACGTGCAACGAACTCTAGGCTAGGTGTAATTTGAATTAGTAAGTAAGCATAGTTGCAAAATCATTGTTAGCAGTTAAGTATTAATATAGAATAAGATGGATTATAAGTCTAACCTTCCGATGTAATAGTTGTACAGCACCTTAAAGTGACAAGTAAATTAAACATGTGAAATGGTCTTCGACTTTGATTTAATCACCCCTACAAAAGACCCCAAGAGAACACTACATGGCGATCCTGCCAGCCCTGCTATTCCTGCCAGCCTTGCTAATCCTGCCAGCCCTGCCAATTCTGCGAGTCCTGCTAGTTCTACAAATTAAATTATAATATAACCGAAATTTGAAATGGGCACCAGCAATTCCAAGGAAGAAGTAGTTATTGCACAAACTGGAATGAATAATGGTTCGATAAATGGCTATTCAAATTCTGAGGTAATAGGTATTACGTCAGGTACAATTTTAGCGTTGTTGGGTATTTTATTACTTTTTAAAATGTTCAAGAAAATGTTGGACAAGAAGATTAGGAGAGAGGTCAGTAGAAGCCAGCAGATTGTATAGTAAGAATTATTTTATTTTAAGCTATAAAAATTAAGTACGAGTTAAAATTAATGACGGAACACTTGAAGCAAATTTTAGAGGAATTTAAGATTTTTATTAAAAGTTAAATAAAGATGGTCAAGAAAGACGAAACGATTTAGATGTTACTAATAGGAAATTTGATTATTTGAATAGGTTATGCGAGGAGTATAGGTTAGAGAAAGATAAGATTAAAGTCGCAAAATTTGATAGTTCTGAAATTATCGATAAAGTTAAGCAGCACATAGCCCTAATAGATAAGTGTATAGGAGATATTACTGAAGTTTTAAAAAGTAGGAAGTTAAGTATTTTAAGTAGGAAAAATCAAGACACCATGGGTGAAAAATTTGAATTAAAAGTAGCAGCCTCTATGATTCCAGCCATGGACGGTTCAGAAAATACCACCAAGCAAATGGTCGACGCAATTGAACTATATGATAGCTTGTTAGATGATGAAGGTAAGAGATTGTTAGTAAATTTTGTCATAAAAATTAAGTTAAGTCAAAATGCTAAAATGCGATTAGACAGTAAGTATGAGAATGTAGAAGCGCTTGTGAACGATATCAAACATCACCTTTTAACTAAAAAATCAGCATCAGGATTGTCTGCCGAATTACATAACTCCAGACAAAATAATAAATCAATAGAAAATTTTGGTAAAACGATCGAGGAATTAATGGTCAATTTAACAATAGCTCAATCAGAGGGTAACAAACAATCATTAAAAATTTTGACAGCCGCTAACGAAAAAATTGCATTAAACGTATTTACAAACGGAATAAGGGACGAAAATTTAAAAACAATTATAAAAGCTCGAAATTACGATAAATTAAAAGACGCCATAATAGCCGCGAAGGAAGAGGAAATTACAAATAAACCTCAGCAAATGTTTTACACAACCGGAAAAGGTCGTCAATTTACTAGACGCGTAAAATATCATAACAATAATACAAATAGAAGTCAACGTACCTCACACACCAGGTATCAAGGTCGAGGAAATAATCCATGCACGTTCATGAACACTAGAGATCGAGGAAATGCATACACAAGTAAAACTGTAAGAGGTCATCAGTCTTATAATAGGAAACCATCGCAATTTTATATCAACTCGTCAGAGAAAACTCCACAGAAAATACATTAGACCAAACTAGGGAACCGAAAACATTTTTTCGAGACCCCCCGGAATAATTTAAAGAATGTTCACAAAATTTTAAATATTAATAGTGTAAATTTCATAGAAGTCGGATACAATAACAATACAATTAAATTAATTTTAGATACAGGAGCATCAGTAAGTGTTATTTTCATTTCTAGTTTAACAACTAAGATAAATATTGATACAAATAAGCAAATTTTTATTCAAGGAGTATCGGGTAAAACAAAAGCAATTGGAACAGTAAATCTACCAATTAAAATAGGGAATATCTCAATTAATCATACTTTTGTTGTAATGAACGATTTCGAATCAGACGTAAATGGAGTAATAGGATCAGATTTTTTTAATAAGTACAGATCAAATATCGATTATAAAAATTATAAATTTACTTTCGTAAGTAATGATGTATCAACGTCAATTCCATTATTAGCAAACGAAGATTTATATACAATATTCCCACCACGATGCGAGATTATCAAATATTTTACAGTAAATTGCAAAGAGGAATGCGTAATAAGATTACAAGAATTGTGCGAAGGTGTATTTTTAGCAAACGTAGTTGTAAAGCCAGTTAAAAATTGTATACCAGTAAAGTTATTGAATACGAACGAGACCGAAATTAAGTTACGAAATTTTAAACCTACCATCGAACGACTTTCAGATTACAAGATAGTTAAATTTGAAGAGTCAAAATTCTCAGTTGAACGTATTGATAAATTATTAAAAGACATTAACGTCGAAGGTTTAAATAGCGAAGAACAAACCACCATTCATAAGATTTCTGCTAAGTTTGCAGACGTATTTTATGTCGACAATGACCTACTAACCGAGTCAAACATAAGTAAGCAGCATATTCAGTTACAAACAGATGCTACAGCAACGTACGTTAAACCGTATAGGTTACCATATTCACAGAAAAATGATATAGGAAAGCAAGTAGATAAAATGTTACATGACGGGATAATAGAACCCGCACAGAGTGCGTGGTCGTCACCACTACTAATAGTACCGAAAAAACCGGATAGTCTAGGAAACAAAAAATGGCGCGTAGTTATTGATTATAGACAATTAAACACTAAATTGCAAGATGATAAATTTCCGCTACCAAGTATCGAGTCAATTTTAGATTCGTTAGGAGGTGCGATATATTTTTCACGTTTAGATTTATATCAAAGTTATTATCAGATAGGATTACAAGAAGAGTCCAGACCGTGTACGGCATTTAGTACAGACAAAGGACAATTTCAAATGACTAGGTTACCGATGGGGTTAAAAGTAACCCCGAGTATTTTTGCACGAGCGATGACAGTAGCCTTATCAGGATTAAATTACGAGAATTGTTTTACATATTTGGATGATTTAATTGTATTCGGAGATAGTTTAGAAAAGCACAATACAAATTTAGTAAAAGTACTCAATAGGTTAAGAAAAGTCAATTTAAAATTAAATCCAAAAAAGTGTGAATTTTTAAAGAAGGAAATTTTATATTTAGGGCACGTTATAACGGCACAAGGTGTACAACCAGATCCAGAAAAAATTGCAGTCATGCAAAATTATCTAACGCCACTTAACGCAAACGACGTTAAAAGGTTTGTAGCATTTGCCAATTATTATAGAAAATTTATTCCAAAATTCGCTGAAATAACAGCACCGTTAAACAAATTGTCTAGGAAAGGTGTAACTTTCCAATGGACCAATGAATGTCAAGCAGCATTCGAACTGTTAAAAACAACTTTAACAAATCCACCAATATTACAATACCCAGATTTTTCAGATAATAGTACATTCATCTTACGCACGGACGCATCAGGTTACGCGTTAGGAGCAGTTTTGTCGAATAGCGACGACAAGCCAGTAGCTTACGCAAGTAGAGCACTTAACAAAGCCGAAATAAATTATTGTACAATAGAAAAAGAGTTATTAGCTATAGTTTGGGCAGTGAAAAAATTTAGACCATACTTATTTGGCAAAAAATTTCAAATTTTAACGGATCATAGACCGTTAGTATACTTATTTGGTATGAGTAATCCATCTAGTCGATTAACAAAATTTAGGTTAACATTAGAAGAATATGATTTTACAATAACGTATATTAGGGGTACAGAAAACGTGACAGCGGACGCTTTATCTAGAATTATTATAGATTCAGATTATTTAAAGAATATGGAACGAGCGGTTCACGAAAAAGTATATGTAACAACAAGAGCCCAAAGTAGAAAATTAGGCGACTCTCAAGTCGAATCAAAAGCATCAAAGGATGATGGGACTGATCACCCCAACATTGTTGAACTTTTGAAGCATCCGAAGGATGCAACAGAATTACGATTTGTATCAGAGGAGGAGTTTAACAGAATCATTAAATCCAATAAAGGAAATAATTTTGTTTACATGCATGCATTATCAATTTATGATAGGAGTAAAATATAATTTATTTGAAGCAAGGATCTCGATCAGCGTCAGCCTTCGAAGCGTCGTTGAGAGACCTGCAATTTCTTCGTAGAGAATTTACAATTCCGGAATTTATTATTATAAAAAACGAGGAATCGAAGTCATTTTTAAATAACTGTAAAGCCGGCCGCAATTTACTTAAAAAATGACATACGAATTAGTGTGATTAGGGAAGTCACTAATATTAAAAACTCAGAAACGCAAAGATTAATCATTAATGATTTTCATTTATTGCCTACGGGAGGTCACGCGGGCATCAATAGAACATACAATAATATAAAGCGATACTATTTTTGGTCAAGTATGCGAAAAGATGTAGAAACATTTATTAAAAAATGTGACGA
Source organism: Platerodrilus igneus (assembly GCA_036346225.1). NCBI lineage: Eukaryota > Metazoa > Arthropoda > Insecta > Coleoptera > Lycidae > Platerodrilus > Platerodrilus igneus. Next base: position 1,718,412 of record JARFIW010001288.1, read on the forward strand.
ATGTCAAAGACATAAACATTCAAATATTAGCAAACAGCCGATGATAATTACAACCACAGCTTCCAAAGCTTTCGAAAAAGTTTTTTTAGACTTAGTTGGACCATTGCAACCAGATGCAAATGGAAACAAGTATATTTTGACACTACAGTGTGATTTAAGTAAATTTGTAGAAGCATATCCATTACCAAACAAAGAGACTGAAAGTGTAACTAGAGCGTTTGTCGAGAATTTTATTTTACGATACGGCATCCCACGCGAAATTTTAACGGATAAAGGTTCAGAGTTCATGCCGGAGATTTTTAAGGAAACTTGCAAATTATTAAATATAAAACAATTAAATTCTACAGCGTATCATCATGAAACTATCGGTGCGCTCGAAAACTCACATAAAAATTTAGCAGCATATTTAAGGATCCAATGTCCTCAGTATTCAAATAATTGGAGCAGTTGGATACCTTATTGGTGTTTTGCATACAATAATTCAGTGCATACTGAAACTAAATATACCCCGCACGAATTAGTGTTTGGGAAAATTAATCAAATACCGTCAAACGTGGTAAACTCAGTAGACCCACTTTATAATTTTGATAATTATCCAGCAGAACTAAAGTATAGATTGCAAGTCGCTGGAAATGAAGCGAGATATAATTTATTACAGTCCAAAAGCAAACGAAAGCATAAGTTTGATATCAAAACTAAGCATGTTAATTATAAATTAGGAGATAAGTTGTTGATTAAGAATACATCTCTTAATAAAAGAGATCCAATATTTGTAGGCCCATATGAAGTAGTTTTAGATAAGAATCCTAATGTTATAGTTAAGATAGATAATAAGTTAGTAGAAATCCATAAGAATAGGACAAAATTATATAACGTATTGTAATTTAGAAAATTTTTATTTTGAAAAACAAAAATTTTTTTTAGTGCACCCCGTGGAGGTGTGATGGTGTAATAGCCGAATAATTTATAGTTATTACATTGTATTAAGTTTAAGCATTTAAAAGGTGAGTGACTTGTATAAGAAGTGAAAAGTGCGGAAATTGTACAGGAAGACAATCAGGAAGTACACGTGCAACGAACTCTAGGCTAGGTGTAATTTGAATTAGTAAGTAAGCATAGTTGCAAAACCATTGTTAGCAGTTAAGTATTAATATAGAATAAGATGGATTATAAGTCTAACCTTCCGATGTAATAGTTGTACAGCACCTTAAAGTGACAAGTAAATTAAACATGTGAAATGGTCTTCGACTTTGATTTAATCACCCCTACAAAAGACCCCAAGAGAACACTACACTTTATTCCCCTACTATTTCTATAACCTATTTGCTATTAACTTTGTCTGTCCATGCTATTTTCCTCATACATCTGAAGCACAACATTTCAAAAGTCTGCTACCGTTTTTCTGTCTGCTTTCCCTACTGTACGTATTTCATGGGCATACTGTGCTGTGCTAGGCGTTCAACAATTTTCTTCTTGGTTCTATGTTTGTTGTCTTTGATCATAGGCGCAGCTCTTTCTTGTTAGGTGCAGTTCGGTTCCCTTCTATTGTTTTACAGTTATATACCCTATTTCTCTGACATTCAGTGGTTGTGGAGGGTGGTAAGCAGCCTGTGGCTGACAAGTTCCCCAGCGCTTGAACTATTGCCGATTTAATATTTTTTCCAAGATATCTTTTCGCACAGTCAACATTAGTTGCAAATATTTCACAACCAACTGCTGCAGATGTTTATAATAATCATCAAATTTAAGTTTTCCGTCCCAAAACTGATTGGACACGTACCTTTATTTATTTATATTGTTAGCTAGCTTACACAGATCCCTGAAATTCCCACACATCCTATATACAGCTCGGTTCCCCTTCTATTGTTTTCTAATTATATGCCCTCTTTCACGGAGATTCAGTGGTATGGGCAGGGGCTACTACGCCCAAGGTCCCGGGTTCGAATCCCAACACGGTCCGCTTGAAAAATGTTAGACGAGCATTTTTCACAAAAATACACCCTCGTTCGGATGAGAAGTAAAATGGAGGTCCCGTGTGTAAGTGTTGTCACGCACGTTAAAGATCCCTACCTCGCTTGGAACAGCAAGGGTTTGGCAAAATTCCAAATTTTCCAGGTAAAAAAAAACTCGCTTCCTGGCCAATGTAGTACACATCCCTGTCTCACCCCTTACCTAATGTTTACTTCTCTACGTTCCTGCTCTAATTCTATTACTGCTGTTTGCTCTTTGTATAAGCTATGTACTATTCGTCTATCCCTATAACTCATTCCAATCTTCTTGAGTATTTCGAACATTTTTCTCCATTTTACATTGTGGAATGCTTTTTCCAGATCTACAAACCCTATATACGCGCTTTCCTTTTTTCTATTGTTTTCTCCATTGTCACTCTCAGAGTTAAAATAGCCTCCCGTATTCCCCTGTTTCGCCTAAACCCAAATTGATGTTCTCTTAGTATTTCTTCAACTGTTTTTTTATTCGTCTTTGTACAATTCTAGTTAATATTTTTGACACGTGTGCTGTGAAACATATTGTTCGAAAATTTTTACATCTATCCGCGCCTTTTTTTTTTTGGTATAGTCGTTGAGTATCTCGCCTGTCTCATGCATATAGCTTACAAGTTGGAAGGGACGTTTTGTTACTGCTTGTCCAGCGGCTTTTAGAGTTTCTGCTTGAATCTTATCTGTATTTGGTGCTTTACCATTTTTCAGACTCTTTAATGCTAATTCAAACTCATCTCTAAGTATAGGATATTTCAAGTCATCATTTTCAATGTCTGATTCCTGTTCTAATGCTGTTAGTTCCTCTCCTGCATATAAATTCCGTATATATTCCTGCCATCTACCCACTTTCTCTACATTTTCTATAATAAAGTTTCCTCCCGCGTCCTTTATATTTTTACTATACGGTTTTATATCCTATTTCCATTTTAGTTTCCACCTCTTTGCACTTTTCATCAATTCACTGTTCTTTAGCTTTCCTGCATTTCCTAATAATTTCCCATCTTATGGTTTTGTATCTGTTTTCTTGTTTCGTCTGATTTATTTTGGTATTTTCGTCTTTCTCCTATTAAATTCAGGATATCTTTGGTTATCCGCAGTTTCTTTTTTTTGTGTATACCCCAGAATATCTCTGGCTGCAATGTCTAAGTTGGATTTAATGTTATTACATTTTGTTTCTAGTTCCTTAGTATCAGATATTTTTCTGGTATTTTTCAACAATTTATTTGACTTTTTTTCGAATCTTTCTGGAATATCTTTATCTTTTAGTTTCTCAAAGCCAAACTGCCGTTTCTGTTTCTTTTTTTCATATTTTTAAATTTAAGTGCGGCCTTCATTATTACGATGTTATGGTCAGTGTATATCTGCTTCTGGGTAGCTTCTACAGTCCGTTACTTAATTCCTAAACCGTTGTCTAACAAGATTGTAATCTATTTGATATCTTCCTATATCTCCTGGCATCTTCCACGTATATCGATTTCTAGCATGATGTTGAAATAATGTGTTAGTTCTTGTCGCAAAATTCTACCAACCCATTTCTCCTGTCGTTGCTCGTGCATAAACCAAATAAACCTACTACCGCTGCTTCCCTACCCTCACCTACCACTGCATTAAAATCTCCCATAATTATTAAATTTCAAGTCCATTTACGTATCTTAGTATGTCTTCAATATCTTTGTAGATCGCTTTTACCTCTTCGTCACTGTAGGTAGAGGTGGGCATGTATACTGGTATTACTACTGTGTTTACCGGTATAGATTCTAATCTAACCATGAGTACTCTTTCGTTCTTTTGTAAGTAATTTTCTACACACTGTTCTATCTTTTTTCGCATAACTATTCCCACACCCGTATTTCCTTCTTCTGCTCCTGTATGAATTACCCTGTAGTCTCCACTCCAAAAATCTCCCGCCTCTGGCCACCGAACTTCGCTGATCCCTAATATGCCTCGCGCTAACCTACTTTTTTCAATTTTCAGGTCCTTTAGCTTACCTACTTGCTTCATATTTCTAACATTCCACGCTCCGACTCGCAAGATGTTCCAGACTCTTATTCTGCACTTTTATAACGCATCCTCCGAAGTAGTCCCTTCCCGGAGATCCGAATGGGGGACTATTTTAACACCGGAATCTTTTACCCCCGAGAATGCCATCATATTTATTATAATTTAAGTACGCTGTGTACTTGGGAGGTAATGTGGTGGTTTCCCATTGCCGTCCACATCGCGGTAGTGTGTCTTAGACTGCCATACCGACCCCTATGGTCTCTGTCAATCTAAGTACCGAAACAGCCGCTGCTCTATTTCGGGAAACTGTCTTAGTCTGATCCTTCACTAACGACCCTACTACTTTGGTTGGACGTGTAGTTTGGCTCTTTAGCTCATTAGAACACGCAAGCCATTTCACCTGTTCTAGTAATCTAGAACTTTGACAAGGTGCAGGTCCATTCGATAATAATCTGCAATGATTGTGGAACTTCATTTCTGTTGGTATCGGTTTCTACAATAAATAATATCTTGGTAAAATCTTTACCATGTTTGTCACTCACATACCCTAGAATTGCGTGAAAAATAAATGCGAGTGGAGAAAATGAATCTTCAAGGACATGTTGTAATCCATTACGTTGTGTGTGGAAATTGAAGGATTTAAAACTTGTTTATAACTTTTATCCTTAATATTTCCCAAGAAATTGGAACACGCCTCTTTAAACGATATCCATGCAGCAGCCTCAATGTCGGTCAGTTTTGAATCGAATACACTGTATTTTTATTATGGGACGAATTTGCGGCCCAATAAAAACTCCTTTTATTTTTGCTTCACTTGGTCTATGAAACTAATTTCTCAGATATTGGAACTTTTCACCGTCTTAATTTAAAGCTTTAACAAAGTATTTCATCAGTACGAGTTTTATATGTAGAGGTGGGAGCAAAACTTTCTTTGTATTAACAAAAGGTGCATTTGTAGCATTTTTTCTCTAGCAGTAAGGTTTTCTCGTATTTTCCAGTCTTTTGGAAAGTAGTGTTCATCCTTTGCTCTGCGCTACCATTTGCAAGAATACAACAGTACTAATTGCATTTCTAACAAAGCTATTGTAATTTTTAAATTACCTCACATTCCCCGCCCATGTTCTGTATACTTAATTTTTTTAAGTAAGGTTTTCATATAGTCATTGTTTTTCTTCGTATGAACTGTTTAGACAATAAGAACAGAGGATAACAAATTTCTGTTGCGGAGGAGAACTTCCTTTAAGCTTAGAGTATATGAATCAATAAATAGTGTCCACTTATTAGATTTGTATTTACATCCTAATGCATCCATTAGTACAGGAACATCTAAACAGTACACCAACTGATCATCCGATATAAAAAATGATGAAAATCTTGCTCACGTTTCCGATATATGGAAACATGAGTACCACCCTGTAATAGATTCCAACCTTGTAACCTGAATCCCAACATTTCGGCTTGAGTTTTTATTAAATTTAAATCCCGTACGAAGCCGTTAAGCTTATCTTGTGAAAGTAAATGTAGGATACTTATATCAAATGGTTGGAAATTAGGATCCGTGTTTCTTTCCATAGTTCCAACAATATAGTTCGTGTAAAACGTGGCGACAAGCGCATAGCAACTTCAAATTCTAAATACATCAATAAGTCTAACAATAAAAATAACTATACATAAGTCATCGACGTAAGTATAAATATCTAGAATCTTATCGAATTATCTACTAGATTGATGCTGACGAGTTCGACCCAGCTAGAAGCTACTAAAACATAAAAACAAAAAATACGTATTTATTATAATACATTTAGATAAAACCACTAATTTAGCACCAAATATTACAGCATCAAGTAGTCAATAATGGTTACTCATCAAACTATTAACATTCCTAGAATGCAAGAAATCTATGTACCGCAGAGGAACAAGCTAACAATTGCCGTTGGCCACAATGTTTTCCCGTGTAGGCTGTAAAGGGTTTGATAACTTCAAAAAGTAACGAGCAGTTACACCAAAATGCAATGCGAAGTATTAATATTTAAATATAAGATATACTTTTGAAATCGGTTGATAGCTATATCTCGATTTAATAAAAGTAAATTTTATAACATTTTAAGTATTGTATAAAGAAAATTCATAACAAACTGCGTGTATACGTTAATAGTATCGTAAAGCAACTTGCGCATCCACTAGATTGTATTTTAAAACTGCAACATTTAGAGAACTCTTGACTATTAAGCAAATGCCTAGATAAGGAACCAGAAAATACAATGTATCAAATGCGCATTCGTAAATTAAATACAAGCACACGTAAAGATGGTTGCCTGCCTAAACTATTACAATCTTGAAACAATAAAAGTGTACCGAACCCGTTATATTTAAATAAGTGGAAACTGAAACGGTCTTTAAATCAAAGAGATAAGAAAAGTACGAAATAGAACGTAACAATGAGATTCTAAAGATTCTGGACGTTTGCAGACAGGTAAATTCTGACTGTGAAAAATAGTTTGATAGCAGATTGCGGGTTTTGGTACTGTTCAGTAAGCTTTAACTTCAGTGAAATTCCAGAAAGATTCATCAAACAAAAACAGCGATCTGTAACATTATATTTAGATCTTCTGCATACCATAGGCATTGCAAAACGCATTGATTTATGAATGCCGTTGAGCCATTTTTTTAAATTCGCAGCACACGTTGCGCAAATGATATGCGGCTCTCAAGATTTCTCCTGATCCCCTATTTTTCATTCAAAGTAATACTCATAAGCTTTTTCGATTAAGGTAGTTATTGACTTTTTGTGAGGTATAATCGTAAACTCGCCACATACGCAACAAAACGTATCTGTTTGATTTACATTATTTCACGATATTCTATAAAGTCGATCAGCCACATATACTGCTGTACAGTAAAATATTATTTTTTAGTTATACTTCATATCTATTTATGGACACGTTTAGGATATGAGCTGCTGCTCATACTGTCCCCGACGCTTAAATATCTTAAGCCGTCTTTCCAGCGATTTCTAGAACCTTCGCCAGACATTATGACGCTGTTTACAATCCAGTGATGAGCTACCCGCCGGGTAATGTATAACATTTTGTTGTTAGGTGAAATCTATACGCGTGAATTAATGTTAGATAAAATCGATATGTGCAACTAATGACAGGAAGAAAAAAGGCGTGCCACCAATAGAGTGTATAAATAGCAATTTAGCAAATTTTTTGTAATAATGGTTAAATCTAGGTTTATCTTTTATTTACGGAATGGGTATAAAATACATATATTTTTATACGCAAAGAACTTCTATTTGTTTATGCCTTGGAGGAGTTGTTCCTAACTTATAGCTTTTAGTTCTTATTTTTAAATCAAAATACATATTTTATTTTAAAATGTGTGTTATAGTTAGTAGTTTAAGTTGTACGGTATGTCTCGATTTTCTAACTGCAATAGATAGCAAATTTTGTTTTTTGTGTTCCACCTCTGTAATTCCGATGACAAGTTCTGTTTTTCTATCTACTTGTTCCAATCTATGACATTTGGTAATGCCTATATGACTTACTTCTTGCACAATAGTTTAGAGGCGCAGCTAGCCATAAAGCATGGGTGGGGGGAAGTTATTTTAAAACACACCGTTAACATTAGCGGCAGTTTTTACGATACGTTTTTTTTTTAATATACGTTGAGTGGTAATAGTTCAACCAGATAGTTCGGCCATTGTCCTCTTAGCGGAGTCATAAATAGTAAGAAAACTCTGTTTTGGCGTTTGTTTGTAATTCCCGAGTTTTGTCTTTAAAACTGTTTACTGTGTTGATGGCAGCTAGAAAATCAACGTTTCAAGCTGCAGATCTCGGTAGAGTAGCAGGGTTAAGGAAATCACCTTTTGTAACTCTTTTAGGCCATTAATAAACAAATAATTATCGTTGGTACTCTTCTGTTATACTGCTGACGTTGATGTATCAAAATGCTTTCAAGCTAGATTTCATTTAGGGCATCCTGAATAGCAGGTAGCATTTCATCAAAATAATGGCAGAGTCATGTCGCTGAACCCAGGAAGATGGACACAATTGCCTTAACCCCGTGATCTTTGTCTTAGGAAATTCGTTTGGATTTTTTTATTTCAAAACTTCAGCCCGTTTTCGTGTATTAAAGAAATACATACACATTTGTAATCGTGCAACAGCAGTTTCTAATATCAGCAACGTAATAAACCCCTAATTGTTAAACATTTAAGCTGTGTGAAACACATTGCACTTATATAGCTAAAGGATGTTTTTTCTGTACACACGTCTGCATTTCTTGAATTTATTGCTCATTGCCGAAGCACCATCGCATCATTCCTTCTCAATTATTTGGTTTTCGCGCCAAACTTTTCCAAAGATGTAAAAATTGCAATGGCCAGTTCTTTATTCGTTAGGTCGTTCACTGGTACAAACAGGAGGAAATCTTTCCAGTATTTGTTTCTCGGAGATATACATAACCTGAATTGACAACTGTTCATGTAATAACACGACAGTCGTTTTATTTGCCTGTACGGTGAAACATTTTGCAGAATTTATTATGGTTACTAATTTAGTTAGCATTTTCTACGAGGAAATGTATTCGTATTAATATACTCGTTGTCTCTGTGTGCTCGCAGTATGTTCTTCGCCGACCACAAAATATGATGGTTTCGATTATATTCAAAACTGATTTTCTGTCCTCTAATATTTGCTGGTGAAGCGCTGAATTTTGGAGAACATCAACCTCAGGTTACTTCCTATTTTTGACTTTTAACCAATCCTCTGCTTCGGTGTGCAGTTTATATGATATGTAGTATTGTTATGGTAACTGAATTAAACTGCATCTTACCATTGACTAAATGACTTTTTCGCCAAAACACTTAAAGTCCTGGGTGTCCGTCAACCACCATTTGATGAAAATAGCGTAGTACTTACACTCCGTTTACATAATTCGGGGGCATTCTGGGCCAAGTCGTCCCTTGACTTCCAAGTCTTCAACAACCAGCCGAAGAACTAGGTATTAACGTAAAGCACCTTTCTCTGTTCTCTTGATGGGGTGTACGAGGTGACTGACTATGGCAAATATTCACCACCCTGCACTTAATTAAATATTTTTGGTCCTATTATAGTCGTAGAATGCATTAATTTTTATTAATAAAAGTTTATTTAATGTAGTAGGTACGTAAAAACTGAATGAGACTACTTTTTTACAACGAGGAATCTCTACCTCTCCCTCCTCCCCCGTTTCGCCTTTGCAGGAATTTTGTTCATTTATTCAACCTAGATTTCTAAGCGATCTATTCCCGATGTTTTCTACAAATTCTGTTAAAAACAATGTTCTCTGCTTTCAGAACGGGATTGATACTATTATGTTATCATACTATTAGTTTTTAGTGTCATAGTAGACGTTTCTTTAGACAGGCAAATTAAATTCAACCTGTCGAATTAATGGCTACATTACCTTCATTTATAAACTATTCTCTGACATCATACATTTTAATAGATATGTCTTTATAAAATCTTTTTAATAAAATACACATCGTTAAATTCATTTTTCTCTGTTAGAGCTCCGACGTAAGGTTTCATTTCTCACTTACTAAAAGTAAATGCAGAAATATTTTATATGCCAGTTTGATACTTTTAATTTATCCTTAAGAAGTAGGGTGACGTAGCAATTTTATATTGCCACGACTAACTACAATGGTGCGAGATGTGTCCTGAATAAAAAACTAACTGAGATTTACCTACCTTAAAAGGATTTTCACATATACCTGAGCTTACTTACGTAGATCTTCCGGTGGGCGCCAACTTGTTGTGTCAGGATTGTCCGTCACTCGGAAGGTGAGTATTCCTCGTAGATCTCTTAAGTACCCCCATCCCCTGGTTGGATGAAGTTTCTTTTACAATACTCAAATTCTCAACTGTGTCTAAAAAAAATTATACCACCCCTTTTCTTTTCACATAATCTGCATTACGACCAATATGTCACAACATAAGTAGTGGGGTAAGGCCGGTCTGAATTCAAAACGGTGTACGCGTATGTTTTTTCCATGTAACATACACGTGTTTGAGTATCCCAGAAAAAAAAATCTACATCAAACTCATGGATAGTTGAAGAAAACTCTTAACCTAGGTTAGATATGAATTCAATGAGCAAAAAAACTTGGGGTACGCAATGCACCACATTATGACTTTCAATCCTTAATGCAAATATATGGCAAAAGAATATTATAACAAAAACTTTCAATCCTTAATGCAAACCTAGGGCATAAACCATTATAGCGTTTTTTCTATAAAGAAAGCATGCATTGTGGAACGTGTAATTAGAACTTTAAAGGGAAAAATTTAAGTGATATTGTGAAACAATACAACAATACGAGAATACAGTTCACAGTACTCGCTGTCGTATGTAATTTTTGTAATCAATAATACAAAAAATAGACAATAGAAAAAAGTCTATGATATCGATTAAAAAATGTATAAAAGTCAAGTTCTTTCAGTTGTACTAAAAAAAAGTAAATATTTCAAATGATTTCTAGGTAAATTTAATTTTTGTGGTTTTGCAATTGACAACTTTAATTTTAAAATATGGTATATACGCGTGCACCGTTTCGAAGCCAGACCGGCCTTCCATTAATGCTAACTGAGTGGATTTGTTTATTATTCTGCTGATGTTAGCATTAAATTTCTCGCTTTTATTTTTCTGCGGACGTCTGCATTAAAAATTTATACATGACTGAGTTTATTAAATTTTATGTAAATTTCATATTTCTACAATTGCTATTTAGACAATACCTTAGCATTAAATTCTTGCTGACATGGGTTGAATTTTCTGCTGTTCTTGTTGTTTAATATCCTTATATACTCAAGATATGTGTGTGATAATCGCTCAATCTTTATTGTCAAGTTGTAGTTGTGTGTTCTATAGAACAAATCAAAAATGAAAACCTTTTTTAAAATTGCCCTTGTCAGGAAAGAATACTGATAGTGATTGGGTTAAAATTATTGAGCAGTTTATAGTCAATCCAAATGAAGTGCTGGAAAAAATCGTTGACACCGTGAGCAGATCCACCAATTGCAACGTACGACCTGATGACACCAATACAGAGTATGTATTCGTTGGCTTAATATATAGATTTAATTTTCCTAATGCATTTACTTGGTCTAATCTTGCCTATCGTTGACAAAGAAAAAAACGCTGTCTGACATGGGTTGAATTTTCTGCTGTTCTTGTTGTTTAATATCTTTATATACTCAAGATATGTGTGTGATAATCGCTCAATCTTTATTGTCAAGTTGTAGTTGTGTTCTATAGAACAAATAAAAAAAAAACTTTTTTTTTTAAATTGTCCTTGTCAGGAAGAATAATGATAGTGGTTAGGTTAAAATTATTGAGTAGTTTATAGTAAATCCAAATGAAGTGCTGGAAAAAAATAGACAATACCTTAGCATTAAATTCTTGCTGACATGGGTTGAATTTTCTGCTGCTCTTGTTGTTTAATATCCTTATATACTCAAGATATGTGTGTGATAATCGCTCAATCTTTATTGTCAAGTTGTAGTTGTGTTCTATAGAACAAATAAAAAAAAAACTTTTTTTTTTAATTGTCCTTGTCAGGAAGAATAATGATAGTGGTTAGGTAAAATTATTGAGCAGTTTATAGTCAATCCAAATGAAGTGCTGGAAAAAATCGTTGACACCGTGAGCAGATCCACCAATTGCAACGTACGACCTGATGACACCAATACAGAGTATGTATTCGTTGGCTTAATATATAGATTTAATTTTCCTAATGCATTTACTTGGTCTAATCTTGCCTATCGTTGACAAAGAAAAAAACGCTGTCTGACATGGGTTGAATTTTCTGCTGTTCTTGTTGTTTAATATCTTTATATACTCAAGATATGTGTGTGATAATCGCTCAATCTTTATTGTAAAGTTGTAGTTGTGTTCTATAGAACAAATAAAAAAACAACTTTTTTTTTTAAATTGTCCTTGTCAGGAAGAATAATGATAGTGGTTAGGTTAAAATTATTGAGTAGTTTATAGTAAATCCAAATGAAGTGCTGGAAAAAAATCGTTGACTCCGTGAGCAGATCCACCAATTGCAACGTTAGCATATATTTCAATAGATTTAATTCTAGTTTTTTTGGAGTTGGAGCATTTCCTAAATTTCCTCTATATTCCTCTATATATTTCTTGCAGATGACTGAGTTCGCGATTTAATAACTACGACTTGTTATTCTTTAAAAGCGAGAATGAGAAATTGGTGCAATCAGTCTGTCTGTCTGTTTGTTTTTGGCAAATCTTTCGAGATATCTGTACAATTTGTTAAATGTTGTAAAACCAGTAAAGAGCTATTGCGTCGATCAATTATAATTGCTTTCAGGGTTGAGAGTCCCATTCGTGCTGACTGAGTTTAATCGTTTTTCTGCAGACATCAGCATTAAAAATTTCTTATAGATTTCATTTTTTCCCTAAATATTTACTTAAAGAAAAAAAAACGGGCGTATTTTTAAGTATTTTCTATGCAATATAGGTTAATTGCGAGATTGTTGAGCTTCTCAATTTTTTTATTTCTTTAATACAATTAGAAATGAATGGGATTGTAGCGTAATACTGAATCAAAAAAGTTGATAGCTAGATATTCTATGAAGATTTTGTAAAGCAGTAACCAAGGCTCAAAGAATGCAATGTTGATCGTTATCGGTATTTTTTTGCCGAGAGCATAATTATTTTTTTGCTTACATACTGTTTTTTATTCATTAGAATAATTAGATAGCTGAATATACAAAATTTTCTTGTGCAATTTTTTCAGAAAACGATGCAAATTTGTAATTTTTTTCTAAAGTGTCAGTACTGTTTCAATACTGAAATGAATAGAAAAAACAGTATGTAAGCAAAAATAATGGTGCTCTTAGCAACATAATGAATTTGATTCATTGTCTGAAAACAAATTGCAAATATGCATTTTTTTTATAGTTATCAGCAAGATTTGGAATTTGCTTTATTTTTCTGAAAAATTGCAAATGTCTAATTTTATAGCTATTTGCTTACATCAGAACATATTTATATATAAATAGTCAATAAATCTCTACAGATATTAATTATAAAGTAATTTAGCTAGTAACCGAGGTCAGTAGTGATATTTTAAAGTTAACAATGAAGTGTTACACTCGAAGGTAAATATAAACAATCATTATCTGCTTAAAGAGTGTGTTCAACATTTGTTCCCGTTTCGGACTTTATAACTATTTACATTTTGATTCAGTATTACGATACAATTCCAATTGCATTAAAAGACAATATTAATTTTAAATATTTAATGTATTTTGATGTTAATAATTTATATGGGGCTGCAATGTCTGAATATCTTCCATATGGAGAATTTGAATTTTTTTAGATGGCACCAATTCAGAAATATTACGTTTAGACGTTACGTAATATTGCCGATGATTCTGATGTAGGATATATTTATTTTTTTTGAATGCGATTTACACTACCCAGTATCTTTACATGAAATTTACAGTGACTTAACTTTGGCGCCTGAACATGTAAAATAATAATAAATAGACTGTGATTGTTAAATGATTTTATTGTTTTTTTTCTTTTTCACAATTTGTAAAGGTACAGTAATAATAAAGTAATTATAATATTCTTGTGCTGTTTGAAAGTGGATTGTATTTGACTATCTTATCATGAAGTATAAGGCAATGACAAGATGTATTTGGCAAAACGTTTCTGCTAGTTTCAAATTCTAATCTAATATCGACAGTACCAGATTTTAACGCTTCGTTTTGTCTAAAACAATCTATGACTACTAATGGCGCAATACTTCGTAAATCTTCAGGATTAAAAAGTGGTTCATTTTCCTTTTCGTAGTGTGATTGCTGAAACTGAAGACAGCCCTCATAGAACCGATAATGCAATATTTTTTACCGTTCAGAGTTTGAGTGAGTTAGAACTGTACTTTATATTTGGGATGCTTGCTCATTTAGAAAACGAAGATATAAGCAACTTAAGTGAATTATAGTATGTTTATTCTAGAGTACATAACATATATATATATATATATATATATATATATATGTATATATGTATTTTATAAATTACAATAAAGAAAAATACATTGTGTGTTTCATTTCACATTACTTCCGATTTAATAACTACGTAATTTAAGTTTACAGAACGGTGTAAAAACAATTTTTGACTTTTAATCTGAGTGCATATTTCAAATAGATGCTCTTATATTTTGCGATTAAAGTTAGAAATGCATTTTAAATAGATGCTTTCATATTTTTTTTGTGATTGAAATTAGAAATGCATGTGATCTAAAATTGCAGAGTTGCCTTCAGTACGTAACTATGGAAATGCGAATGCTGAAGAAGCAATAGACTAGACTATCGTTGACAAAGAAAAAAAACGCTGTCTGACATGGGTTGAATTTTCTGCTGTTCTTGTTATTTAATATCTTTATATACTCAAGATATGTGTGTGATAATCGCTCAATCTTTATTGTCAAGTTGTAGTTGTGTTCTATAGAACAAATTAAAAATAAATTATTTTTTTTAAATTGTCCTTGTCAGGAAGAATAATGATAGTGGTTAGGTTAAAATTATTGAGTAGTTTATAGTCAATCCAAATGTAGTGCTGGAAAAAAATCGTTGACTCCGTGAGCAGATCCACCAATTGCAACGTTAGCATATATTTCAATAGATTTATTTCTAGTTTTTTTGAAGTTGGAGCATTTCATAAATTTCCTCGTTTTTATATTTCTTGCAGATAAACTGAGTTCGCGATTTAATAACTACGACTTGTTATTCTTTAAAAGCGAGAATGAGAAATTGGTGCAATCAGTCTGTCTGTCTGTCTTTGGCAAATTTTGAGATATCTGTACAATTTGTTAAATGTTGTAAAACCAGTAAAGAGCTATTGCGTTGGTCAATTATAATTGCTTTCAGGGTTGTCTTTTCTATTGTTTTTTATTATTATCAAACAATTCTTTTAATAACAAAGTATTTTGTTTTGCACATTGCAGATTATTATTGCTGTGCCTATAACAATGGATGTTACATAGTAAACGGTTGTTGATTTTTTACTCCGATAGCTTAGGACAACCTAGTGCAAACATATCAATTACAACATTTTGCATTAGATAGGTTTCCATCCATTTCTTCTTTTCTAGACCCTCCATACATACTTCCTCACCGGGTCGGATAATTTGCTTCGGCTAACATTGTAAAATTATATTAAAATAAATAATACAGACACAATCTTTCTATTGTTTTTCATTATTATCAAACCATTCTTTTAATAACAAGGTATTTTGTTTTGCACATTGCAGATTATTATTGCTGTGTCAACAACAATGCATGTTATATATTAAACAATTGTTGATTTTTAACTCCGATAGCTTAGGACAACCTAGTGCAAGCATATCAGTTACAACGTTTTGCATTAGATAGGTTTCAATCAATTTCTACTTTTCTAGACCCTTCACAAATACTTCTTCACCGGGTCGGATAATTTGCTTCAAATAAAGCGCTATATATGATGACACCATTCCAGCCGTTGAAGATTCATCCCAAGAAAGACCATGAATATTCCTTGTCACCCAATCGTTATGTTTTATATGATCTTGGCTCAAACAACTAGGCTGCATTGGCAGTTTAAAACTTTGATGCCAAACATCACCTAACAACAGGTCCAAAACCGCAATTTCTTTGCACGCAAACTCGTTTTTCTTGTATTTTAATCCCTGAATATCAATTATATACATGTTTGTATATGTAGATATGTAAATATATGCAGTAAACTTCGACGTATTAAATTAATATTAGGAGCAATATCCTTATATAGCAGATTACCACCATCTGCGTACTTTGTCAACCTACTTTTCAACCTATCACAAGAGTAAACATAATTTTGAATTGAAACCGGCCCATGTGTATTTGCAGCCTCTAAACATAAAAAACATAAATCAGAATCCACTTTAATTAAACACAATTGACTTGAATGCGATATTTTGCATCTGACCTACTTTATAACTTCTCGCTAGAAAACCGAATTCAAAACAGCTACACATTTTCTCTGCACTTACATTTTTCAACGTAACATACGTGTGTTTTGAAGTCACACACGTATGTTCCATTGAAAGTAATATAAAGCCGGTCTGACTTCAAAACGTGCCCCCGCGTATTTTACATTGAAGGTATATAAGGCCGGTCTGAATACAAAACGTTGCACGTATATGTTACATGGAAAAAACATACGCGTACACCGTTTTTTGAATTCAGATCGGCCTTACCCCACTACTAACATAGTTACTATGTACAAAAATTTATAGAAAAAAATACAATCAAAACATCTACAATACTCTAACTGACTAAATGAGCGCTTTTCGAAATAAAATTTAATATGTATATAACTTTACCATAGTATTAACCACCTACAGAAGGTTTAATTCTAAATTGAAATTTTCAGCCACGTTTAGATATTATTGCCCATCGCTGTTTAAGTAGATATATGTGAGAATCTGGTAGTTCTTACTATTCATGCGTTGTCTACATTTACAGTGCCATCCCAGAAATACCACTATAGAAAGCGGTTATTTCTGAAGTCCAGCTTTAGTTGTATGGATTAACTTTTATTCCTGTATTAATTTTCAGGACCAGTATCAGTTATTACAAATTTGCGAGTCTAAACGCATACGTACCACGACTATCATCATAGCCCTCTTCACCGATTCCCTCTGTCTTTATATTTAGCGCAACATGTGTTTGCCCCTGACCAACCTACTTTCGACTATTATTCCGTTTAGTATTAACCTAAACGCACTGTGTAACGTGTGTTATTCCGAGGTTTAATCTTTCTTACGGTCGTATACATTCGAGATCAACCGACAGCCCATCTAACCTAAACCACGCCCGAAATGCGAAATGCCTCTGTTGATAGTAATGCTTGCGCTTGTATACTGTCTTATCTAATCTTTCCATGGATTCTCACATCCTCTTGGCGCGACATTAATACTAAGGTATTTCCTAATGATAGTGTAATAGCACGGTCGAGCTACGTGGTGTCATTGTGTTCCATTTCATGTTGATAAGATTCGCACTTTTCAGGCCGCGTACGTGCTTTAACTGTATTCATATTTTCCGTACTTGGTATACTAATAATTTAACTGTCTAGATCATGGTCCATTCTGAACGGACCTGCACCTTGACGACGTTCTAAAATACCGAACAGGTAGAATGGCTGGCGCGTTTCAATGAGCTAAAGAGCCGAACTATAGGTTTAACCAAATTAGTGGGGTTTTTAGTGAGAGACCAGACTAAGACAGGTCCCCGAAAGAGGGCAGCAGCTTTTTTGGTGCTTAGAGTGGCAGAGACCATAGGGGTCGGTATGACATTCTAAGGCGCACTACTGCGATGTGGAAGGCAACGGGAAACCACCACAATATCTCCTAAGTCCACTTGCATACAAAAATTGTTAATCATGATGACATCCTCTGGGGTAAAAAATTCCGGAGGTAAAATTGTCTCCAATTCGGATCTTTGGGAAGGGACTACTTCGGGGGATGTGATCCGAAAGAATAGAAAAAGATTCGTGAACATTCTGCGAGTCGGAGCGTGTAGTCTCAGAAGTAGGTTAGCTAGGAACCTGAAACTCGAAATAAATAGGTTAGCACTAGACATAGTAAGAATTAGCGAAGTCCGCTGGCCAGAGGCGGGGGATTTTTGGAGTGGAGACTTCAGGGTTATTCATACAGGATCAGAGGAAGGAAATTTGGGTGTGGGGATAGTTATGCGAAAAAAGATAGGAACATGTGTAGAAAACTACTTACAAAAGAATGAAAGAGTACTCATGGTTAGATTTGAATCTAAACCAGTAAATACAGGAATAATACAAGTATACATGCACGCCTCTAGCTACAGCGAGAAGGCGTAGAGGCGATCTACAAAGATAACGAAGACATACTAAGATACGTAAAAGGACATGAAAATGTAATAATTACGGGGGATTTTAATTCGGAGGTAGGTGAGGGTAGGAAAGGAGCGATAGTAGGTTTATTTGGTTTAGGCACGAGAAATGACAGAGAAAATAGGCTGGTAAAATTTTGCGACAAGAACAACTTAACCATCATAAATACATTATTTTAACATCATGCTAGAAGACGATACACGTGGAAGATGCCAGAAGATAGAGGAAGATATTAAATAGATTACATTATTGTAAGACAACGGTTTAGAAATCAAGTAAAAGACTGTAGAAGCTACCCGGAAGCAGATATAGACACTGACCATAACATCGTGATTATGAAAGCCGCACTTAAATTTAAAAATCTGGAAAGGAGGAACGGAAAAGGCATTTTGACTTTGAGAAGCTAAAAGATAAAAATATCCACGAAAGGTTTAAAAAAAGTCAAATGAATTGCTAAAAGATATCGGGAAAATTTCTTATACTAAGGAAGTAGAAACAGCTTAAACATGGCGGCCAGAGATATTCTGGGGTATACACAAAAAGAAAATAATAAACCATGGATTACAAAGGATACCCTGAATTTAATAACTGAAAGGCGACAATACAAAAGTAGATCAGACGAAACAGGAAAACAGAGATAAAAAGCCATAAAATGCGAAATTATTCGCAAATGCAGGAAAGCTAAAGAGCGCTAGATTGATGGAAAGTGCAACGAGGTACAAGCTAAGATGGAAATAAGAAAGACAGACCAAGCATACAAATTAATTAGAATGAATTTTAGGGATATAAAACCATATAGCAAAAATATAAAGGATGCGGCAGGAAACGTCATTATAGAAAATGTAGAGAAAGTAGCTAGATGGCAGGAATATATAGTGAATTTATATTCAGAAAAGGAATTAACAGCATTAGAACAGGAATCAGACATTGAAAATGGTTACTGGGATATCCTATACTTGGAGATGAGTTTGAATTAGCATTAAGAGTCTAAAAATGGTAAGGCGCCGGGTACAGATAAGGTGCAAGCAGAAACTCTAAAGGCCGCTGGACAAGCAGTAACAGAGCGTCTTTTCCAACTTGTAAGCTATATGTATGAGACAGGCGAGATACCCAAACATTTCAAACGCAACATCATAGTAACTATACCAAAAAAAAAGAGGCGCCGATAGGTGTGAAAGTTTTCGAACAATAAGCTTGACAGCACACGTTTCAAAAATATTAACTAGAATTGTACAAAAACGAATGGAAAAACGAACTGAAGAAATATTGGGAGAAGATCAATTTGGGTTTAGGCGAAACAGGGCAACACGGTAAGCTATTTTAGCTCTGAGGGTGATAATGAAGCAGACAATAGAGAAAGGGAATAGCGCGTATATAGGGTTTATAGATCTGGAAAAAGCATTCGACAATGTAAAATGGAAAAAAATGTTCGAAATACTCAAGAAGATTGGAATAAGTTTTAGGGATAGACGAATAGTACATAGCTTATACAAATAGCAAACAGCGGTAATAGAATTAGAGCAAGAAAGTAGAGAAGTAAATATTAGGAAAGGGGTGAAACAGGGATGTGCCCTATCCCCATTAATTTTTAACTTGTGCATAGAAGCATGTTAAAATCTACCAAAGAGGTAACTTAAATCATAATGAATTTCCCCCCCCTCAAAATAAATATAAAAAAACGACTACTTAAGCCTTTCAATAATGCAATCGCACACTTCTTTAATAACCATCCTCTCAATTGTATAAATAGAAACATGTTAAAAAATGTTTTCCAATTCCAAGTTATTGAATTTATATAAAATTCACCAAAAAAATTAATCAGCTGATTTCACGTTAAGCGTATTGGCTACCTAAAGAAAGCCGATCCCAGGCCGCAACACAAATTGAAGGCAATCATTCTGTTAAACTTTAAAAATTTTTGCTTAGTATACTCAAACCAAATATTTCAAACATCAATAAATCAAAGTCGCCTTCAATTTATGTCATAAATGTCAAACTTGAAGTTTTTATTATTATTTTGACAACGATCCTAGGTCATGGATCGAAACGTAAATAAAGCTGATTTTAAAAACTATGAGTGGTTTAATTCCCAAAGAAGATTAACCTGAATACACATGCTGTGTGAGAATTTCAGGGAACTATGTAGGCTAGCTCAGAATATAAATAAGTGCAGGTACGTGTCCAACCAGTTTTGAGACGGAAAACCTAATGGCTGCGAAATACCTGCAACTAATGTTGACTGTGCGAAAAGATAAATTGGAAAATATATTAAATCGCCAAATGGTTAAGTGTTGGGAGAACTTTGCAGCCACAGACTGCTTACCTCCCTTCACGACCATTGAAGGTCGGAGAAATAGGGCATATAACTGTAAAACAATAGAAAGTGATCGAACTGCATCTAACAAGAAAGAACATCGCCTATGAGGAAAGACAACAAACAGAATAAGAAGAAAATTGTTGAAAGCATATGTGTGGAACACAGCACAGTATGCCTATGAAATACGGGAAGTCTGAAACGCAGACAGAAAAAAGGTAGCAGCCTTTTGAAATGATGTGCTTCAGATGTATGAGGACGATAGCATGGACAGACAAAGATAATAACAAATAAGTTACAGAAATAGTAGGGGAACAAGGATATCTGGGGAAAAAGAGAAATAGTAGGGCGGAATACGTTCTAAGGCATTTTTGGGGAATAGTATGTGATATATTACAAGCAGAGATAGGAAAGAAGAGGTAGATGTAGACCTAGACCTAGTTATAGATGCAAACTGTGCATATTTCAGGAAATCTGTAGGTTAGTTCAGAATAGGGAACAATGATGGTACGCGTCTAACCAATTCTAGGACTGAAGACCTAATGATGATGCATAGAAGAGGCAATGAATACTGTCAAATGCAGGAAGACGTTTGGAATTAATATGCAGGGACAAAAGATTGATGTGCTTAGATTTGCAGATGATATAGCGGTATTAGCATCTAGCAAAGAAGAGTTAGAAGCTGCTCTTAATGAAATAGAAACAGTTCTAACGGAGAGATATCGTATGAAAATTAACAAAAATAAAACTAAAGTTCTAGTATGCAAAGGAGGGGGAAATAAATCAAAAACAAGAATACAAATAGGTAACGAGAACTTACAAGAGGTTAAGGATTTCTGCTACCTACGAAGTCAAATAACGCAAGATGGGAAAAGCACAATAGATATAAAACAAAGTTTAGCACAATGCCGTACTACATTTAACAAGAAAAAGCAACTACTGTGTTCAAAGACCACAAACATAGAAACAAGGAAAGATTGCTTAAAACATATGTGTGGAGCACAGCACTGTGAAGCCTGGACAGTAAGAGAAGCAGACAAGCAGACTTTGAAATATGGTGCTACAGACGTATGATGAAGATACGATGGACAGACAAAGTTACAAACAAAGAGGTACTAGAAATGGTAGGAGAAGAAAGAACTACGTGGAAAACAGTAAAAAATAGGAGAGATAGAATGATAGGCCGCATACTAAGACATGAGGGAATAGTGCGGAATATATTAAAAGCAGAGATAGGAAAAAAGGGAAGTAGACTTAGGGTAGACTATTGCACACAGATAGTGAACGTTGTAGGCTGTGAGAATATCAGGGAAATGTGTAGGCTAGCTCAGAATAGAAATCAATGGAGGTACGCTTCCAATCAGTCGCAAGATGGATAAACTAATGACGAAAAGAATAACTGTACTTAAACATGGTGATTATTATAGACAGCTACAGATATTGGTTTTGGAATATTTCCAACTTATGTTAATTGTGCGAAAGAATTTACTTGCAAACTATTAATACGGCAAATGTGTAAGTGTTGGGGATCCTTGGCAGCCACAGGCTGCTTAACCCTCTGCCCATAACACTGAATCTTGCTGAAATAGGGCATATAATTAGAAAACAATAAAAGGGAATCGAGCTGTGTATCGACTGTTGTGAGAATTGCAGGAAACTGTGTAGTTTAGATCAGAACATAAATAAGCTGAGGTACAAGTCCAACCAGTTTCAAGATGTAAAACCCAATGACGAAAAAATAAGGGCTCTTAAACTGATGATTATTATAAACAACTGCAGGTGTTGTTGTGAAATATTTTCAACTAATGTTGATTGTGCAAAAGGTTTAGGTGCTAGGGGAACTTGGCAGCCAAAGGCTGCTTACCCCCTTCACATATCACTGAATATCAGGGAACTATGATATATAACTGTAAAACAATAGAAAGCGACCGAACTGCACCAAACAAGAGAGAACGGCAGCTATGTTCAAAGACAACGAACATAGATACAAGAAGAAAACTGTTCAAAGCATAGCGTTGAGCACAGCACAGTACCTCTATTTAATAGGGGCAGTAGGAAAAGCAGACAAAAATAGATAGAAGCCTTCTTGAATGTGGTGCTTCAGATGTATGAGGATGGTAGCATGAACAGACAAAGTTAATAACAAATAGGTTGTAGAAATAATAGAGGAATAGAGATATCTGTGGAAAATGAAAAAAAATAGGATAAACAGAATTACAGGATACGTTTTTAGGCATTTCTGGGAAATAGTACGGGATATACAACAAGCAGAGATAGGAAAAGAGAGGTAGAGGTAGACCGAGATCAGACTTTCGCACACAGATAGGGATAGATGCAGACTGTGCAAATTTCAGGTAAATGTGTAGGTTAGTTCAGACTAGGAAGCAATGAGGGTACGCGTCCAACCAGTTCTAGGACTGAAGACCTAATCATGATGATGAGATCATCGTTTGCTTCTAGTTCCTCCTAAATCATTGTAACGAGAGTAATCTCATCGTTTCCGGTTGATAATCAAATTAACATCCTCCTTGGTTGACCCATATCATCATAACGTTGAAGATATTCTAAAAACACATCTCTATCAACAACATTTTTAAGGCTATACATTGCCTTACTTCAGTTTCGAAGCGTCCTGCTAAATACTTTATAATTTGCTTGTCTTCTAAAGGAGGATCAAGTTGTTTGGCAACGCTAAATTTCTTGATCGCATACAACTCTCTGGTCATGCTTAAATCGCTATTATATTTTCCCATCAATAATTTATTTCAGACTTTAAATTGCTGGTTGTCCCTCAGAAATGCTTTAAAAATTTAATCTCAAGGTCTTTAAACGAATTCAACTCACTTTCAATCAGTCCAAACCAAATTTAGGCACTACCCTTCAATATGGACGTTGCAACGTCTAACTTTGTTTGCTTATGCCAGCTACTTTGTATTAAAGTTTTAAGTTATTTAAAAATATTTAAGGGTTCAGTTTATTATCCCCATAAAATTTTGAACGTTGTTCCAACGGAACACTGATTGGACTCCATCTCATCGGTTCTCCAACATGAATATTTTTCAATCTATCTTCTAAATCCTAAAACTTATTCCCTAAGTCTGTTTTAAGATTTCCCCTAATCATTTCTAAATGCTTTAAAACCAGCTTTTCAGCTTTCCTCTATTTCATTTACTTTTCTCTCTAAAATTTTAATTTTCCCATTAGTATCTCTTTTACTTGCTTCCTGATTCGACTTTATTATTTGAACAATTTCCTTTTTAACATCATCCATATCCTCTAGAATTTGCACTATTTTTCTTCTAATTTATAAAATTCATTTCCTCAATAGTTTTGTTAGTTTCCTTTAAACCCGAAGTTATTCTTTCACTAATCTCTTTAAATTTCCTTTCATTCTTTTCATTTTTTAATCTTAAGTTTTCCCCCAGTTTTGCAATATTTTCTCCAAATTCTGCTCGTAACTCTTGAGTATTTTTTTCTAGATTGTCACCCATTTCTTTGATACATTTCTCACCCATTTCTTTCATGCCTTTCTCATTTTTTTCACTCATTTTTTTCATACTTACTTTTTGTTCCTGCATGTTTTGATTTAGACTTCATAAAAAAGCCATTATTTTTGATTCCTGGGTCTCTCATACACTCTTGACATCTGTATTCCTCTTTTCCACATAACACTTTCTTGAGAACCAATTTCTACTCCCTCAGCTCTCAAACTTTCACGAACTTCTTCCATTCTGTCAGTCGTACTGAAAATTAATCAGATATTACAAAAAGAACAAAAAAATTCCAAAAACAGATCCTACGAGACAAGAAACTCTAATTTACAGACGAATTGCTCGTGTCACGCGTTAGGTCGCCACTAAAAGAGTGATGTGGTAATGCCACGCTTTGGGGCATTACAGAAAAGATTGGTATGAAGAAAGTCGCACGTTGTGGTGCCACTAAAAGAGTGCTATGAAAATGTCTCGCGTTGGGAGCCACTAAAAGAGTGCTGTGACAAGGCCGCACTGAGAGCCACTGAAAGAGTGATATGAAAATGGCCTCACGTTGGGAATGTCGTTGAAAGAGAGCTGTAAAAAGATACTTCTGGTTTGTAAACTTAAACTTGTTCACTTACCTTCGTTTTTAGTTTGCCTGGCTAGCTCAATGGAATCTACGGAGTTATCAAAATACAATAAAACGCTGCAATATCACAAAGCATTTATACAATATGAAATATCTTCATTCATACAAAAGCATTTACAACATTGTTTCTTTCAAACATAAAATAATTTCTAAGAAGTCTTTGTTACAAAAATATTGTTGCTTACCTTATTTTCCATGTATAGAATTAACCTTATTCTTTTGAAGATCATTTACCTGGTTATAAATTATATCCATGCGGGTAAGATTTTTTTTGGCCAGAAAATTTTTTTGACATATAATCTATTAAAAGGTCAGAGCATTTCGAACCCTAAACACCAACTCTTAGTAAATAAAATTTTTAAGACTATCTTAAACTAGAGATACAAATACTCTAATATCAGTTACAAATAAACCAAAAAAGATACTACTTGCGGAATTCACAAAAATGCTCCTGGTAATTAAAATCTTCTTATTTTAAGTTGATCTCCAAATCGACTCACAAGTTTTTCCAAAATAAAATTTCAGATTTCCAACAGCAATTATCAATGTACCTTTTTTGGGTTAAATCTTCTTTTCAATTATTTAATACATCTTTAAAATTAGCTTTATATTGAAGAATTTTTGCCTTTTCTTTGTAATTAATAATTACATTTTTGTATGTAATTTGGGTATAAGAACATCACTTCATTATTCATTGCAACCTCGCAGCTATGTTTTACTGCGTATTTCTATAACACAACGGCTAGCGCTTTAAAATAACATTTCTTGATCTACTTGAAGCATCCACTGCATTGGATCAAGTTTAATGAAAGAATTTCCCTCGAAACGATAAGCGCTCCTTTATATACAAATTGTCTATTTTCTAAAATTTTACCAGAATAATATCTAACATTATGATGTAAGGTTCTCGGAATACCCAATAAGCGTATGAAATTTCAACATTTTATTACCTTCTTATCTGTTATAGTTATCCGTGACGCGTTTTTTATCCTTGTCTCACATATACTATAATTTGCGGCATCGCATACTAATGCAAAAGATATTAGATTATTCTAGGGATTTTGCAGACTTTTTCGATATTCAAGCTGTTTCTTGGAATAAAAATGTTTATTTAATAAGTTTATACGAAGTTTTAAATACCCATGACTCATATTCTAGAAAGTCCTTTATTTAGAATCAATTGCTACAATCCACGGGTTAATTAGTTTAAACTTTGATTGCTTTTTAATGCAAAAGGGTTTGCGTTTTATAGCAATTACACGAAATTGTTTATATTTATGCTAAATGCGTAAAGCTCGTTCTGTACTATTTACAGCAAATTTTATCAAAAACGTATAGATTTGCATTCGCATCGAAATGCGTTTTACGGCATCTTACAACCAATTACTGTTACCTAACGATTTATGCCACTTGCCATTTATTTAAAATATGCTTATATCATACAGGGTGATTATTTATACATGCGCAGTTTGCGTTTCCGGATGGTACAGCAATGATTAAAGGTACATTTGTATTATACGGGGCGTAACTATGAATTTACGGAAAATTTCATTCTTTCCCGATTGTATTATATTTTAGTGGAATGTATTTTTAGAATTAGGGTTTCAATGACACCTTGTGACCCGTTATCACGTCAATATATATATATATATATATATATATATATATATATATGCTATGATAATAGGGTTATTTTGGGTTACATAAGGTCACAAGGGAGGTTACTTCATGTAAACAACCCAAAAATCAAGAAAACTAAACATTTGAATAATAAAAAATACACAATTGGTTAATTATGCAAAGAGCAAATGCAAACACCCTGTACAAAATCAACAACTAACTACAGTCAATGAAAGGAACCTTCTTCTTTAATAATTTAACCACATTTAGTAAAATGAATAACTCTGTGCACAATCCAATTCATTTTAGAAACAGTAATACATTTTAAATAAATACAAATTAAGCGTATCTAAAGTAAAACAAACGTGAAACGAATTCTTTTAACTCGACGCATTAGTGTAAGAAAATAATCAATGTGTGCTCATAATGAACAGGTCTTTTAAAACAAGCATATTACATAACGCAAAAAGTCAATAAACGCATTTAATTTACGTCATCTTGTTACGGTATTCCGCGCAAACCCAAAAGAAAACAGTCAAAGTAAGTAAAGAAATGTTTACGCCGAATACCGCAACAGAACGGAGATAGAATGGTAGAAGTTGGGCTAGCTCAAAAACGTCGAAGAGGGGCGTGGGTGAAAACAAAAACGCATTGGAAACCTCTGAAATACTCTATTGATAACATCGCATCTTGGAAGATTATTTACAAATTAATAAAATAAATAAGTTGCGTAATCGTGATTGTGTCATAACATATAAAAATTGGTAATCAAATATAACATCCTATAATCTAAATACCTACAATGGTTCACCTTAAATACATATAAAAGAAAATAAAACAAATTATACAGTAAATCTAGAAAAAGAAATATACTTAAATTATATGTACATGCTGCATTGTGAAGTGCACCTCCTCAGAAATAATATAACATTAAAATTAGACACCCTAACTTAAATTAATCATGTGTCAACTAGTTTTAAATTTATAAGTAAGTGGTTTACGTTAAAAAGACAAAAGAAACAGTGAAGAAGAATTCCAACATAAACATTGATTAATTAATTTTTAATTTATAGTATAATCACATAGTTGTTCGTGCATCGTGTATGTAAGTTTTATAACGGGTGGTGCCAATTTATCGGATAATATAAGCAATAGCAGCAAATGAAGTCTTTTCTTCACAGCAGCATAAAAGAGTTATGGAAATAAAAAACTGTACCTTGCACAATCAGCTTCGTGCTGGTCTCATCTTAACGCTGGAAAAATGCGGCTGCATTTCTCTATGGACTGACTGCATGCTGGAACCACCAACTTTACTTATACAAGCAGAGAGAGCATTTCTAATAGCGCGACTTTACAATAGGTACCTACGGTAAGAGCATGTTGTATTCAATCTTTAATCTTTAATTTTTTAATGGTCTCTTTCAAAGCACTGTCTCAGTTATATAAGGCCCGAATCATGTATGAGGGTAGGGTATTTGATTTTCAAAGATATCGCCGAATTATTATGTGTGCAGAATTTTCAGGCAACAGCTGCCGAAATACAAACTGTAGCAGCTTGCCAACAAGCAGATAACGCAATTATCAAAGGGTTTTAAACAAAGGAGGACACTTTTGTTACTTTGCAACATCTTAACAGCTGCAGAATACCAGATAACAAGTCCATTGTAAGCAGATGTAAGCAGGTGGTAAGGTCTTATCTTTCAGAAGAAAGCTGCAGCTTTTAATTAAAATGTAATCATTGCAGGTGCTAGGAAATATTGCAACTACTTTGTAATATAATGTTTTCTAAGCAGCTGTTTGATTTTATAAAGCAAACTTTTATACAGAGTAATTAATTGAGAAATTTTACTAAGCAATTCGATAAGAAATCGAACTAAACAATTCAATAAGAAATCGAACTAAGCAAATCAATAAGAAATCGAACTAAACAAATCAAGAAAAAATCTAGCTAAGAAAATTCTAAATCAGGACGTTAAGCTCAAAGCAACACGAAGTCACAGGTTAACAACACGCTGCGACAGTTCAAGGTATTGGGGGTGCACGCAGAGCTACGCGTTTACTACTTGGAGTCCACTTATCTAGCAACTGATTCAAACCAGGAGGCTTCCATAAGAAATCAATCGGAAAACACCAGGTTGGCAATTGTATTTAACTAACAGCATAAATCTTATTCTTTTTGAATATGTGAAACTTACATGTACCTTGATATCTGTGTAAAGGGTCGTCAAACATTTGGTTGATACGTAGAAAATACGTTATAAGAAGGAAGGGGTCATTGAACGTTCATAGGAATATTCGAGATAATACGTAATTATTTTTGCTTACTTGGAGTGCTTAATTAGGGTTATAATTTTGTGATAAACAGATTTACTTTAATTTTGATTCAAAAATTTTAAAAGAGCAAATGACATTATGAAGGTTGTAGAGTTGTAAATTGTACATATTTCTCAGTTCATTATACAAATTTTGGTTAAATTTGTTTATCTTATTCAGGTATGAAGTGTTAGAGGGAAAGGGGCAAAAACTCTTTGTTATCATATCCTCGTTCACTCTGTGCAGTGTAAAACTGAGCTAGTCACGGCATATTGCGGATTTAAAAATTATTCTATATTAATCAGAGGTACAGAGAGGTGGCTGAGCGTTATAAGTATATATATATATATATATATATATATATATATATATATATATTACTCATATTTAGACCAGGGTAGAAAATTAAATAATCACATCAAATAATTTTAATCACCGTGTAGAAGCTTTGGGAAATAATACGCTTTATTAAAACCATGACGCATAAATAAATTCGGTCGTTTCAGTAAAAATAAGAGATTTAAATCATGTACAAGACGCTTTATATCAAAAGAAACAGTATTAAAAAACTCTACGTGTAATTTAATTATTCCTAAGAAAGAAACAAATGGAAATTACGTGCAAAATTTATATTAATTAACCCTATTTTAAGTAACCGGTATTAAACAAAGTGTACACATAATAATTAATATTTAACTTGTATTCGCTAAAAATGAAAGGATAGAAGTCAATTTTAATTGGAGTTAATTAAACCATTATTAATAATAAGCATAAAAGCCTGTGAAAATCCAAGATTAAAATACCAGAAAATAAAGCTATGAGAATTAATATTATGTTTGAACACCTGCGTAGTTTAAATGTCATGTACGGCGAAAATTTTGTAGATAACAAATGGTTTCAAAGAATCTTGGAGAAACCGTAGCTTAATAGTTACGAGAAATGCTAAAGGTGGGTTATTTCACACTCCACATGGACTAAAATAATCGATAATAAAGAATATCAATTTGCATCAATAAGAACAGGTTAGATAGAGACAGATAATATGCACAAGACCGAGACACATATAGTAAAAGGCGTGATTTAAGCAACGTCACGAGGGTCACAATTGGTTGAAAATAGGATGCAAATATCAGAGGTAGAAACAACGATTTCTGTATAAAAGTCAATTAGTTATTTCCAGACATTGCGTGCCGTGTTGAAATTTCTGAGATTTAACTGGGGCGAGTACAAAATTCGTAAAAACCGACGCGCGAGCTACGGAATGGGAACATAGCAAGCGAAATTCTTTAGAATTGTCCATTTTGGAGACTCGACCGACAGACAGGCTAACTTCTATATATACCCAGGTGAATATGAACAAGCTCTCTTACATCCGCGACTTGATTCAAGATGTTAAACAGTGTATTTTAGTTTGATAAAATAATTTAAAGTTTGCTCGTATATTTTGGTGATTCAAAATAGTTTGTTCTTTACGTGCTAACATGAATATACTTTAGTGCATTTAGATACAAGGTAATAAAATTTAGTATCACTGTGCCAATTAGTAAAATTTACAACGACAAATGTATACACAAAAGTAGGCAGTTTTGGCGTATATTGGTGAAAGAAGTATGAATTTCTTTGCTATTTTTCGGGGGTGTTAATAATTAAATGGTTCATGAATGTGTCTGGATCCACAAAACAAGGGTCAGATATACACAGATGAGTTCCGGAAAAGCCCAGAAACAACTTTAGATGAATGGTGATGGAGAAAATTTTAAAAGCGTTGAGAATCAGAAGCCGTAAATATAATCCAGTTGGAATGGTGTGATTAACAAAAGGGACGATGTACATTGAAGCTACGAGTGCAGTAAACTTCAGGTAAATTATACTTTTTTGTTTGAACTTTGATATTTTTGTGTGTGTTGAATAACTTTATAATTGATTTACTTTAAATGGACATTAGTGAAATTGTACTAACCATAAAATTTTAATTTTAACGTGAAATTCGCTTGTTTAAGTAGAAAGGGGTATTTAGTATTGATGTTCTGGATTATGATGAAAATTTGGGTATGTCTTTGAGCTCAATTAGACGAACCTGGTTAATTAACGTAAAGGGGTGGTAGATGCTTCCTTTGTACTCAGACTCCGGTCTGCATATATTGTTATATTAATTAGTAGGCATCCTACAAGGACTTTAATTCTGGATGCACATTAAATGATAATAAAATTAATCTTGAAATTCTTTTAAAACTGAAATTTATGCTGAATTTTTAATTTGAAATTTTAATGTATTGTGAATATTGATGTAAATAGAGTTAACGTTGATGTTTGTGGTAGGAATGTGTTTGTCTTTTTTTATGAATGAGGATGAAGGTTTAACTAGAGGAGCAGCCGAGGCGATTAACAGAAGAAAGTCAATGGACCAACACAGTTAAGGTAATGAATAGCTTTTTGTAGGATTCACAGCATTCTTTGGCATCCAATTCGTAGGGGCTCGATTCGAAAGCGGAGTACCCGGATTTTAGTGGATTCACAGCAATATATATATATATATATATATATATATATATATATATATATATATTTCGATGCACACTATAGGGATTTCGCTTACAGTTTTATGTTGTTCAAGAATGTGAAAAGAAATTTGAGATAGGAGTATTTGTCTTTGAATTACCTGTCAAAAACCAAAGTTATCGATTTTTCGTTTTCTGCCTGTAACTTCCTTATCATCACGAACAGAAAAAATATAAAAACACTTTCTCACAGCAACTTTTTGTGCAAAATATACTAAATGTGTCAGAATTTTTCCAACGGATTTTGTATTTTCAGAATCGTCATTAAGTTCTTTTTTTATGAGCAACATGTTGGACCTGTATCTCATTTAATAGACAACTTGACGCTGGTTTCAACGACATAGATATTTTATGTTTTACTTTAAAGTTAAACCTAACATTATAGGAAAATGCCTATTATGTGTTACTACATTAAGTAAGCCACGATTTTAATGTATTTGATGGACAACAAGAACTATCCTTCATGGCACTTATTTGAACAAAACAAACAAGTTACAAAATATATTAACCAGTACTAAGTAATTCATAAATTATGTTGAAATAAACCACCATTTTGGTGTATACATAGTTGAATCCTTTTAGCATTTGCATATACCGCACGTTGAATAGAACGTCTTGGTATTTGTTCCAAAGTGTTTATAATATCGGCTTGCAAATTTTCAACATTTTGGTAGTTGGTTTTGTATTTTTAACGGTACCCCATAAGAAATAGTCCAAAGGACAAGTCCGGTGAGCATGCTGGCCATCTTACTGTAGCATTATTTCCTATCCAACGGTTAGGAAATATTTCGTTCAAATAATTTCTTAAGAACAGCATTATGCGGTGGATCGTCATCCTGCGGCCACCAAAAATTTTGCACTTGAAATAAGGGATAACTATCGAAGTAGTCCAGTGCAAGCGTTCTTAAAAACTAGTAATATCACTCTGCAGTCCATTTTTCTAATTATACGATCGCACAAATTACCTACCCATACATTGATTCCAAATCGGTGCTGCGGTCTAACTTGTTTATTTTGTTGTGGATTTTCAGTAGTACAGAAATGTTCATTGTTTCTGTTAAACATTCCATAATTCGTAAATTTGCACTCGTCAGTCTAAATAATTTTATTTAAGAAACTATTGTCTTTATTAATCCATTTGGTCATCCAGTTACAATATTCGTCTGCGTCTCCCGCAGTTGTTTTCTAACACATTGATCTTTGCTTCAGCGCAGATACGGAGATAGCGCTATATAAACTAAATGGAGATAATAAAAGATAGAGGATAGGTCATTCTCTTACAAATATCATACTTGTGTGTTGTGTGTGCGCGCGCGCGCGTGTGTGTGTGTTCTTTAACAATGAAATCTTCATAGACTTTATCCAAAATTTCGGTTTTATACGGGTGGATAAATTTTGAAAAATGAAAAATTTGCGCCTGGAATTGATACCTGTCATTATTGCAAATCTTCGAACAAGATAACTAGAGTACCTGCAAAAACTTTTTATTTTCAGGTTAAGTATAGAATTTGTGGATAGCTAACGGTTTTATAAACTATCCGACACAATTGGATACACCAATTTTACTAGTTTTAATATATTCAGTTCAAACCTTAGACCGTTTTTATTTGTTCTTTTACTTGAACCTTGTAAAAAAAATTGTGAGTGTTTCAGTACCACCTATCAGGTTTTCAAGTTAAGGAGTCTTAGTTTTTATAAAGCGTGCACGAATAGCTTGTAAGGTGTTAAGTATTTCACCTTACAAGGTTACTACTATTGCATAACCTTCTCTTAGGACAAACTTTCAGACTGTAAAAGGTATTATTTCAAAGGAGCATGACATGAGACACCGTATTGTGCGTTGCATATTATAACAGTACGGTTCAAACTGTTTATATTAAGTACAAGATGAAATTCTGAGTTTTTCTAGTTTTGCTAATTAAGGCCATTTGTAATTGTACATTACTTTTTTTATTGTGGTAGCTCTAAGCGATTAATAGAACATTTGTAGGATATAAATTGGTTACAGCAATAGATATTAATCCATACAAGCATTGTATTCCTGGTAGTTTTAATTAAAAGCGATTAAAAATATATTGCTGTAGCTCCATTTGTAGTAGGTTATTAATGGCAACTAATTATTACCAAAGTTTATTTCACTTAAAAGCCGTCTAAAGGGATTACCTTTATAATAAGATAATCTCTCGTGTTTAAAACGTTGAAGACCTCCCTACAAGGTAAATCTATGAATGTTAAAACTCAGTGTCACTCTGACTACTAAAGCCATGAATGTAGATCTGAATAATACTGTGGTTAAACTAAATTAAAAAATCTCGAGAGTATTTTGTCTCGTATTTGTGTGTTCTAATTTGACAGGAACAATATTATACAAGGTTTCTCTCCCATCATGTTCATTAGGAGTGCATGTGCCAAATTCATATTAATACCATCCTTTTGTCACTAAAATAATTATTAGAAAGGTAATATTTCTAAATCTTGTATGAATCGATATTTCATCAGCTTATCTTCTCCGTGAAAGATTGTATTGAGATTTGCCTCAAGTTAATTTTAGTTTGTAACAAAATTTCTTGAGCCACTTTTTGTTCCCTTTAGAAATCTTTGGTTGAGGGGATAAATAGTAATCACACCCTTAGCAGATATAGCGACCCTCTGACATCTTGTTTGCAAGTTTTGTACAAATTTCACTTCATGTCATTGCTACTTTGGTCATGTTCTAGTAAAATATGTTTTCTTAAAGCTATCTCCAAAACTTTTATGCAAATAAGTAGTGAAGTGTGGTGCCGCATACAGATCTATTCCAAGTATTTATAGAATAAAAAGAGTATGTGAACTGAATCAAAGCATTCATAATTGAATTAATTCCAATTACAACTACTATATGTTGCATTACAATGAAGTTAGTTAGTTAAATCAAAATGAATAAACATATAATTCATTTATTGATAATAATTAAAACAAAGGCGCTTAACGTCTGACATGTTTTCATTGCAATACCCTTATTCTATTGTTCCTTTCAGTTCTTACACTACACTAATTATATAATCTTAAGTAGCTAAATATCATAATTATAGAGCAATGACAAATAAATAACTATTACTTAAGTAGCTTTATTTCCTATTTCTATTGTTTCCAAGGTTTAACCTATTGTACTTAAAGCATTGTTCGTAAAGCATTTCATTTTGCACTTGAGATCAGAAAACAATTTTCTATGTCCCTCAATTTTTTTTTTATTTGGAAGGCTTATGTCGACTCGGGTATTCACAAAAGTTTGATTGCTTGCTGGGTTGTCGTTGATGTTCTTACTGTTATAAAATTAATCGTTTATAAATTAAATGTGTATATCTTCTTTGTTGGCTCGCCTGTGGATGCTGGCGGGCTTGCTTGTTTTCCTGGACTTAAATCCCGTAACTTCTCACGTACTAAATGCGCCTATAGAAATTTTGTTTTTGGTTAATGTAATATTTTTTTTGTTTGGCGACCTACATTACCATTTAGTATTGCTTTACGTTTCCGTTTGTTGAGATTATCTAGATAGTTTCTGTTCTGGTCAGTTATACCGTTATGTATTGTTTGCGTAAAGTTTTTGCTTGCCTATCGCTTACTTTTATAATTGTAATTAAAAATCCTGGAATCTTCCTATCGGTAGGCATGTCAGTGTCGCCATGTAGTGTGGTTCTTTCTATTTTATTAGATAGCCATCTAATATTCGACCCAAGCTAATAAAATTTAAATAATTACGCCTATTATTCACTGTTCATAGTTAACACCAAGACGCTTGACGCCTCACGTTTTGTGTGATTCATTACAATACTTTTACTCTATTGTTCTCTTTTCAGTTTTTACATTTCACTCATTGTATAACCTTAAGTAGGTAAATGTCATAATTATTGACCCCTGAGAAATAAATAATTATTACTTAAATTGCTTTGAGGTTTATGGTATTGCAAATGGAATGCGCACATCAATCTTTCAGTGTTACTGGTTTAATTGCTTAACTACATTACACAGTATAAAATTGTGATTAAAAGTTAAAGTGCGGGTTGTTACGTTTATTTTCGACGATAGGTTCAAATACGTCCTTTTTTTTTGTAAAAATTTGTTTTTCATTCGCCTAGCTTCTGCTTCTATTCAAAATTTCATTCTGTATTTCTACTTCGTTATAATAGTACGCGCAATCATAACATTTCTTTCAAATCTGTTCATTCTAAAACAAAAATTTAGTCGAAAAATTAAATTGTCAGTATCTTGTATTAGGTATCCGTTAATTTGTTAAACATTCCGATAACGTATAATTGCTTTCACTTATGTTTCCTATCTAAAGACTTGTTGAAGTATGGATCCCACTATTAGTTGATAGCGTGTTTTCCAGTTTGCTAATCGCGCTGTCAATAACGCGAGGATTGCAGTTTAAACTCCTGTTATTTAAACCCACTTTGAATTTAATTCTACAGCTTGTGCGTTGAAATATTTTCTAAATTTTTCGTCACAGTACTTCAAAAGTAATGCACGTTTTTTTGTTCGACAAGTAGGAGGTATCTTGAGTGTATTGGTGAGTTTTCCCGCGCTTACGAATTCTAATCAGATTCTCTTTTTAGCTCTTAACTGGATGCCAAATTGGTTCTTTTTTATGTAGGCTCAACTGTTCTTTGTCACAGATCACCTGCCGTTGCCTGTAGATCGGTAGTGCCGTTATGGTAACGGGGAAGATGGATACCGACGACCGTGGCGATGCGGTACTGATTCACTCGCGATAGCGTGCAAGTTAAGTAACCCAACAAGGTATACAACTTGTTTTCTTTGGTGTATATCAAGGGAATATTCCTTATCACCGTTTGGTGTAGTTACGTGATAAGAAACGTGACACTGTAGGACTATTGTTTGTTGCTGCGAATCGATATTATTGCTCTACAGGTGTGATGTACCATTGTTAAAAATGTTTGACAAACGCTTACTCTTTTCTACTGATTAGTTTATTTTACAAAAGGTACGAGATACAATTTAAAAGAATGTTTGACACAAGCTCTCACACGTTAATTCTTTTCTACAGATTAGTTTATTTTACTAAAGGTATGTGAAATTTTAAAAACGCTTGACAAAAGCTTTCACATGTTCATTTTCTACTGATTAATTTTATTTTGTGTAAAATACGAGATGCGCACTTCGTGTCTAAAGTACTAAATTGTTCATATCACATAATTGTTTGCTTTGAAACAGTAACGCTTAGTTTATTTCTGTTGCTTGTTTTGTAAAGAATCCTTTATTTATTCTTATTGTTAATAGATAATCGTAGCGAAGTGTTTTTTTTTGTATTTAGGTAAATCCCCCCACTCTCCGCGTTTCGTAGTTAATCTGGTCTTTACGTTTCTTCCGGCTACGTCTAGGTACGTAGCAGGATAAATTTTTTTTTCGTTTCTCAGTAAGGTTACTAGTTTCAGATTGAAGATGTGAAATAACGTTAAACAAATACTCATTCTTCACAAGGAATGAAAGGGATCAAATTCCCGTTACTTTTCAGATTGACATGTTTATTATCTTCAGATAGTGGCCATCTAAGTTTTTTACCATTTGTCAAATAAAAGATTTTTAGAAGTATCAATCTTGAATAGTGTATGAATGAAGCACATCTAGTTACTTGTAGAAAATTTCAGCGACATAAAAGATAGAAGCATTCGGCTCGTTATTAAGAACCGGATGGTTAGTCTAAAGGCAATTCGAACTATTGTTCGATGTTGCCTCTATAATAAGAATATAACGTTTAAGACTGAGTAGTTGATGAAAAATTATTAAACGATGGATTTCTAACAACTTTGCTTACCATACATTTTAACACGATGTACGGTACCTCTAATATTCTCATACGCGGCAATAAAAGCCCTGCTTCTGATGCACTGACCTTACTATGTATAGAAATCTTTTTTATGGTACACTTTAACCTTTATGATGCTTTTTTATGCCTATCATACAAATGTGAAGATCCTGTCACGGACACACACGAAACGATATTCATAAGCACCATCAATGGTATGTATACCTTTAAGTAATAAAAAGGTAATATGATCGAATGTCCATGCATCTAAAAACAACGATCGTACAAAGTAATCACTCAGTAATCCATAGTGATGCAAATACTACTCTTCATTTCTACGTACAATAAGTATAAAATATACGAGGATTTACATCTAGCTCTTCAAGGTTAAACTCTCCTTCATTAAAAAATAATATGAAATTAAAGCAAAAATATGGTTTTTTATCTTAGGGTTACAGTTACAAATCACTTCATAAAATTAATCACATTTTTAATTAAAATTTTAGCAAATATATTTTTTTGTGGGAAGATAATAACTCTGCTTTCATTCTCAGGTAAATTTGAAACTCATATACAGCCTTAATATTTTGAACTACAACGCAATCAACGTAATGGACACTTTTAAGTTATATCAACGAAATAATAGTAGCCCTGAGAGATCTACTAGAGATTTCACAACAAAGTGTATTAAAATTTATCATGTAACATTATGGTTGGAAATGTTTTATAAAACTCAATTATAAGCGGATCTGATAAGATAATTTTCTTTACAATGAGTAAACGGAGAAATACAAAGTCGTCCAAAGCTGAAAACCGTGACTTTGCAATTAATATGATACACACGAAAGATATCATTGAGATAATCATCGGTGTTATAAACAAACGCAGATAATAATTTACTATTATAGTGCAAACGTACTAAACTTCAGGCGCACAAAGATCATAAAACAATAGATGCACAAAGATATTACCCTCGCGACAGATAGCCCCCACGTCTGTGGAAAAACATTAGACAAGGTAGTATTGTGTGTTTTCGTTATATAGGGACAAAGAATTCACCAGTGAGCTGTGCCCAATGCTGAAAATATGAACACACTACGATTAAATACGGTAATATAACAAAGAAGTGTTGAATTGCAGGATGTACATCAAAGACGTTATTCATAAAATACAATAAATCGGTCGTACCACAACTAGACAATGGTACAGTAATAACGTGAGTAGTATGCGGTCGAGATTAAGAGAAGGTAGTACACCAATAGAGGGCAAACGGTGGTGCTCCCAATCAAACAAATCTGGTCACGAAGTGTGTAGCAAACTTACACCAGACGAAAAATCGTCCGGTAAGCCGATTTTAATGCTGGGGTGTGCAAATGTAAGCACTCATCAACAATGAACTGGATTTCTGTTTGAAATGGAGCTGTACAGTAGAAAAGAAATCTACTACGGAGTCTGCCCAATAAACCTTCTGATAAACGAGAACCGTTGCTGAAAAGAGAGTGCAAGTTTTAGTAGTAAGGAAAATTTGTATATTTAAAGGCCATTGCAAGCGGCTAACGGTTGTTATAGTTTTAAGTATGGCGGTGTTCTTAAGGAGTTAATATTAATTTACAGCCGCTGTTGAACGAAACAGGCGATGAAAGAAGGACATTCGAAAGCATGTTGAAACGCCAGTACTAGATTCGTTAAATTTATGTTAGTAACAGTAAGGAAAAAGTAGCCATTAATAATTTTCAAGAAACGTTAGCTTGATCAGCTAGAATTGCGGAATTGGAATTTCTTTTGTTGTTCTTGTAGAATTACGATGATTAAATTTTTGTGTAATATAAGTTGTAGGTTCATGCTAGAAGACGATATACGTGGAAGGTGCCAGGAGATATAGAAACATATCAAATAGATTACATTCTTGTTAGATAATGGTTTAGGAGTCAAGTAAAAGACTATAGAAGCTACCCAGAGGCAGATATAGACACTTACCACAACATCGTAATTATGAAGGCCGCACTTAAATTAAAAAATTTGAAAAAGAAACGGAAAAAGGCACTTTGTCTTTGAGAAACTAAAAGATAAAGATATTCAAGAAAGATTCGAAAAAAGTCAAATGAATTGCTGAAAGATATCGGGAAAATATTTGATACTAAGGAAGTAGAAACAGAATGGAATAACATTAAATTCAGCCTAGATACGGCGGCCAGAGATATTCTGGAGTGTACACAAAAACAAAATAAGAAACCATGGATAACAAAGGATTTCCTGAATTTAATAGAAGAAAGAAGAAAATACAAAAATAAATCAGACGAAACAGGAAAACAGAGATACAAAGCCACAAATGCAGGAAAGTTAAAGAACAATGAATTTATGAAAAGTGCAAAGAGCTACAAACTAGATGGAATTAGGAAAAACAAATGAAGCATACAAACTAATTAGAATGAGTTTTAGGGATATAAAACCGTATAGCAAAAATATAAAGGACGCGGGAGGAAACATCATTATAGAAAATGTAAAGAAAGTGGGTAGATGACAAGAATATATAGAGAATTTATATGCAGGTGAGGAACTAACAGCATTAGAACAGGGATCAGACATTGAAAATGATGACTTGGGATATGCTATACTTAGAGATGAGTTTGAATTAGCATTAAAGGGTCTGGAAAATGGTAAGGTGCCGGGTACAGATAAGGTGCAAGCAGAAATTCTAAAAGCCGCTGGACAAGCAGCAACAGAACGTCTCTTCCAACTTGTAAGCTATATGTATGAGACAGGCGAAACTATACCAAAAAAGAAAGGCGCGGATAGATGTGAAAATTTTCGAACAATAAGTTTGACAGCACGCATGTCAAAAAATTAAATAGAACTGTACAAAGACGAATGGAAAAACGCACTGAAGAAATACTAGGAGAAGACCAATTTGGGTTTAGGCTAAACAGAGGGGAACACGGGAGGCTATTTTAGCTCGGAGAGTGATAATGGAGAAAACGATAAAAAAAGGGGAACGCGTGTATATAGGGTTTGTAGATCTGCAAAAAGCATTCGACAATGTAAAATGGAAAAAAATGTTCGAAATACTCAAAAAGATTGGAATGAGTTTTAGGGGTAGAAAAATAGTGTATAGCTTATACAAAGAGCCAACAGCAGTAATAGAATTAGAGCAGAAACGTATAGAAGTAAACATTAGGAAAGGGGTGAAACAGGGTGTGCCCTATCCCCATTAATTTTTAACTTGTACGTTGAAGAGGCAACGAATACTGTCAAATGCAGGAAGACATTTGAATTACTATGCAAGTACAAAAAATTGATATGCTTATATTTGCAGATGATATAGTGGTTAGTGGTATTAGTTAGCATCTAGCAAGGAAGTTAATGAAATGGAAACGGTTCTAACAGAGAGATACGCATAAGCATTAACAAAAATGAAACTAAAATACTAGTATCCAAATGAGGGGAAAATAGATAAAAAACCATAATACAAATATGTAACAAGAACTTTCAAGAGGTTAATGATTTTTGATACCTAGGAAGCCAAATAACGCAAGATTGGTAAAGCGCAAAAGATATAAAACAAAGATTAGCACAAGGTCGTGCTACATTAACAAGAAAAAGCAACTACTGTGTTCAAAGACAACGCACATAGAAACAAAGAAAAGATTGCTTAAAACATATGTGTGGAGCACAGCACTGTACGGCAGTGAATTCTGGACAGTAGGAGAAGCGAACAACGAAAAGGTATAGTCTTTGAAATGTGGTGCTACAGACGTATGATGAAGATACCATGGACAGACAAAGTTAAGAACGAAGAAATACTAAAAATGGTATGGTAAGAAAGAAATGTGTGGAAAACGGTAAAAAATAGAAGAGATAGGATGATAGGCCACATACTAAGCCATGAGGGAATAGTGCGGAATATATTAGAAGCAGA
This sequence comes from Platerodrilus igneus, assembly GCA_036346225.1. Classification (NCBI taxonomy): domain Eukaryota; kingdom Metazoa; phylum Arthropoda; class Insecta; order Coleoptera; family Lycidae; genus Platerodrilus; species Platerodrilus igneus. The sequence continues at coordinate 1,759,033 of JARFIW010001288.1, forward strand.
AATAGGAAAAAAAAGTAGTAGAGGTAGACCTAGGCTAGACTACCGCACACAGATAGTGAAAGATGTAGGCGGTAGGAATTTCAGGGAAATGTGTAAGGTAGCTCAGAATAGAAATCAATGCAGGTACACATCCAACCAGTCCCAAGATGGATAAACTAATGACGAAAGAATAACTGTACTTAAACATGATGATTTATAAGCAACTACAAGTATTGGTTGGGCAATATTCCTGAATAATGTTATTTGTGTGAAAGGATTTACTTAGAATACTATGAAAAACTCTCCAATATAATATCAAAACCTTATAAAAAATATGGCATAAAATTTTCCGAAGTTGGCTTATAACCCCTATATTTATACTAATAACGTTATTTTGCCCATAGACAAACCAATAGAAAGGCACTTCTTTCAATTTATAAATACATTCATCTACCGAAGGTCTTGTATACCTTCTCTCTAAAAATAAATTTTTTAAATCAATCTTTGAAAACACTTTTATATTACCGAATCTTGCAAAATTACTATTAACCGAAATTGGACAATTAACCTTTTTGTTATAATGTTGACTTATAGCTTTCATACTTGAATTTAAATTCTCAAAAACATCGCTTTTTTTATAACAATTACATGATTTACAAAATAGGTACTTGACTTCTCACAGATACCTTCCAAATTTCTCTCTTCCACATTTAAATTTTTATCACGGATATACTATATTTAAATTTTTCTCGCCTTTATTTAAATCTTAATCACCATCATTCAGTTAATCCTTAATCTGTTCTTTTTGAAACATCTCCATTTTAACTTCGTAACATGTAGAAATATTCCAATTTTCATTTTCAACTCACCATTTTCAAAATATTCTAACGACGCTAACTCCACTTTATCGCGTACCTTCCTTGGATCCTCGACACACTTTAGCTCTCCTTCGCTTATTTCTTCCTGTACTTCTTTTACCTCTTCTATTACATTAACTTCTTCCTTAACTTCAGTTGCTTTTTTATCTTCTTTATTAACTTCTTCATATACGTCACATAAAGTCAAACAAATACAGTCTTTCTCGACTTCTATATCCACCTGATCATCCCATTTAAAATATTCTTCACCACATATATTCCTCTTCTTCTTCGCATCAATTATCAACTTTAATGTATTAATTAGATACATTAAAAATCGCCTCAATTCTCAATCCAGGTACACTCGTGAATTCCTGTTGAAATTTTATCTTGCTTAATTCACATTTTAGGATTGCAAGCTTACTGTTGTTTGATGCTACTTCGTTACGTTTTTTTATGGGTATCAATTCATTATTTAATTTTTGTATCTAGTTTTTAATAATATCCTCCGAAATTAGCGATGCTTTGGCTCCCGTATCTATAAATACTTTGATAGCTTTATCTTTTACATGTATATGTAACATAGGTACTAAGTTTTGTTTACATTTTCATTATTTCTTAAATAAAATTTTAAAAATTTTCGTTGATGCTTGTACTGGTTAATTTGTAAGGGTGCGCTTGGTTTGCCTTGTAATAAAAATTCGACCTCGCCGTTGAAGGTCTTGGTCTATTCATCACCTCCGCATATGTCCTATTCTTGCGTGTGCCATCTGTTTGTACGGGATTCATTGTTGTCCCTTCACCCGTCTCTACTGATGGCATTATTCTGACCCCAGTTGCTTCTTTGTATTTCCCTCTTTTCGAATGTTCTGCCATGGTACCTTTCTTGTCCATTGCTTCGTTGAAATCTAAATGTATTAAGGGCTGACTTCTTGGTCGAGTATCCATCCTCCGTGTTGACCCATCTCATCATATCGTAGAAGATACTTCAAAAATACATCTCTATCGACAATATTTTGTAAGGCGATGCATTGCTTTACTTCTCTTTCGAAGTGTCCCGCTCAATATTTGATAATCTGCTTATCCTCTAAAGAAAAATCAATATGTTTGGCAACCCTAAATTTCTTATGACATATAACTCCCGCGTCATGCCAGAGTCACTGCCATACTTCTACATAAGTAAAGTGTCTTTAAACTTAAATTGTTCGTTATTCCCCAATAAGTGTTTTAAAGACTTAATTTTAAAGTCTATCAGTCCAAACCAAATTTCTTCACTACCTATTAACTTGGACCTAAAGATGTTTAATTTAGTTTGTTTATCCCAACTGCCTTGTTTCAAAGTTTTCACGTTGTTTAAAACTATTTTAGGGTTCATTTTGCTATCCCTATAAAATTTCAAATGTTTTTCTAACGGAACACTAGTTGGACTCTATTTCAAGGGTTCCCCAACATTAATATTTGTAACCCTATTTTCTAGATTTCCAACCTTAATCCCCAAGTCTATTTTAAGATTTCTCAAATCATTTTTAAATATTATAAACCCGGTTTGACAACTTTCCTCGACATTATTTACTTTTTGATTCAAATTTTTTATTTTTCCACTAGTTTCTTTCTCACGTGCTTCCTGATTTGTCTTTATTTGAACCATTTCCTCTTCCATGTCATCTATATCCTCTACAATTTGCACCACCTTTCCTCTAATTTCACATTTCATTGCCTCAATGGTTTTGTTAGTCTATTTTAAGCCCGAAGTTAGTTTTCCACTCATCTCTTTAAATTTTCTTTTATTCATTTCCTTTTCTGCTTTTAATTCCTTAGTATTTTTGTGAAACTTCTCACTCATTTCCTTTATACTTCTTTCATTCCTTTAATTTGATTTCTTTTCTTCCCACTTACTTTTTTCATTCTTTTCATGTTTTTCACTCATTGCTTTGAATCTTCTTTCATTCTTTTCACTCATTTCTTTCATACTTTTCTTTTGTTCTTGCATACTTTAAGAAAGATTTAATAAAAAAGCCATAGCTTTTGATTCTAGAGTCTCTCCTAGACCTTGTTATTCTTGTACCTCAAGAACTTCCCTTTTGGGTTCTCTACATAAACGTTTTCCTGAGAACCAATTTTCACTCCTTCAGCTCTTAAACCATCACGAATTTCTTTCATTCTATCAGTCATATTGAAAACCAATCAAATATGTTCCACATAGAAAATTTCCAGAAAATCATACGAGACAAGAGACTCTAATTTTCAAACGACTTAATCAAGCCTCTGTGTTGGAACGCCAACAACAATGCTATGATGGTTGGTAAAACTGCCCCGATCAATATAAAAAGCAATGGATGCTTGCTTAATAAAAAATAGACATTTATGCCGTTTTTCCTCTTTGGCTAGCTTAGAGTCAAATAAGCTGTGAATTTTGAGAAAATGAAATCAAACAAAGAGATCTTAAGCCACATTTATGACAAATCTTCTATACATACAAAAACATCTTTTTTTACACACATTATTTGAATGATCTACTTACACACACAGATATGAATAACGCTTGCAATGCAATTTACGGCTTGTTTTAATAAAAAAAAAAAAATCTTATCACTATTTCTGAGAGTGATAATGGAGAAAACAATAGAAAAAGGGGAAAGCGTGTATATAGGGTTTGTAGATCTGGAAAAAGCATTCGACAATGTAAAATGGAAAAAAATGTTTGAAATACTCAAAAAGATTGGAATGAGCTATAGGGATAGACGAATAGTACATAGCTTGTACAAAGAGCAAACAGCAGTAATAGAATTAGAGCAGGAACGTAGAGAAGTAAACATTAGGAAAGGGGTGAGACAGGGATGTGACCTATCCCCATTGATTTTTAACTTGTACATAGAAGACGCAATGAATACTGTCAAATTCAGGAAGACATTTGGAATTACTATGCAGGGACAAAAAATTGATATGCTTAGATTTGCAGATGATATAGCGGTATTAGCGGCTAGTAAGGAAGAGTTAGAAGCTGCTCTTAATGAAATGGAAACGGTTCTAACAGAGACATACGCTATGAAAATTAACAAAACTAAAACTAAAGTTCTAGTATGCAAAGGTGGGGAAAATAAATCAAAAACAAGAATACAAGTATGTAACACGAACTTACAAGAGGTTAAGGATTTCTGCTACCTAGGAAGCCAAATAAAGCAAGATGGGAAAAGCACAAAAGATATAAAACAAAGATTAGCACAAGGTCGTGCTACATTTAACAAGAAAAAGCAACTATTGTGCTCAAAGACCACAAACATAGAAACAAGGAAAAGATTGCTTAAAACATATGTGTGGAGCACAGCACTGTACGGCTGTGAAGCCTGGACAGTAGGAGAAGCGGACAAGAAAAAGGTAGAAGCCTTTGAAATGTGGTGCTACAGACGTATGATGAAGATACCATGGACAGAAAAAGTTAAGAACGAAGAGGTGCTAAAAATGGTAGGGGAAGAAAGAAATATGTGGAAAACGGTAAAAAAGAGGAGAGATAAGATGATAGGCCACATACTACGGCATGAGGGAATAGTGCGGAATATATTAGAAGCAGAGATAGGGAAAAAGAGAAAAAGAGGCAGACCTAGGTTAGACTACTGCACACAGATAGTAAAAGATGTAGGCTGTAGGGGTTTCAGGGAGATGTGTAGGCTAGCACAGAATAGAAAACAATGGAGGTACGCATCCAACCAATCCCAAAATGAATAAACTAATGGCGAAAAAATAACTGTGATGAGTATTATAAGTAACTACAAGAATTGGCTGAGCAATATTCTCGAATAATGTTAAGTGTGTGAAAGGATTTACTGGAAAACTATTACTTCGGCAAATATCTAAGTGTTGGGGGATCTTGGTAGCCACAGGTTGCTTAACCCCCTTCACTGAATCTTGCTGAAATAGGGCATAAAATTAGAAAACAATAGAAGGGGAACGAGCTGTATACACATGCTGTGTGAGAATTTCAGGGAACTATGTAGGCTAGCTCAGAATATAAATAAGTGCAGGTACGAATCCAACCAGTTTTGAGACGGAAAACTTAATGACGAAAAAATAAGCGCAGATAAATCTGATAATTAGTATAAACAACTAGTTGTTGGTTGCGAAATATTTGCAACTAATGAGGACTGTGCGAAAAGATATATTGGAAAATATATTAAATCGATAAATGGTTTAGTGTTGGGGGAACTTGGCAGCCACAGGCTGCTTACCTCCCTTCATAACCACTGAAGGTCGGAGAAATAAGGTATATAATTGTAAAACAATAGAAGGTGACTGAACTGCATCTAACAAGAAAGAACAGTCCTTATGAGAAAAGACAACAAACATAAAACAAGAAGAAAATTGTTGAAAGCATGTGTGGAGCACAGCACAGTATGCCTATGAAATACGGGCAGTCTGAAACGCAGACAGAAAAACGGTAGCAGCCTTTTGAAATGCTGTGCTTCAGATGTATGAGGACGATAGCATGGACAGACAAAGATAATAACAAATAGGTTATAGAAATAGTAAGGTAACAAGGATATCTGGGGAAAAAGATAAGAGAAATAGAAGGGCAGAATACGTTCTAGGGCATTTTTGGGGAATAGTATGGGATATATTACAAGCAGAGATAGGAAAAAAGAGGTAGATGTAGACCTAGATCAGATAGTTATAGATGCAGACTGTGCAAATTTCAGGGAAACGTGTAGGTTATTTCAGAATAGGAAACAATGATGGTACGCGTCTAACCAGTTCCAGGACTGAAGACCTAATGATGATGATCACTATTTACGTATGAAAATAATTTTCACCTAATTCTTGTTAATAATTAGAGGAACCCAAAATATTTTGTGTGTCACAAATTTTTCTTTAAAATTCTCATGGATAATGGAAATTTTCTGATATTAACCGTATCAAGGTAGTTAATCAACGACGCTGGACAAAAAAGTTTGTTAAAGGTCAAAACGCCTTGAGGTCTGATCTCGAGATTGATAAAATCAAATTAACTATTTACAACTAACTTTTATACGCAAAATAAATACTTATCTTAGCTTAATCTACTTAATAATATTCTAATGTCTTTTTAGGTTACAAAACGAAGTTATATTTGTGGTTTGTATCGTTAAATTCTTGCTGATATTCTTGTTCATGACCACCTGTTTTTACTTTTAGAAATACCGTTTGCATTGGAATTAACTGCAATGAAAAATTCCTGGTTCTAAATTTCTAGATCCCCATTTTTGATCACTCTTCACACGCTAAAGTATCAGTTTACAACAGTACATTTACTTTTAATAGATTAAAATTAGCTGTTAAGCTCGTACTAAAATTATTTATATGGAAGCAATAAATCGTTGTTGTACTCTATAATATATTTATCAATGATCAAAACAGTATAACTCATGTTAAAACTTTAATGTTACACGTTCAATGCCGACAGAATGAATTAGAAATTTTGAATCTTACATGTTGGATGCCAAAAAAGTGAATAGTCCGCTCTTCATTTAGATACCTTTCTATATAATAAAATAATGTCAATATATCATAGGTCTCGATTCTTCTGCTTATGTTTTCGTAGTATTAGTCTCCGCATAACGTAAAAAATTACCAACAATTTCGTGATTTGTTATCTCAGTTTGAAATTTATTACGATAGTTAAGAGTTTTGCATCCTTTGTTAATGAATTACAATAATTGTATATCATTTCTTTCTAATGAACTTCCAGAATATAAAGCCATTAAAGCTTGTTATCTTAACTGTTTTTTAGTCGGTCGGTTCTATTATGTTCCGCCAACTGAACGGTTCATTCATACAAAATAATTAGTTTGTTAATTTGTTGATTTATAGCTTTGAGAAGGCTCTCGGACGGTGGTTTGTTTAAGCAAATACATGCGGTATTTTTGTTTTGTTAACATAAATATAGTTTACTCTAGAACTAACCCAAAATTGACCTCTTCGAAATAAAACCTACTTTGCATAATAACTCGCAATTGTGTTTTAAGGTTTTGAAAAAGGATCATTTATTAACCGATATTTCTAAAGAGAATGAATGAAATAACATTTTAGCAAATTACGAATTTTTATGTTTCAGCCGGTTGAAACTATTTGTCTTTCAGAACAGCTATTACGTTTATAAATCATTGACATCGAAGTTATTTAGTACTCTTAAAGCGTACGTTTGACATTTTACATACACGCAATAAAGCTTGTTATAAAATTAATTTAAGTATTGAAAAATTTTACTTTTCGCCGCTTTGAGTCAACCTTTTCTCACAGAATGTAGTGCTGAATGACTTTTTGCGACCTCATTATCACATCAATTTATTTAATAAATATTTTTTTATTTTTTAGAGCTATAAACATTCACCACTTGTCCTGGGGCTAATGTTGCTGGTTATTCCATTCCTTCCAGCAACAAACTTAATAGTTACTGTAGGATTTGTAATTGCAGAACGGGTATTATACATTCCCAGGTATAATTCAACATTTTTATTATCTGTTTATACAAATACTTAATACCTCTGTTTTTTAGCATGGGCAGTGTCTTACTTACAGCTTATGGTATTCAACTATTATGGAAATTATGTTCAAAGCATCGGCAATCAATGGTCATTTTAATAACTCTGCTACTGGTATCTAGTTCTCTAAAAGTTTTAATGCGCAATAACGATTGGCGTTCTAGGGAAACATTATTTAAGTATGTTTAAATGGTTTATGAAGCCTACTTTAATTGCTTTTAGGTCTGGTTTAATTTCACTTCCTAACAACGCAAAACTGCACTACAACTATGGTAACTTAATGCGGGATTTATCTTTTCAAGATATAGCAATAAAACATTATAAAATAGCTTTAAAGTATATTCGTATGTTTAAAATTTTTACTAATCGGTTTGTTTCAGCTTATGGCCAACATATGCAAGTGCTCGTAATAATTTAGGAACATTAATTTCAAATGAATCCGAAGCAGAGAAACATTTCCTAGCGACTATAGGATATTCGGCTGATCATGTAAATGCTCATTTCAACTTAGGTCAGCTTTACAGGTACTTAAGAATATACACATGTAGACGTTTAATATGTTTGTCCTTTTGCTGTAACTGGTGCGGCCTACCTAAATAAAAATCATAAATCTGTTTCTGAAGCGTTTGCGTATAGTCCATTTTTCCATTACTGTTTAACGTTGAACCCGATTAAGGGGTTCATTTTATGGTTCAAGTACAACAAATTGTCTAATTTTGATACAATTTGTCACCTACAAATTATTATCAAATATTGTCTTTTAATTTTTACTCCCTCATTCTTTCTTACAGTGAATTTCAAAATTGATTTGACGTAGCTCGTAATGGTTAGCTGTGCTGTGCTATCTGTTTCAGTTCAGTGTAACTATCAATACATACGTTTTTGTAAAACTTGTCTATATAATCCATTCGCTTTAACTTTGGGATGACGTCACAACTGGATAAAATGCTGCATCGTAATGTTATATGTATTGTTTTAATTCTATAGATAAAGGTTGTATTAAGTGTGCATACTCAAGGAATGCAGGCAACGGTATGTCTGACAATAATGACACATTCCATAGCTAAAAATTTTTTCTTAACCATCCTTCCGAATCTTTACATTCGAACGAGTTCCGCGATAGGCTTTTTAAGGTTAGGTTACTGTTAGAAATAGATATTATTATTAAAAAACACAAATCACTTAACACGCATATCAGAAGAGTCTTGTTTTTTTTTGTTGCTAAAATTATTGCAGACTGTTCTGATATGCGTGTTAAGTGATTTGTGTTTTGTGTTTTTTAATAATAATATTCATTTCTAACAGTAACCTAACCGAGGACTCGTTCGAACATAGACTCGGGAGGAGGGTTTAGAAAAAAGTTACTGCCATTCCATAAATCAAAATAAAACGTTTTGACAGTATGTTGGCATACAAAACAGTAATAATTTATTAAACTTCTTTTTGATAACGTATTTATACTTCATCTTGCATCACACAATGTAGGATAATTTAACAAGGAGCTTGGCACACAACTTTATAGCAGTATTACTAAAAAATGAGGTTGTTAAAATTTACAGTACTTCATGAAGTATTTGAGATCATGGATTGTTGAAGGTTTTAAATAAACAAAATATTTATAAATAGTTTATTAACTTTAACAGGTATGTAAATACGTTTCATATAAAATATACAAAAAGTTTAAATTTTAGTCGAACTGATGTCTTGAATACTACTTTCAAATTTGTAACAACAAAATCTTTAGGATAAAGATTTAATCAATACATTTCAGCATGTTTTTAAAAATATTTTTCTTGCTTCATGTAAAGCAACTAAACCAAAATAAGCAATACTCAAAAATGTATTTAATTCATTAATTTATTAATATAACAAATACATATTTATATTGTGTCACAGCTGTAGAGCAATTTTAAATTATGCTTCATCATTCCATAGATAATTGTCGTTCTCTTCACTATCTACATTGATAATCAACGGTAGTGCATTTTCATTATCAAATGCTACTTCCCCATCCCACCAAAATTGTATATCTTTTTTCTGTATGGCGGATTGTGCTTGTTCACACATCGGGTGTTAGTGACTTCAACTGAGGTACCACTGTATCCAACGTGATCTCTATAATAACTTTTTGCTATACCGCAAATGTGTTCTATGGGATTAAAAATACGGTGGTATGGTGGAAGTCTCAAAGCCGTATGACCGTAGCGTTCAGCCATTTGATCAGCTGCATATGTAACTTTAGGCTTATTCCTAGAAATACAAACAATAAGAAAGAGGCTATGTAAAATAATATAACTTACTGTTCACTAATGTTATTAATTCACATTTTAGCATTGTGTTATCGTAATAAATGTTATTTTCTTGCAGCTATTTTTGAATATCAGCTTTATTCAAGGAACCCGTTGGTACCTTATTGATTTGGCTACTATGATACATTGTCCATAAAGATTGTCGATGACTTGCTTAGATTAATTAAAACTAATATTCAAACCAATGTAAAAAGTTGTCCCGATTCATTTCGTCATGGTAGTTATCCTCCGTGGTTTTTGAAGCAAAAACGAGTTAAGCATTAGGAATGAATCCCTCTTCATACCCAACGTGAAGAACTATATATCTAATAAAGAAACGCATACTTAGCAAACTGTTATATTTTTATACTTATGAGTATTACCATTCACCACCAACGGTCAGCTTTTTAACACTTCTAGCGTCAGAATCCTGCCATGATTTTCTAATACCACCGTTTTTAAATATCCAGCTGTTAGATACTGCGCAAAATGTCTATGAGAACAAATGATATCTTACGAATTTGCAATAGCTGCTCATGTACAGGGTGCCCAAAATAGATCTCCATACAATGTTGGCTAATTTAACAAAGTTAAGCAGAAATTTACGAGTAGTATGATGCTTTTTTAAAAATCAACTTAAATGCTCTACTCTTTTGGATATTTGGAAAAAACTGAAATTCGTCATTTTCTTCAAACATTAATAACTTTTTAAAGGTTTAACGTATAGAAAAAATAAAAATTGCTTGTAATATAAATTTTACCGCAAAATTCAATAGCGTATATAACAATTTTAATATAAAAGGGTTTTTAAACTACAAACATAACCTCACTTTTTTTAAATATAAACCATAGTTTAATATAAGCCACAGGGGAAGGTTGTTACAGCCTTTTACATTTAGTTTAATTTGTAACATAAATCAAATATCACATATTGTCGGAGGCCTTCACATATAATATTTAGTTGTTGACCGTGTCTTATAGGTGACTGCCACTTTGTTTATCAGGACAATAAAAGTTAAGAATGATAATATTAAGTAGACAAGTCACAGTGTAAGAGAAGAGTTACTCCTGAACTAGCAGACTCACTAACCCATTCATAGCCAGGTCTTGTGGCGAGTAACTGGATTAGCGAGTGGAGGCGAGAATGATGCATGAGTGATCATGCATAGAGAGGAGTGATCAGTGAACGTCACTGTTGTTGTGAACATAGCTTGTTTTCCAAATAGAGTAGCCATCGTCTTTGTTTAGATTATAATCTAATCTAATAATCTAAACAAAGACGATGGCTACTACCTTTCCCTATTTGGAAAACAAGCCTATGTTCACAACAGCGGAACAGTGACGTTCACTGATCCACTACGACACCTCTCTATGCATCATCACCATGCATCAAGTTCTCGCCCCATATAAACCACCACTTTCGCTAATTTCACCAGTTACTTCGCCACAAGACACCTTTTGGCTATGAATAGGCTAGTGAGTCTGCTAGTTTAGGAGTAACTCTTCTCTTTACACTGTGACTTGTCTACTTAATATTATCATTCTTAACTTTTAATATATTTATTGTCCTGATGAAGCCCCTTACAAAAGTGGGCGAAACGTCGACCTTACTTTATAAAATGACACGGTCCCAACCCGGAACCATAAATAATTATTATCACATATTGCATAAATTGCTAAGTGTTTTACACATTTATCATCAAAAACGATCCAACCCGAACCAAGTCGAACATATCCTTTGTATTCCTGTTTTAACCTTACAAATAACACGTTAATTTATGGTCATTACGTCGTCGTCGTTCGTTCTTAAAACACCGTGCATATCACATTGCACGTTGCAATTTAAAAAAAGCACACAGGTGCTCAAGTGCGTGGAGTGAGTTATCGCACTGAATAATAACAACCAGTGGTCATAACATACAGGCGTCGCCGTGGATCAATGTAGTAAGCGTAAGACTACGGATCCCAAGGTCCTGGGTTCAAATCCCTACCCGGCCGACTGCTTGAAAAATGACAGGTGAGCATTTTTCACAAAAATTACGCCCTCGTTCGGATGAGAGGTTAAATGGAGGTCCCGTGTGTGAGTGTTGTCACGCACGTTAAAGATCCCTACCTTGCCTGGAACGGCAAGGGTTCGGCAAAATTCTAAATTTCCAGGGAAAAAAAAACTCGCCTCCTGACCAATGTAGTACCTTCTGGTGGAGCATTGGAAATATAAATGCACGGTCATAACATACGTTGCTTTTAGTGGCAATAAAACATTTGCTTGTCGGCATTTTTAGAACACTAGTGATATGTTGCTATGGCATGGAATGGCAATCAACCTATGAAATACAGTCTTATAACAAAAGAAAATTTATTCGTTAAACAATTTGGCATTAAGAACGTGGTCGAAGCAGAAAGTTATTATTTTAATTTCGCACTGCATACAACAGTTATTGGATAATTTGCGGATAGTTTGCGGATAATTAATAATATTTGTGGCTTTTTCGTCGTACATTTAACAAACAAGCAAAGTTCACTTTGTATTGGCTTGCAAAAATTAGTAGTGAAATTCATTGTGATTCAGTTCGGTAAAGTGCATGTACGCCAATTCATTCACATAAATCATAATTCCTTTCTTAAATTTCCTAAACATAGCAAATTTACTTAGTACAGTGTTTAAAGTTACATAAAAATTCCATTGAATAGTAAATTATTTGTGGCATTAACATTCCTAAAACTCAATAGGCGTGAACACATTTAGTCGCTTGATCTTCGTTTCAGTTAACTGATAAAAACGAGGAATATTTTTAACCCTCACTGAGTTTGTCAAGTTTTTAAAATACATGTATCTCTGTCACACAAGCTTTGTGAAAGTATTTAGCTCATTTTAACCACGTACAAGCTTGCAGTTTCTTGGAACCGGATGTACAGCAGGTGGTTGTTATCTAAATAAATACAGATTGGAAAAATTTAGCATTGGATGCTAGAAACTACAGTGTTGGATTCGGGTTTATGGAAAATAAATACTTTAATTTTTAACGTTATTCACATTGGTTGAAGCATTTAGTTTGAAAGTTTGTTCATTTTACATAGAGTGATGCATTATTTAAGCGGACATTTCGTGGGCGTGATTAGATATTAATGGTACAATCATGTCCAAATTAAGCTTTGAAAGGCTACTGAATGAAGATAGTTATATAATTGATAGGTTGAAGAGTTACTCTACAACATTACAAATCTTGAAAAATCACAGGAAAATTTATTTATAGTTGTGTTGTGGTGGAAACTGCAACTGAAATTCACAGCGTTTCAAGAGTAGTTATACAAACCCCTTCTTAGACAAAAAGAGTAAGGCAGATTTAAAGCATTGAATAAAGTTCGTTCAGATATAGATAAACAATTGTTGGTAATACAAGTTACAGGTGCAGATTATCGTTTTCGCTTTAAAAGTAAATATGTGGTACAACAGTCTCAAGACACAATTGGTTTTCATAGCAACATCAAGTTGCCGAAAATCAGTCTCCCTCATTATACAGGGCGATTAAATGATTGGAGCAGTTTTCTAAGAGTTTTTAATAATCTCATTGGTGCAAACACAAGTTTAAATAATTGTGAAAATTCATTTTTGTTTTAGATTCGCTAGATGAAGGTCCGACAAATTGCATTTTAAGATAGCTTATGATATTTTAATTCAAAGAAATGAATCTCGTCGTGTAATAGTCAATAATTATTGGTCAGCGTTAGAAAATACGCCAAAAGCTAGGTCAAATTCGTCAGTAGAGCTTAGAGATTTGGTTAATTGTTTTGTTGAAAATTTTGCAAGTTTAGATCAAACAAAAATCGATTTAGTGGATTTTATTAAATTTAATTTGTCGAAAAAATTAGATCCTCATTTTTTAAAAACGATTGAATTGGAAAATGTGGAAGAATTTACAAAGTACGAACAATTAACGTCGTACATTGAAAAGTATTTTAAAGCATAAGTCAGTAACGTGGTTGTGTCGTCGCTAGACAAACAATTCAAAATTGAACAGAAAACGCCTAAGAAGACATTTGGTAATAACTTGGAAAAACGCACCCATTTTACTTCAAAGGGTCACACCGCGCGTACATTGTTGATAACAACACTGTTAAGTGGAAAACGTTTATTGTGTGAAACTTCACATGCAATGTTTCAGTAGCAGAAATTTTTAAAAAAGCGATTTGAATTTGTAAAACAGAAAAGCCGTTGGATCAATTGTCTTTGTGATTCGCATAATTGTACACCAAAGTCGGTTGTCGCAAATGTGGAAAATGTAATAACACGTTGTTGCATTTTGAAAAACCTTATGTTGAATAGCAAAAGGTTGCATCATCACCAATTGCACAATGTGCTACTACTTCTAGTACCAGCACTTTGTTTTCGTCACGTACTTCAAAGATGGTCACTTTGTTGGCTACCGTGCAGATAGCTGTCTGTGATGGCTTGGGCAAAACACAAATCGTTCTTGCGCTATTGGATGGTGGAAGCATGGCAAGTTTTATGACAAAATCGTGTCGTAAAAGGCTTGCTTTAAATAAATCAAAGGTCGCAATGAAAGTTGAAGGTTTAGGCCTTGCTTTATCACATATTTTGTGGTGCATGATCATGCAAAATCAGACTTAAGGGGAAGAGATATCCTCTATATGATGTTGATGTCTTTGTTCTACCAGACATTTGTGATAAATTACCTCCATCACCTTTGAGGTCAAACCTTTGGCCACATACAAAGAATTTGGAACTAGCTGATTCGCAATTCGACAGACCCGGCAATATCGGCATGCTCTTGGGAGCAGACGTTGTTTTTCATGTATTGTTAAATGGAACTCGCAGAAATCATGTCTCTGAACCAGTTGCAATAAACACAACATTTGGATGGATTTTGCAGGGACATTTGTTTTGTCTATTACTTCGTGCATATCATTATGTGGTATGGTTGAACCATTAGAATAAAACATTCGTCGTTTTTGGGAATTGGAAAACATACCAGAATCAAACAAGTTGTCTCCTGATGAAGTAGCTTGTGAAAAACATTTCGTGGACAACTATTCAAGAGATAGAAATGGTCGTTTTAGTGTTTCTCTGCCATTTAAAGACTCAGAACCACATTTTGTTAATTCTCGTGAAGATACACTAAGTAGATTTATTCGTTAGAACGTCGCTTAGAAAAGTAACCAGATTTGTATGATTTATACAAAATTTTATGCAAGACTACCTGGACACTGATCACATGACAGTCATTTCGCCAAAAACTCTTGAACCGTCTCACTTGTCGATTTACTACATACCACATCATTCGGTTGTCAAACCCGAAAGTATTACCACAAAGCTTCGTGTCGTTTTTAATGCTTCTGCGCCAATCCCTAGTGGACAGTTTATAAATGACCATTTGTTTTTGTTGGATAGTTCGCCACTCCAAAAAAATATTATGGCATTATTGCTACATTTTCGTTCACATACGGTAGCGTTAACCGCAGATATTAAGCAAATGTACAGAAAAATTTTGCTTTCTGTAAATCATAGAGACTATCAAAGAATAGTGTGGAGATTTCACTCATCTGAAAAGCTTTTGGATTCTAGTTTAAATACGGTAACTTATGGAGTTACATTAACTTTTATTTTGGCATTATGAGTTATTCAAGAACTCGCTCATTTATAAACGTCTCGTTTTCCTTTTGCATCCAAGATTTTGTCGTCAGATACATGCGTTAATGACTTACCCGCTGGTTGTCATTCTGTCAAAGAAGGAAAACGTCTTATTGTTGAACTCGACAAACTATGCAAAGCTGAAGATTTTGTGATACGCAAATGGAACAGCAACGTTGCTAGTGTACTTGAAGGTTTACCTACAGAACTATGTTTTCAACACGCATATGCATTTGAAGATACTACAAACGTATTACAGAAAGTGTTAGGTTTGCAATGGTAACCTGTTCTAGACAAATTTGATTTTTGCATTAATGTCGTTGAACGTTGCTGCACAAAAAGGAACATGACATCTGAAATTGCACGTATTTCTGATCCGTTTGGTTTATTAGCACCAGTTATACTTTTTGCAAATCATATAATTCTGCATTTATGGATTTTAGTTATTAGATGGGATGATAATCCGTCTATAAACGTTGTTTCAAAATGGAAAACCTTTGTGCAACAATTGTCCGAACTGTCCAAAATCAAAATTCCTCGTTGGATGTTGTTGGAAAATTATCACAGGTTACAACTACATGCATTTTGTGACGCATCGGAATCGGGATATGCTGCTGTGGTTTACTTCCGTTGCTGTAATGAGCAAGGCAATACCAAAATTTCGTTGGTATGTGCAAAGTCCAAAGTTGCATCTACGAATCGCATTTTAATACCCAGACTGGAGTTGTGTGCTGCAGTTCTCCTATCGAACGTTACAGAATTTATGAAAAATAATTATCAAGATCGTTTGTCATTTGAAAAGGTTTCTGCATGGTCAGATTCTACAGTCACATTATCGTGGATTCGTTCTTCATCATATAAACAGAAAACGTTCGTCAGCAATCGAATATGACACATTCAAACACAAATTTCGCTTTCATCATGGTTTTATATTAAATCGCAAGACAATCCGGCAGATTGTGCCTCACGTGGACTTTTTGCTGCAGAATTGGTTAACCATCAATTGTGGTGGGCTGGTCCTCCATGGTTGACATTGCCTGAGGACCAATGGCCGTTAAATAACCTTGAGCCTAGTCTTATTAATTCGTCACAGATAGATGTTTGTTGTGGGCAATTTTTTAGATTCGTTGTTAACAATATGGTCCGATGTAGAAAAGATACTGAAAATTATTACACATGTTCGGCATATTATCTACAATTTACAAGTTCCGAAAAGATCTCGTTTAAAATTGGTGGAGGATATATCATTACACCAACAGCAGGACACACTTCATTTGTTGGTTAAAAGAGTGCAACATGAAACCTTTGATTAAGACATACAAAATATTCGTAATGGTAAATTATGTATTAAACAACTTCGTCGTCTTAGTCCTTTTCTTGACAGCCATGGTTTGCTCAGCGTAGACGGTCGATTAAGAAATTTGGATTTGCCATACGATACAAAAAATTTCTATTTTGCTTTCACGTTCGCATCGTTTAACAGAACTTGTAATTGTTGATTGTCACAAGAAATATCTTCACCCAGATGTTCGCACTACGTTTTTTTATTAGTACAAAATTTTTAAATATTGTTTACTAAGCGGGCCATTCAAAATTTTTTGAAAACCTGCATTCGTTGCTTTCGTGCAAAACCTGTTGCATTTGTTCCTCCCATGGGTGACCTTCGTGTCACAAGAGTCACCCCGGGTAAGGCATTCTTTCATACTGGTGTGAATTATGGTGGTCCATTTTCCACTTCAATGAACCGTGTCAGAGGTGCTAAAACGTTTAAGTTTTACATTTGTTTATTTGTCTGTTTTAGTACTAAGGCTATACATTTAGAGCTAGCATCTAGCTGGTGAACAGAATTATTTTTCGCAGCACTACGTCGGTTTATAGCACGCAGAGGCAAGTGTGTGCAGGCCCACAGCGACTGTGGGACTAATTTTGTCGGAGTGACTAAGGAACTATCGCAACTGATGAAGCAATCATCAGTAACAGAAGGTATCAAATTTGTATTTAAACCTCCATCTTGCCCTCACTTTGGCGGTTTGTGGGAAGCTGGCATTAAATCAGTCAAGTCTCATTTGACCAGGTCAATAGGTGATCAAAAGCTACCGTATGAAGAGTTTCTTACTGTTTTAGTACACAACGAAGCCATCTTGAACTCGAGACTACTCTGTTCATCCAGTAGTGATTCAACAAATGTTTTATATTTGACTCCTAGTCATTTTCTCAATGTTGAAGCTGTATTCGTTATCCCGGATCCAGACCTCTTAGACACCTAGTTGTCGCATCTTAACCGTTGGCCGCTTATACAGCGCTTGCAATATTTGTTTTGGAAGAAATGATACCTTGAATATTTGCATACATTGCAACAAAGAGTCAAGTGCCTTCAGCTTTGTCATTAATAAAATTGAAATGGTAGTACTCATTAAAGATGATCAAGCGCTTCCATTGTCATGGCGGTTGGGTCGAATTGAAGAGCTGTACCCAGGTACAGACGATGTTTCTCGTGTCGTATTGGTACGCACAGCTAATAGTTTCATCAAGCGGCCTTTAGTTAAGCTTTGCCCTCTCCCTTTGGAAGAGAGTTTGTAATTCATTAACTGTATTTTCTTTCGTTTGTTGTATATAAATTTGTTAGTTTCCATGTATATTTAAACATTTCATTTGTTTTGTTCATTTATAGAAAATAAGTTTTTCACTCTTATTTTGGTATTTGGTATGTTAATGCCTTTTACATTTAATTTAATTTGTAACATAAATCAAATATCACATATTGCATAAATTGTTAAGTGCCACCCTGGCTTTTACACATTTATCATTATCCAAAACGATTTAACTCGAACCAAGTCGAACATATCCCTTGTATTCCTGTTTTAACCTTATAAATAAAAGACGTTAATTTATGATCACTGCGTCGTCGTCGTTTGTTCTTTAAACACCGTGTATATAACATTGCACGTTGCAATTAAAAACAAAGCACACAGTTGTTCAAGTGCGTAGAGTGAGTTATCGCAGTGAAGAATAACAATCAGTGGTCATATCATACATTGTTTTTATTGGCAATAAAACATTCGCTTGTCGGCATTTTTAGAACATTGGTAATACGTTGCTATGGAATGGAATGGCAATCAACCTATGAAATACAGTCTTATAACATAAGAAGATTTATTTGTTTAATAATTTAGCATTACCAGCGTGATCGAACGTACTGTAAGTAGAAAGTTATTATTTTATCTCTCACTGCATACATCAAAGGTTACTTTTTCTCATGACTCCCATGTAAGATTGATATACATATTTTTAGTAGTTTCTTTATTATAAAGGAAAAAAGATTTATTTGTTTGCGAACATCAAGGAGCCCATGGATACGTATTTCAAATAAATATAAACTTCCGGCATTTGTCAGATATTATTAGTGGAAGAGTTTATTTGCTCTGAGTTGCAAATTTTGTATAGAAGACTTTAATTTATTTAATTATAATAAAACAGTGTATACAAACGAAATGATAAGCTCTTTTGTTACTATGACTGTCACAGAAATTGTGATGCTGCTAGTGATATGTATTATAAAAGATATTCAGGAAGAAAGCAGTCACATAAACGATTGTTTTCTAAATTAGAAAGCAATTTAAAAAGGTTTGGTATTTTTACAAAATTCATTACTTCTAAAAGAAAATTCAAAACTGATGATGAAGAATATGTGTAAGCCTACATCTGTTTTAAGCCAACAGCGTCTACCCAACAAACTGCAATTGAGTGCGCTGCTTCTACAGAAAGAGCTCGCCTATTTTTAAAACAAAATCGCTACAAACCATCCAGCTCAACAAATACAAACTGCCGCAGCCCATCTGTTTTAGCTTGAACATATTGTTTTAAAAATGTCACCCTTTTAGAAACGACATTATGCACTTCCTTCAATCCATGACAAGGATCATCTTGTTATACTGAAATCGGTTATCCTTTAAAATTGTCCAAAAAGAAGTTCTACCGCTTTTAAATATTTACAAAGATTTTCTTGTAGTTTCGTTACAGTAATGTGCTCCTCTGAAATACAAAAATTATTCACTTTTCAAGGTGTTTGAAAAATACTAACTGTGTTTGAACATCTGGTAGATTACATTTCTAATTGCATCTTTGTCGAAACCATCTATATCAACGACATGTTTCTTGCGTGGACGTATTGTTTTTGAGCCTGTTAGCGCTTCACCCTTATTGAACCTAATCCCAATGCTTTTTACAGTGCCTATACTAATATTTAATGCTAATGCGACTCGCTAAAACAAACAACTTCTAATGAAACTGTTTAGTTTACTAAACCTCAACAAATTTGAAATTATTCGAGTGGAATCTACAGGTATTTTTAAGTGAACGTCCAATTTGAACGCCAGAAATTTTATGACAAAGTAAACGATCGGGTTGTCATAAATCAGGGGGTGGAGGGGAGTGCCACGGCTAGCAAGAGTCGGAGAGGGGGCAAGACAAATAAGGATTTACGCAACAATTTACCTAGCTGAAAAATAAAATACAGTATCAGCACAAACATAAAATAAAGATAGATATTTGTCAAATAGCAGAACACTAGTCCGCTCAAAAAAAAATTATATATTATATTTAAATATACAAATCAATAAGAAAAAGAAATTCATACAGAACGCTAGTCTGCATAATACTTGTTGGAATTTCCCACAGAACTTTGTGTAGAACTTTTACTTTTAGTTTTTTTTTTGGTTTCTGTAAAATAAAG
Source organism: Platerodrilus igneus (assembly GCA_036346225.1). Lineage (NCBI taxonomy): Eukaryota > Metazoa > Arthropoda > Insecta > Coleoptera > Lycidae > Platerodrilus > Platerodrilus igneus. Next base: position 1,779,051 of record JARFIW010001288.1, read on the forward strand.
AAAATAATCATAATTATACCTGGAGTTCACAACCCCAAATATAAGAGTAAGATATAGTAATTTCACTTTAATAAATAGTCTAGAATGCTCAACCAAAACAACTTGACTTTTGTAATACATCAGTAACAATTATCAAATTATCAATTATCATTATCTTCACAGTGTTTCAAGAAATTAGGCATAATAGCATTTATAATATAATAGAGTTAATAATACTGTTTCATAATTCAAAGAACAAGTTCGATATCTGAAAATATGAAATGGCCCAAAAGAAAAACATTAATCGGCTGACTGGGACGGAACTCGATAGTACTATCGTTTGTACCGCTTACAGCAAAATGAATAGTTATAACTTGTCCGACTGAGGATCAGAAGCAAAACCCCTAGCTAACATAAATTTACTACTTGATTCATAAATTTCACGAATTTAGTATTTCTTAAATTATTAAACGTCTTACAAATTCTCTCTTTTAACGAAGAGACAGGTTTGGAGCTAAAGATTGTTAACTTAAGAAAAGATATCCGTACAGTAAGTATATGAAAGTTAAAATCAGCTATAAGTAGCATGAGATATAATTGATATATAACATTGACGAATTTTATCTGTTTAACGATGTCGCCTCAAATTTTTAACTACTTTAGTAAGAATAAATACCAAATAAGAATCTAATAACAGAACAGCAGATTGTAGTGACGTTAACATTCACAGCACGCAACGGCGTTGCTTAATTCGACAGGTTATTATTTTCTTTAGAAATTCCGCCTGTGCTATCTACGTAGAAATGCGCGAAGTAGTATTGTCGCTGCGTACCATTTCACTAAGAAAATAAGAACTAAAGGTTCACTAATATTAGGATTATTTTAGATATACGAATTCAGTCTGTAGACAATTAAGTGTTGAAAGTACGAGATTTTCACTCAACAAGGTATAAGTAGATATATATGTTTTTGGTAACTTGATGTGCAGAGTACAACCAATTTAAAGAAAACGTTCTATGGATATTATTAAACCGTAGGTAGACCAAATTAATAACAGCATGAAGTTAGGTTCAAAATACTTGAGTTCAAAGTTCAACTCCTACAATACGTAAGACATAAAAATCAAACAGGTACTTATCTGAAACTACGTTGAATGTAGCACATACTCACAAAACTACACTCGTACTTTTTAAGTGAAAGAGCACTCATTTCTTTCATTTTTCAAAACATTTAGTACAGAAAGATAAATATCGACGGCGTGGTATGCCACGATAGTTCGTACCACATCTCACTTTTCGAAGGATCCCGCAAGAATAAACATGTTTTCCCAGGTGTTTACTTTAACAACGTGCTATAGATAACAAGAAACATCTAATACCAACTCATTATAATAGGACGCATTCGCCTAAGGATGTGTTTCAATCTCGATCATCTAACCACACTATCGAATCGTGGAGAGTGAAAGACGATAATCGCGTAATATAATATAAAGAGATTATTCGCAAACGAGTTAATAAATATAAGGCATAGAAATAATAGCTACAGAAATGTATTTACGAATTGAGTAAAGCGTAAAATGTTGAGCTACAAAAAATGCACGTTACAAATTCCGTCCTAGCAAAATAAAGACGTCGGGGTGAAAAAGAAGCGGCAGACAAGGAACCAAACAAAATTCATGACCAAAGAACCAACAAAAAAACAAAAAAAAAAATTATCCGGTTCGAAGACCCAACAAGAAGACAAAGTCATCTATCGTAACCAACAACGACAGTACAGGTAAAAAAAGCATCAAGTAGACACCAAATGAGGATTAAAGGTCATAGCTACTCTTAAAAACGTCAAAAGACGGATGTTCCCAAAAGGAACATTTCTGTTCTCCACCTCAAAGAAAAATTTTGGATTTCCGCGGTGAAACCAAGAGGAAAGAAAAGAAACGAGGAAGAAAACTCGTAGCAACCCAACTAGACGACAAAACTGTCAACCTCAAGTGTGCAGCAAAGAAAGAACCAAGACAAAGCAAAGGGCAAAGGCAAGCTAGTACACAATCTAGAATACTCCCAACTGAGGTAACACAGATTCGTATGAAACGATTACTCAAGCAAAGTATGTCTAACAGACCTACAAAAGCGACCAAGTCGAAATACCCAAAGGGAAAGAGAATAAATCTGAAGCCTAACTCAAGGAATGGATGTAGAAAGCGACTATAATAGTCAAATAGTGAACATATGGTAGAACTAGCCAGAGGGAAAAGTCACGGGATGGGCTAACTACAAAAATATTAATAGGAATACGAAATGGGCGCCAGTGTTTTCGGACACAAGCTTATCAGAGAAAACACAAGACCAATAAGCCAAAAAAAAATTACAAGTCATTAGAGATTGCGACACGCAGGGGTGAAAATAGAATCAGCCGTAGGGATGCCATTAGGATCCGGGGGTTCAGGATCAATGTTTGGAGGATCTAAAGTTATATCGGGTTTGAGGTCCTTAATATGCCAAGTACACAGATCGTTACCAGAATTATCCACTAAGATACAGGTCCAAGGAGAAAATTTAGTTCTAATAGTAAAGGGGCCCACATATTTGGGAGCAAGTTCAACATTGAAGTAGCGAGTAGCATCCGAAAGAACATAATTGCGTTTTCAAACGCGATCGCCAGGAGATAAAGTTAAGGGACGACGACGAAGATCGTAGTGTTTAGCATATTTCTTGTATGCTAAGGAAAGTCGTTTCGAAATTTCTTCACGAAGTGACTCAAATTTGGTTAAGTCAGTAGGAGGAATAGCACGTTCGGGATCCATAAGTACATCATCAGGATCAGGAGGTTTTCCAAAATGATCGCCGTAGAGAACACGTTCACGACCATATAGAGCAAAATACGGCGAGTAACCAATAACCTCATGTTTAAGCGTTCGAATAGCACAACCAATTTTTGCTAAATTAACGTCCCACCGACGTTGATTATCAGAAACGTAAGAAGAAATCATAGTTTTCCGAACTCCATTAATACGTTCGGCGGTATTCGCCTGAGGATGATAGCGAGCATTAAACAGAATTTTTGTTCGATAAGAATCACAGAGTTTAGTGAAAATATTACTAAGCAATTGGACACCATTGTCTGCAATTAAATACTGAGGAATACCATACACCAGAAAAATATTTTTCTCAATGGTTTGAGTAACAGCAGCGACCGCAGACGCACGCAGAGGAAAGAAACAGGCATATTTTGTAAAACAATCGGCAACAACCAAAATGAAAGAATTACCTTTAGAGGATCTAGGAAGAGGTCCGACAATATCAGTACATAGGACTTGCCAAGGACGAGTGGCAGTAGCTCGGGGAGACATAAAACCAGGAGGTTTCTTTTGTTCGACTTTGTGTGCAATGCAAATTTGACAATGACGGACGTATCGAACAACAGCGGCTCTAAGTTTAGGCCAATAGTAACGCGTGGAAATTTTAGAGACAGTTTTGTGGACACCAGGGTAACTTGAAGTAGGTATATCATGATTTTCGTATAGAACCCTATTCCGTTGTTTGCTGGGAACTACTAACTTTCAATCGTCTTGAGAAGGTTGTAGCAAATACTGTTTAGATTTTACATGTTTATATAGTAATTCGTTTTCCACATGCCAGTTACTGTATAGTTTAGGATTAGAATTAACACGAATACGTAACTTAAGATGCCAAGGATCCACAATTGGCAGAGTAATAGAAGATTTAGGAAAGTCATCAACTAAGTCAATTTTAGGTACTGAGCGAGATAAGGCATCCGGAACGATGTTTTCTTTACCTTTACGATGTACGATGGTGAAGTTATATTGCTGAAGTCGTACAGACCAACTAGCTAAACGACCACTGGGACTTTGTAGATTATTCAGCCAGATAAATGAGTTGTGATCAGTGATTACAGTAAAGTGAAAACCCTCGATATAGGGACGAAATTCCTCAATTGCCCAAATAACAGCAAGACATTCTTTTTCGGTGGCGCTATAGTTGCGTTTCGCCTTTTTAAGAGAACAGCTAATGTAGCTAATGACTTTTTCGTCATCACCCTGTTGTTGAGTCAGCACAGCACCCAGACCAAAATCAGAGGCATCAGTCTGTATAGTAAGGGATACAAAAAATTAGGACTATTCATCACTGGGGCAGTTACCAAGTATTCCTTCAGCAGCTTGAACGACTGCTGACATTCCGAAGACCAATTAAATTTAGAATTTTTCTTAGTCAAAGCAGTAAACGGAGCAGTAAGAGCAAAAAAATTTGGGCTAAAGCCACGATACCACGAGCACATACCAACTATGCGTCGTACTTCAGTTACAGTAGTAGGAGGAGGAACATTAAGAATGACCGAAACTTTTTCTGGGTCGACATGGAGTCCATGACGATTTACTCGTATCCCAGATAATGGAGTTCCGGTCGGCATATAATGCATTTATTTTTGCGAAGAGTAAGACCTGCAGAATTTAAACAAAAAAGCACTTTCTGCAGTACCACCAAATGTTGTTCGAAAGTAGGGGTAGCGATGATCACATTATCTAAGTATGCAAAACAGAAAGGTTCGAGATCAGCACCAAGCACACTATCTATAAGTCGCTGAAATGTCGCTGGAGAATTATAAAGGCCAAGTGGCATTTTAGTAAACTGGTATAAACCTTACCAGGAACAGTAAATGCAATAATAGCTTTAGAAACAGAAGAGAGGTGTTTGCCAATAAGCAGAGCGAATGTCCAAACTAGTTAAGAATTTTGCGTCTCTAAGACGGTCTAGAATCGTAGAAATGTAAGGAAGGGGATAGGCATCTTTTTCTGTAACATTATTGACCTTTCTAAAATCGATGCAGAAACGACATGTGCCATCTTTCTTAGGCACCATGACAATAGGGCTAGGCCAAGCGCTATTAGATGGTTCTACAACACCATTTTCTAACATCTCATCCAGAGCTTGATTGACATGTCGAAGTACCGTATGGGACATGGGATAGTATCGTTGCTTGATAGGACTAGACGTAGTACGAATCTGATGTTCAATGAGATTAGTACAGTCCAAAGGTAAAGCATCATCTTTAGGAAACATTTGTTCGACTATACGAGACAATTGTTGCATTGTTGCATGATCGTCAGATCGGAAAGAGCATTAATCTGACTAATCGAGACAGTAGAAGAAGAACCGAAAGTCCATTGACCTGTTCGAAAATCCGGGACAACACCCATAGATTTCCAGAAGTCAATGCCTAAGATCAGAGACTGAGATATAGAAGGAACGACTAGGACGTCAAGAAGAATAGTTTTATTTTTGACCGACATGGGTAAAGTAAGTCACCCGAGAATGTCACAAGATTGACCATTGGCTACCGTACAGCTGTGGATCTCCGTTTGGGACAAAGGCAAAGAAAGAGAATAGAGAATTTCCCAACCAGGACCACCAATAATAGTACGAGAAGCGCCAGAATCAAGCAAACCCTTAAATTCGATGTCGAAAATAGTAACAGTGAGATAAGGTCTGTCGTCCTCACGAGAACTAGCTAAAATAAAATCCAGAACATATTTAGATCGGTTATCAAGACCAGAGAAAGAATTTTCTGAAGAAATAATAGGTACCGAGACAACTGTAGAAGGGATGGGGTCGGTTTCTCGGCTTAGCGACTCGATCGGTAGTTTAAATTCTTATTACAATTCGTACAATTGGTACGGGTAACATTAGGTTTACCACAACCATAGCAATGAAGTATTTGAGGTTTAGTACAGGAAGGAAACTCGTGTCCTCGTTGGCCACAGTTCCAACAAGTAACAGAGGAATTAGAAATATTTTTAGCAGCATCACTTGCAGCAGGTGTAAGTGTTTTCAAAGTAGTAACACCAGAATGTGGAAGGACATAAGCAGATGTAAGTTTTCTGCGGACCACAGAACCTGTATAGGCTAAGTCAGGCTTTAAGAGTTGAGAATGGTTTAGTGCAGGATGAGACTTGAACTTCTCGGCTTGTATTTTGCGCTGTTCTAGTCTGCGACCTATACGCAAAAGTTCCGTAATAGTATTCAGATCAAGCAAAGCTAATTTAGTTTGGTAGAAAAAGGTAAGATTTGGTCAAATAATTTCGAGTTTCTGTGTTTCAGAGGGAGAAATTGTTAGACGAGCAAATAAATTTTTCATCGTAGCTAAATATACACCAATAGACTCTGAGGGACTCATAGTACGTTGCTTTATTTCCTCTAAAAGTTTTTCGTTATAGTTAGCAGGTTGAAATTCTTCAATAATAGTCGAAAAACATCTTGCCAATTAGTTCGGGATTTTCTATGCGCTCTAAATAAAATTAAAGCTTTTTCCGAAAGTAAGCCTGATGCCGAAGAAAATAGTTGAGAAATAGATACGTTGTGTGCCGAACATAATTCGTCCACGCGTATTAGATATGCATTTAAAGATATACGGTCATCACCCGAAAATTTTAAGTCCCATTTAGACACCAGCTGTCCATAACCAGACGTAGAAATTGATTTAGAAATAAATATGAGTATAGGTCATTCATCAGAAGATTCAGCAGAAGTAAGATCATCCTCAGTATTAGTAGTAGTCGAATTGATAGTAGCCATAGATACAAGTGGTACTTTAGGTAAAGTGAAAGAAGTCTAAAGCGACGGTATAATTTATCGCAATCACTGCCTAAATTACTAACACATAGCAACAACCTTTGCTGTATGACTGTTTCAGCGTCAGAAGTAACATTCATGCTTTGGATTCTCCCTTTGAGATGCATAGCAAGGCTAATAATACGTTTGCCGTCGGCAGTTGAAATATCACTATTAAAGTCTTTACTCTTTGTAGTTAATTCAGTTAAACCTTCAGTCACGGTTTTATTATCAGTCTGAAAACCGATACCAGATTTAAGCGGAATTATAGTTGCAGAAGATTCCATTTTCAAAATATTCCTAAAGGATTTATGAAGTTCGGATACAGGTACCTGTGCATCGAACCCACGAGAACCGACTTCATATTTGAGTTCAGCTTGATGTAAACGATCAACTTTTAATTTCCAATAGTCGCCCATAATTACAGAATCAACAAACACCCAAATATTTAAAGACACAAAAACAAAATATTAGGCTCGTTCAATAGAGAAACCAAATTAACAAAATAACTAAATACTAAACGGGATCCAGTTCAAACGAGAAGAAAAAAATCAAGCCCCATACGTTGGGCGCCAAAAAGCTTGCTACCGGTATTTTTAAGTGAACGTCCAATTTTATGACAAAGTAAATGATCAGGTTGTCATAAATCAAGGGGAGGAGGGGGAGTACCACGACTAGGGGGAGGGGGGGTAGCAAGAAAAATAATTCGCAACAATTTACCTAGCTGAAAAATAAAATACAGTATTAGCACAAACATAAAATAAAGATAGATATTTATCAAATAGCAGAACACCAATCCGCTCAAAAAAAAAATTATATATTATATTTAAATATAGAAATCAATAAGAAAAAGAAATTCATACAAAACGCTAGTCTGCTTAATACCTGTTGAAATTTCATACAGAAAATTGTGTAGAACTTTTACTTTTTTTTTTTTTTTTGGTTGCGCGAAGTAGTATTGTCGCTGCGTACCATTTCACTAAGAAAGTAAGAACTAAAGGTTCACGAATAGTAGGATCATTTGAGATATACGAATTCAGTCTGTAGACAATTAAGTGTTCAAAGCACGAGATTTTCACTCGACAAGGTATAAGTAGATATACATGTTTTCGGTGACTTGATGTGCAGAGTACAACCAATTTAAAGAAAACGTTCTACGGATATTATTAAACCGTAAGTAGACCAAATTAATAACAGCATCAAGTTAGGTTCAAAATACTTGAGTTCAAAGTTCAACTCCTACAATACGTAAGACATAAAAATCAAACAGGTACTTATCTGAAACTACGTTGAATGTAGCACATAACCACAAAACTACACTCGTACTTTTCAACTGAAAGAGCACTTATTTCTTTCATTTCTCAAAATATTTAGTACAGAAAGATAAATATCAACGGCGTGATGCGCCACGATAGTTCGTACCACACCTCACTTTTCGAAGGATCCCGCAAGAATAAACATGTTTTCCCAGGTGTTTATTTTAACAAGCTGCTATAGATAACCAGAAACAACTAATACCAACTCATTATAATAGGACGCATTCGCCTAAGGATGTGTTTCAATCTCGATCATCTAACCACACTATCGAATCGTGGAGAGTGAAAGTCGATAATCGCGTAATATAAGATAAAGAGATTATTTGCAAACGAGTTAATAAATATACGGCATAGAAATAATAGTTACAGAAATGTATTTACGAATTGAGTAAAGCGTAAAATGTTGAGCTACAAAAATGTACTTTACAAATCAAACACATAAATATAGAAATTACTTACGTCTCTTACAGAATTGAATGGTAGCAGAGGCCCATTATTATCTCGTTCTTTTTCAAAATAGTGAAGCTACCATTTCTTGAGCACGCGTTCTAACGGTTTAGGCATTGTGAAATATATTGTATATTTTATGTATTCATAATTCAAATAATATATTTTAGTTCTGAAAAGAACTGTTTTATAAAATATCCAAGAACATAAACGATAAACTCAAAAATAAACAAGAACTAGCAGGACAGGAAAATGACAATATGTCGAATGACAAAAGTTTGGATTAGTAAGAGAAATTGGGGGCAACACCATACAAAACTACCAACCTTTATCGTTTTAAATGACAATATTTTTCAAGCGCAATTAGGTATTCATTCTACATATGCGTTTTACAAAGCGCAAGCTTGAATTTTTTTTTTGAACTGATGACAAATTAAATGCATTACTGCAAATTATACTGTACCATTATTGGGAACCATTTTCATCAATTCGTTGTGCAATCCATCGAAGTAAGTCGAAACATAAAATCAATCCATAAAACGAACTATTCAATGCGCATCATTTTTGACTCTTCTTTAACTTTTGTTACAGCGAGATTAATAACAGTAAATTGAGAAACTAAACATATTTGAACTAGGAGGTTCATAACTCTATAAATTTTGAATTAGTGAAATTAAAAATCGGTATAGGTGAGGGTGAGCGTGACGCGTGAGCGTTATAATAAAATCATTTAATCTACTTTAGTAATTATTTAACTGGCTTACCGTTATTAGAACCAAATAAAAGACAAATGCATTCAGCACTTGATTACGCCACCACGTTTATGGCCACGCGTAGATTGCTAGCTCGGACCTTAGCGGTCTCCATGATGCTGGTAACTGCAACGAGTGGTTGAGCCAGACTTGCTGTACTGTCGACGGGATGCGCACAAGGCACAAAAATCGTCTGACATCGGAAGTGCAATTCAAATGACCAACGTTTACGAACGGAGCTTATACTATTATTATTAATTAATATACGCCTTGTGATTGGGCTACACGGTACTGATCTGAACTTTTATTAACATCATAAAATTAATTGTTTATTTGAATAAACTGTGCAGTGTATTTTATAATTAAATTTATAAGCTTTTATAATCGTCAAAGAAATTGTTACAGAATAAACAATTTAAAGCGTTTCAATTATAGAAGATAATTTTACGGTATTATACTTTGTGAAGTCCTGTAGTGATTTCTTGCCTGTACCCATTTTCATGGATAAACAAACTTTAAAAATCTAGAAGATGTCTGCATTTCTAGTTTTTTACAATTACACTAATAGTGTAAGAATGGTAACAAAGTTTAATTTTAAAAATGACTTTACAACTAGTTAAGTAAAAGTGTGCTGAATTGAATTTGAATAAAGACAACGAAAATATTGAAGGATTTAAGACCTCTACAAATTTGGTTGAGTTGTGCAAGTGAATGGAGTAACAAACACCACAAGTAAACTTAAAATGTTTGACAGTACAAAAAAGGGATAAAGAAGATTCTCAAAAAATTTGAAGCATCCAACCCAAACTTTAAAATAAGTATGTGCAAAAAGTGAAGAAATTTTAGTAATTGAATGAAATTCTTTGTCAATTTGTCAATTCTTTGTAAAGAGTTATAAAAACTAAGCAATCTAGTTAAAAAGTTTGTAATTTTTTCATAGCCCACCCGTTTTTGAGACTTTTATGTATCTAACCTATATGAACAGTAGTAGCAGCAAGCATCATTTTTCTGTAACTTTATATTTATCTTTTAGATATTGCAAAACGTTTTTTATTTAAATTCTTCAGTACCTTTTTATCGCAAGGACATTAGCCAAAATGAGTGCCCTAGGGTGCTTTCTTTTACGATGTAGACAGCACCGCATTTCTGCAAGACATATTATGGACAAGTTTAACAAAATGAGAAGTCTTCTAATGCACACAAACCACAGATTCAACAACAGAATTACCACTTTTATAACCAGGTGTAGTATTAAACTTCTCAATTTGAAAATAGAAATTACACATTAAACATCAAATTTTGGAAGAATAAATTAAAGGTTGTAAAAGATTCCCTTCAGGAATCTTTGACCCCAAATATTTTTGAAAAATTTCAAAGTAGACAAATCGGTTCTTATAGAAAGTTATTTTAAAAAACATAAACAGATTTTTATAAAAAAAAGTTTCAATCACTAAAGGATACCAAATTCCATTGTCAAAATTTTATCTCAAGACAACAGTAAGTGGGTTGTGAATTTGAGCGAAAAAACTGTGCCCGAGGTTATTAAAAACCTATTGTTGTTAGGACCAAAATTTAATCTAAAAGTAAAGGTTAGTGACATAAACATGGGAAAAATGCTACGTAATGTTGAAAACATTTTGGACAATATTGAACTTTCACAATGGCAAAAAAAGAGTCTAGGTGCTAGGGTGACCAATTGTATTACGAATTTTGTCAGCGTTCCTAACAACAGAGACTATTGCAATGTAGAATCTAAGTTATATGGTAAAGTAAAAGAGTTTCTAAAGCAAAATTCAGATACTATAATAATCACGACAGCTGATAAGGGAAATGTTACTGTAATTTTGAACAAAAAGGATTACATAGATGTCTTTGGAGCTGCTTAGAGATGACCACACATACCAAGAGATTAACAAACATCCCACTTTTATTTTATAAAAAAGAATGTAATGACCACATTAAGGTACTGCATGCCATACATTATATTACTGATACACAAAAAAGCAATTATCGATGACTAATTCTGTTCCAGGTAAATATTATGACTTGCCAAAAATTCACAATCAGAATGTTCCATTACGCCAAATAATATCTTCTCTACATACTCCTACATACAATTTGGCAGTGTTCTGTGCCAAAGTTTTACAATGTCATTGCACTCAGAAGGCTATAATACAAAGGACACTTTCTCGTTTATCAACCGTTTCAGGAAGTTTCAGTTGCCCAAAGATCATGTTTTTCTCTCTCTAGATGTATCCTCCCTCTTCACAAACATACACCTAAATCTTGCTTTGGATATTATTCCACAAAAATGGGAAAACATACAATCTAACACATTTTTTTCTAAATCTTTATTTGTGGCGACCATTACCTTCATTCTTAATAACAATTACTTCATTTTTCAAGAGGCATATTATCTCCAAAAATTTGGGACACTAGTATATCTAAGATGAAACAATAATACATCCTTTTAATAAAATTTGATGGGAACAAATTAATATGTTGAATTGTTGATACCCCAAATATTGATATAAAATCCGCGTATAAGAATTTTGTTGAACGATTTACTGCATTATGTAAATTTCACGTAAAGAATATCTATTGCTTACTTATGTGACAACTAGGAACTGTAATACCAAGATCACTTACCATAGGTGAATAAACTACATGTTACGCTATGATGCTATTATTTATAACGTCTATAACCTGCTAAAGTACTAACTGGGTTCTTTGTTTTTAGGAAAACTAATCGCACTTCACTTTCAAAGGCAATGCTAAAGCGTTGCATAAAACTTCAGCCATCATATATTCCTGCATACATAGAATTAGCGAAGTTAGAAGGTTCTAGTAATCCTAAAGTCGGTCTACTACTGACTGAGATGGTGACACATAATCTGTATAACCCATACTACACTGTGCAATATGCAAATTGGTTGTTAGATAACCGTACGTACCAACTTTGTAAAAGTTTGATTGATAATTTGGTTTCATAGGAAACTACATAAAAGCTCTAGAACATTACTGGGTAGCTGCTGCTTATTCACTTTCATATAGAGAAGCTATGCTCGGCGCCTCACATATTTTAAGAAAATATGGCCAACACTCGAGACTATTACAACTTATTATTAGGTAAGTACTTATACAGACATATTGACAAATATTATCTAATACCAGCAGTATTGTTTAAAGGAGTAAGAAGTAGAATGTTTTAATATGTTCAATATGCTACCATCATATTAATTTTAGCAGTATCCTAATCAAACATCGAACATACTGATCTGTTACAAAATATAATTGAATTATCCCGAAAAAATTTTTAGTAAAACATATTTGGAAAGCTTTTAAATTGTTGGGGTTAGTTCAGCCCAGAGGCTTCATATCCTGTAATTAAATCCTACAGTAAACATGCAGGCTGATTCAGAAGCAATTGTTTGTTGTTTATTCAATAAATTCGATAAATATTCGGTATTTTATATAGAACGTCCTTGTATATTATTTGCAATTTAAAATAGCTGTTGAATTTGGTTATTTATTTATTTTGCTAGTAGGGTATTTAGTGACGTTCTGGACCCACTTTTCTACCCGATTCCCCCATTTCCACACAGATTTACATGTAAATTCCCATAAGGAGGAAATGAGGAGGTGGAGGTGGGACTCCCTCCTTGCGGACCTCCTTGTGGTAATGATGAGGTGGTGTGGAGATGAATCTTAGCATCCACGTTTCCACACACAATCCACATTTCCTCCCACATCTAGACCAAATAGTTTTCTTCGACTAACCATTTTTCATCTTTCGAGATAAACCTAACTTGTTTGGTATCAATTAATATTAGAATTTTCTCAGCTACCCGAATCTCTAGGAATTTCTTAGATTGCATCATCCCCCAGAGAGCTACCCTTATTGTAAGATTTTCTGCCGATAGCGATTTTATAGTCGTCCTTATAAATTTTTAGCCATGTGAAACATCTTGTTAGTCTAAAATTTTACGCAGAATCCAAATCTGCAAACCGATTTAAAATAAGACCATCCCTTACAAAGTTACACTTTTAAAGTCCTGAACCTCTAAATTTTACTCTTTGCTCCCACATCTGAACCAAATAGCTTTCTTCGACTAACCATTGCATCTTTCGAGATAAACCTATCTTGTTTGGTATCAATTAATATTAGAATTTTCTCAGCTACCCGAATCTCTAGAAATTTCTTAGATTGCATCATCCCCCAGTGAGCTACCCCAATTTTAACATTTTTTACCAGCAACGATTTTTTAACCTTATACATTTTTTAGACATACGACACATCTTGCTAGTCTAGAATTTTATGCAGAATCCGAATCTGTAAATATATTTAAAATCGAACCACCCCTTACCGTTTTACACACATCTTCTAAATTATAACTTTCTTGCAGCTCATACCTAAAAGAAAATCTAAAAACCATTCTTAAAACTTTTTATTACAGACAATTTTTACTAATACAGTTTAAATTTTGTAAACCACATTTCTAAATACATATTCACAATTTTATATTCTTAACCTAGAACTCCTCAAATCGGCTTATACTTATTAATATTTATTTCTAAATAGAGCACCTTTTCCAAGGATCAACCTGCCCCACGTCTTTCAAATTCCTCTGATTTTGTTCTCATGGTTTCGCTTAAGACCTCGTACATATTTTCCAGATTACTAGAAGACGTTATAACCATATTTTTTGTGTTAAAGGATTTCACATCGGTAGTCTCTTCTCCCATTTTGGTGTAAACGCCGTAGAGTTCGCAAAAGACTTTTATTGCTGTATGTTGTGTTCTTTTTTCATTAAGTAAACGAATAAACCGCTCTTTCTGTTTCCAAAGAAACACGGACACTCCATCGTCGACACTGGCGTTCTTTATGCGATAGCTAGCTATACGGTTGTTAAACGCTGTGCTAACCATTTCTACAGCATCGTCGCTAGTAGCGGTAACTGTGGCATTTTTATGTCTGTTGCTTCTCAAGTTTGCGGCATAGGTAGTCTTTTCCATTTTGAAATCGCATACTTTACACATAATTCGTGGTTGTTTCGTACAAGACCCTTTACAGCTGGCGGAGCTGAACGTTTACGGCTTAATGACATACCGTGCTGTTTTTTCTTGTGTCGCTGTAAGCTGTCCATTCTCGTAAAAGCGATACCGCAAAACATGAGAGCATGTTTCCAGGTATAGGAAGCACCACAAGAGTTGCACTTAAAAACGTTTGCAGGTACCATTTTAGTACAAAACAAAATCCGCGCTATAGTACTTTGGTTAAACTTGTAAGCGAACTAACTTATAACTAAGGAGTTTACTCTTGCGTACCTGCTTTATGTACCCTATAGAATGCAAACCGAAGGTTTCCGAAGACACCCGAACGATGTTGAGGATTCAGCGGGGAACTAAATGACGTCATCTTTTGCCAGTCCTTGCTGCTCGTCCAGTACATTTAGCGCCAATGTATGCGCCCGGTTCGCATCGTCCATACTGCGAATGCAGTTAGTAGAAACATCGGAAACGTCTTCCATGTTATACGGATCGGCAATCACATCGCATGCATATTAAAAATCCAAAATGGTGGTAGCACACGTACACAAATTGGTTGCAAGTCGTGCGGTAGGAGATGCAGTGCTACTATAAACAAAAACGTAATAAAAACAGTTTAAAGTTTTACTAAGGGAACACCAAACTTGTTGCCTACAGAATACTTACTAATAAAGCAATTTAATTTTAAATAACTTCTACGTCATACTTTAGGAAATGGTAGGTTTGAATATTTTTCTTAAACAATCGAAGATTGCCGAAGACACTCGAAGAGTGCACAAACGCGGTCACTAAACCAATTAGCATTAATACCGAGTATTCTATGCTTTCGTAGGTTGCTCATTTCCTAGAACCAAATCTTCCGCAATGTATAATGTCCTTAAAACTATCTACATTAATATTCTTAACTACACTTCGTGAGACCCCTTTAATCTTTTTAATCGTGTCTTTTTCGCCAAATTTTAATACTAGACCCACATTAAGTTGTCTTTGAATTTCTCTACAACTTTTTTTGTTGACAAGCGGTATATTGTGTTTATTATCTGTGGTGTACACCACTTTAAACTTAAAAATAAAAACAAGATAGTTTAATACGTCTAATAATAGTTTTTGCTAATGTTGGCACATTTACTCAAACAACTGGCGACAGTAATAAATAACATTGTCGTCTTAAATTTTGCACAATAGTTTTCTTCGGGTAGCCAGCGCATCTTTCGAGATAACCCTATCTTGTTTGGTATCAATTAATATTAGATTTTTCTCAGCTACCCGAATCTCTAGGAATTTCTTAGATTGCGCCGTCCCCCAGGGAGCTACCCCAATTTTAACATTTTTTACCAGCAACGATGTTCTGACCATCCTTATAAATTTTTTAGCTATGTGACACATTAAACTAATCTAGAATTTTACGCAGAATCCGAATCTGCAAACCGATTTAAAATCGGACCATCCCTTACAAAGTTACACTTTTAAAAGCTCCGAGCCTCTAATTTTTTTGTACATCTATAACATATGCTTTAACCAACCATTTCCCTAGAAATCTAAAACTGTGGGAATTTTAGAAATGAGTTCTTTATAAGCCATAAGTGTATAATATTTAAAACCATTTGTTAGATATTAAGAGCGGACTGTAAGGGTTGGTATACTTGCTAATTGCGGGTAAAATAGGTAAAAGAAATATGAAAGGAACTTATATAATCTGTGGTACTCACCGGCACATTGATGTGGGTAATTATAATGAAGACAGTGAAGATAGTGCAGTTCAGGGTCGGCACGGGATCCTGGTCTTCCACACTTACACGAACACGTTTCAATAGACAATAGATTGTTATTATACTACACTACACTTGCACACGCGCAAAAGTATTTGAACCACATTTTATAAGGAAGGGAAATGGGTAAACAATAGGAAATTTTCATTCTTATTGCAATCGTAAACATTCCCCCCACCGAAATCAAAGGATTTCTAATAAAATAAAGGAAAGTTTTATATTAACTATAATTAATACTGTGCATATATCGCATGTTTCACAAATTAAAAAAAAATTAGAAAATTCACACCTTAAAAAACGAAGAAACTTAATCAAATAATAATAATAATGTTAACATGTGATACTTGCACTTAGTTTAAGAGTAGTGGACATAACTTAACTACAGGCCGGGTGAATACACCGGTTGCAGTTTGGACAGAAACAACACGGACGATGTTGTCTGAACCTGGGATAATTTCTTTGATTCTGCCCAATTTCCAATTTAGTGGCGGTTGATTTAGATCGATAATTACAACCAAATCACCAATTTTTAAATTCGCTGTATGAATATCCCATTTTGCACGTTGTTGAAGGGTATGAAGGTACTCTAAACTCCAACGATGCCAAAAATGAGACTGCATTTTTTGTAGTAACTGCCATCGATTAAGACGATTATTGGAAACATCGCTGACGTCATTAAATTCGGGGACGGAAACTAACGATGAACCAATTAAAATGTCCTGGCGTCAAAGCTGCATACTCATTAGGGTTAGGAGATAAATTGCACAAAGGACGAGAATTCATTATTGCCTCTATTTTAGAAAAGAGTGTATTCAATTCTTCAAAAGTTAAAGGTTGGTCTTTAGTTACTCGTTTTAAGTAATATTTTGCGCTACGAATTCCAGCCTCCCAAAGCCCTCCAAAGTGTGGAGCGGAAGGTGGGTTAAAGTGCCAAACGATTTGATTTTTACTTAACCCACTAGTGATCTTTTCCTGGATCTCTGTTTTGGCTAAGTAGGCAAAAACTTTAGATAAATGTCTTTGCGCACCCTTAAAGTTTGTACCGCAGTCGCTATATATGTTGCTGCATAGACCTCTTCGAGATACAAATCTATCAAGAGCGGCTAAAAAGGCATCTGTAGTAAGATCGGATACTACCTCTAAATGCACGGCTTTGGTGGCCATGCAAATAAATAATGCAAGATACGCCTTTTGTAGTTTTGCATTACGCCGTTTGCTTTTTTTTATAATAAAGGGTCCTCCAAAATCAACCCCTACATTTAAAAAGGTCGTGATGGAGTTACACGTGGAGGCGGTAAATTTGCCATATACGGGTTTACAGGCTTAGCTCTCAATCTAATGCACACCGTGCATTTTGATAAGTTAGACCTGATGGCATTTCTAATGCCTAGAATCCAGAATTTCTGGCAAATAATAGCTTGTAAGCTGCGAGGGCCTACGTGTAAATAAAAAATGTGATAATAATCAATAATAAGTTTAGATAAATAACATTTTTTTTGTAACAACAAAGGATGCTTAGCATCCTGAGTCATACTGCTATATTGTAATCTACCCCCCACCCTGAGGAGACCTAGGGGATCTATCCAAACACTTAGTTTTCGAAGAGAAGGAGACGGAGGTTCTCCTTTTGCTAACAAAACGATGTCATTGCTAAAATGTTCTTGTTGAGTTAGCTTTACTATTTTAAACGTAGCAATACGTATTTCTTCAGAAGTTACGGAACCGAAATTACGATTCGCACGATTGACACGGCAATTTAATATAAAACGAAAGCACCAGGCAAAAACCCGCTGCAAACGTAAAAAATTAGAGAAGCGTCGAATAATGTTACAATCAGGTGGTTTAATTTCTGCAATATAACAATCTTTATTCAGCGCGAGTTATGTATCCCCCAATTACATATATATATTGATATATTGAATCTAATAGGAATTATTAGAAATTATTAAGTAAAAGTATAAGTTCAATGCAACATTGTAACACAAGGATAACCCAGAGAGGTTATCGACAGTTCATGAGAACGGAATGCAACTTTGCATCCGTGAGGGCAGTGATACTGCAGGTGGCAGGTCACAGGCGGTCAACAGACCGCAATTACTTAGAATTAAGTTGTTACATTGTATTAAAGTGTACAATTAAAGAGAAATGCAGACATGAGATCTGCAAGTTCTCACACCCGTGTGAGGGGCAGGTTATTATAAAAGGCCCGGGAGCTCAATGCCCGGCAGTCAGTCTCCAAACTCCATACTTCGTTGTTTGAGCTACTCACCTGTACAATTAAATTATTTTATTAATGTTATTAAGAACCAGTTATTCCAAATTCCAATGTAATTTCTGTTTAACTTAGTAAATAAAAAATGTGTTAAAGTTTCAAAGCTTTTTAAAAAACCAGCTCCAAAGGCCCGAACTTTAACTGGCGCAGTCGTAACGGATGTCAAAAGGGCACTGAAAATCCAAAAATCGGAAGATTGGTGACCAAGAATTTTTATTCGAAATTTTGGCAGAACCCAAACCAAGTTGGAGGAAGAACAAGCATCGTCTAAATCCAGCAACAAACCAAGTTGGACAAGGAACAAGAATCGTCTAAGGCCAACAAAACAAACCAAGGTGGACAAGATACAGAATCGATCGAACCCACCAAAGAAACAGATGAAACTAATGTAAGTTCATTTCCATAAAAATTTTCTTTTAACCAAATTATAATTGATATATGCTAGTATTATTTTATTGATCATTATTTTATGTATGAATATTTTTGAAAATAGTTCAAAGTGAATTATTTTCAAAACGAGACTATAAAACATTTTATGAAACTTGAATGTTAAAGAAATATTTTTTCTTTAAAAAACAAATGAAACTTGAATTTTAAAAAAAAAGAGACTTGATTATTTACAAAGAGATTTTCTTAAAACAAATGAGAATTAGTATTAAGAGATTCTTACCATAATTAATAGAACGAACTCAAAATAATCCAAAAATAACAGGCGCACATTCACTAACACCAAAATAAGAACCGCGATTCAACGCACGTTTATAAACCGGCAAACTAGAAACACAGAACGCAAACTTAAGTTCAAAGCTAATTCGAACAAGCAGTACAGAACGTTTAATTAAACCATTGACCTCTATAATACTGAATAAATCACAAGAACATTCTGCATTAACTAACTCGCATCTTTTATACACTTAGAACATCAGAGAAGTGCAATAACTTTCAACTTTCAGCTTAACAACGCAATATCATTATTAAAATCGCTTTCAGAATCCTTGCACAGTACTAAAGAAATAACTTTCAACTTTCAGTATAATTTCAATTTGCATCATACACGGGATAATAAAATCGACGCAGTTTCTACATTAATACCTACAATCCATAAAAGCGTGTACAATTGCAATAAAATCTAAACGTTTTTCAACTAAGTAACCAGCATTATAAAGTGCATTATTTCAATACGAAAATAGAATAACGCAAAACGCTCATAATTAAAACACTGAAAACCTACATTACGGAGAGATTTAATTACCAACAAGCAATATAATACCAAGAGATCTAAAAATAAATAGACGTAACACTTTATGCAAGCAGTTAGCAATTACAGAAACAGACGTATCTAATTTCTATTAACACCTGTAAGTGTTAAGTACCTCAACAAGTATAATCATATGTACGCAATTATTACAAAGTAACGAACACTATATCTTTTAGTAGTTCATGCAAACAATAAAGTGCAGGAGAAATTAACCTCGAGTCATATTAATTACAAGTTGACAGAAGTTAAATAAAACAACGCTAAACGAGAATAAACCCATCCATTTCAGATTCCTTAAAAAAGATAAATTAAAAGCTGCATAAAAACAATTAATCCAAGACTACGGTAATTAAATTCAACATTATTGAATACAAATCTCGTGAATACATCACCGCATTGTGTAATTAAATATAAATAAACAACGACTACGATTTTAAAAATAACTCGACGCAATATAAACTTAAAATTAATAAATCTAATACTACAAGTACGAAATTAATCTCAAACTCTTACCAAAATTTTATCCACCCAATCCAAACTGAAAATTAACCATTCCTAACTAAAAAAATAACGCCGAAAAATAACGAAATAAACATCAACCTTTACCAAAATTTTATTTACCTAATCTAATTGAAAAATTAACAAACCAAAACCGAAGTTAACGTTTCAAATAGCTAAATCAACATCAATTTTTACAAAACTCTAAGTTATCCAATCTAAAAAGGAAAATTTAAAAAACCAAAGCAAAAATAACGTCATAAAAAGAAAAATCACCCCCAATTTTTTACAAAATCCAAAATTACTTAATCCAAAAGAAAAATTAATACATCCAAAGCATAATAAACGCTACAAATAGAAAATTAACCCTAATTTTTACAAAATTTGAAATTTCACAACCCAAACGGAAAATTAATAAATCCGAAGCAAAAGTAACAATACAAATAGCGAAATAAAGCTTAATTCAAAAAAAAAAAATTTTTTTTTTAAATTTTCCAAAAATCGAAAACAACCCTTAACCAACATGAGTAACACAGACTTACGTCTCTATTTAGAGACAATTCAGACGTTTGATGGCACGCAGGCCCATCTCTCAAATTTCATTGGAGCATGTGAAATGTTCCTAAAAACCTTTTACAAATCCGGAGATGACGCAAGAAATTCATTGCTTATACGCTTAGTAATAAGTAAACTAGCCGGAAGGGCACTAACCTTAATCGCCAGTAGGGACGACTTATCGGAATGGGACCAGTTTAAACAGGTACTAATTGCATATTTCGGAGACCAACGTAATATAAAATGCCTGGTACGAGACCTAATAAACCTTAGAATGGAACACAATCAATCCCCTTACCAATTCGGAATGAAATGCCAAGACGTGAGAAGTTTAATTTTAACAAAATTAAAAATCGAAGAACCCGATCAAAACGTTAGACATTTAAAACAAAATGTACGACGAAATGGCACTAGACACATACATAAACGCTT